>WOXC01000633.1:0-421688 GCA_011680675.1 Gymnobelideus leadbeateri | reverse complement strand
GGGAAAATATGGTCATCAGTGGAATACAGGACTTTCAAGCATTCTTGAGGAAAAAACCAGAATTGAATAGAAAATTTGACATCCAGACACAAGAAGTAAGAGATGCCTGAGAAGGTAATCAGGTAAAAGAAATCAAAAGGAACTTATCAAAGTTGAACTATTTACATTCCTATATGGAAAAGTAATATCTGTGACTGATGATATCTTTCTCACTATGAAAATAATGGAAGAAGGGGGTGTGGTCATATGAAAAAAAAATCTTTCTTAAAAATCTTATCTTTCTTAAAAGATAAACAATTTTGAGGTTTGTATGGGGGATAAGTTACCTGCACCATTATCTAGAAGTTCCAGAGTCACTGTTGTTCCATCAGCTGATTCAATGAGAGCTGTTACAGTGGCTCCTATAATAGGTAAGGATCCTTGGCGAACTTCTGCATAAACAATCATTGGACTAGGGAAGGTGTTGGTGTCTTTATTCATTTTAGAATCCACTGTAATGGGAGGTACATTAGGATTTGCAGCACGAGAAGTTGCTGTCAGAGTCAGGGTTTGTGCACTTGACTTAAGGCTGTAAGTCCAAATTCCATCCTGAAAAATCCAATAGAAATTCATTAAAGCAAAACAGTGTAAAAAAAAATACTTACAGAACCATGACTAAAATGGAAGTGTTTATTGGTTGTGGAAAGACAGGTATATTAATCCACTGATGGGGAAGTCAACATTCTGGAAAGCAATTTGGAATGATGACAAAAAGAATAAATAAAATATCCAAAACTTTTGACTCTGCAAAATGAAGGTTGGGTGTCAAAGACAGAAAAAAAGGTTCCACTGGTTCTAAAATTTTCATAGTATCACTTTTTATGAGGCAGTTTGATGAGATAGTGAATACAGTACTGGGCCTGTAGTCAAGAAGACAATTTCAAATCCAGTCCCTAACATTTACTAGCATTGTGACTCTGGTCAAGTCCCTTAAGCTCCATTTGCCTATGTTAGTAGTACCTACCTCCTATGGATGTTGTGATGGTCAAAAGAAATAGCATTTGTAAAAAGTACTTAGCACAGTGCCTGACACATCATAGATGCCATGTAAATGCTAGCTATTACTTTTGTGGGTAGCAAATAACTGAGAGCAAATTACATACCCATTGATTTGGGAGTAACTCTAAACTAAAGGTGGTACATGATTGTGAGGGAATACCACTGTGCTGTAAAAATGATGAATATGAAGAAATTGGAGAAGTATGGGAAGACCTGTATGAACTGATGCAGAGTAAAGAAGGCAGAACCAGGAAAATATTATACAGAGAAAACAATACTACAACAATGGAAATGGAAAGAATTTTTGAAAATGAAAGTGAATGTCATGTAATTATAAAGACCAAAGTTGGCTTCAGAGAAGCATATCCCTCCTTTCTCTGTAGAGGTGGGTAACTAGGGATATGGAAAATTACATACACCGTCAAACATGTTGGTCATTTTTGCTGAAATGATCTTTACTCATTTTGTAAAATTTCTTATTAAAAGGGATTGTTTCCTGAGGGCGGAAGAGAGATTTATTTGAAAATGAAGGTGTGGGGAGGTGGGGGTGGAGCCAAGATGGAGGAGTAGAAACAGCACTTCAAAGGTGCTCTCCCCCCAGATTACCTCCAAACCATGTAAAAGGGGACTCTGAACAACTTTTGGAGCCCCAGCACCCACAGAACGACACAGAGAAGCTAACCTCCTGCTGAGGACAGCTCAGCAGCCCTGCAGGAAGGGCCAGCACAGGACTCTGAGAGCCGACAGCCCAGCACACAGAGAGCCGAGCCCAGGTTCGCACGGGCCCCGGTTTTAGCCCCAGGGCGGCCAGGCCAGCAGCCGGCTGGAGGGACCCCAGAACACCAGCAGCTGTGGTGATTCCAGAAATATCAACACAGATATGCCTAGGACAAAGTGAGAGGTTAGTGCCCTATGGACTTTGGGACCAGTATTGGGGAACACTTCAGCTTCCTCCCCTAGGGGCTAGAAGCCACTGAGGAGACAGGCCATTTTGCAATTTCAGTGGCAGCTCCAGCTCCTGGCCTGCAAACTGTAGGGAGATCTAGTGATCAGTCTTGGGCAGGGGGAGGGGGGATAATCACTCTTGCTTTAACCTCCCTGGATCTGGATTGTGGTCTGGGGTGGAGGTCATAGGGTGGGTATCCAGCTTCCCAGAACCGGAAGTTGTGAAGACCCCAACATTGGGACAGAAGCTCCCCTGTCTGGTGGCAGAGTCCTACTGTGGCAACAAGCCCAAATGGCAAGTAATTAAGTGGCAACATGCAGAGGCAAAGGAAACAAAATAAACAGAAAAATGCAACATTAGACTCCTATTTTGGGGGCAAAGAGGATCGAAGGATAGAACAGGAGGAGGACTGTGAGGTCAAAAAACCTTCTCCAAAATCCCCAAAGGAAAATATGAGCAGGTTACAGGCCATAGAGGACCTTAAGAAGGACTTTAAAAATCAAATAAGAGAAGTGGAGGAAAAATTGGGAAGAGAAATGAGAAGGATGCAGGAAAAGTATGAATCAAGAGTCAACATCCTGACTGAGGAAAATAACACCTTAAAAAACAGACTAACTCAAATGGCAAAGGAGGCTCAAAAGGGCAATGAGGAGAAGAATGTCTTAAAAAGCCAGATGGAAAAAGAATCTCAAAAGCTCACTGAGGAGATTTATTCCTTCAGAGTTAGACTGGAGCAAATGGAAGCTAATGACTTTATGAGAAATGAAGATACTGTTAAACAGATACAAACAAATGAGAGAATAGAAGGCAATGTGAAATATCTCATGGGAAAAACCACTGACCTGGAAAATAGATCCAGGAGAGACAATTTTAAAATTATTGGACTACCTGAAAGCCATGATCAAAGAAAGAACCTAGAAATCACCCTTCAAGAAATTCTCAAGGAAAATTGCCCTGATGTTTTAGATCCAGAGGGCAAAATAGAGGTTGAAAGAATCCACCAACCACCTCCTGAAAAAGATCCCAAAAATAAAACTCCAAGGAATATTATAGCCAGGTTCCAGAATCCCCAGATCAAGGAGAAAATACTACAAGCAGACAAGAAGAAACAATTTCAATATTGTGGAAACACAATCAGAATAGCCCAGGACCTGGCAGCTTCTACACTGAAGGATCGAAGGGCATGGAATATGATATTCCAGAGGGCAAAAGAACTGGGACTGAACCCAAGGGTCACCTACCCAGCAAAACTGAGTATTTTGTTTCAGGGGAAAATATGGTCATTCAGTGGAATAGAGGACTTTCAAGCATTCTTGAGAAAAAAACCAGAGTTGAATAGAAAATTTGACATCCAGACACAAGAAGCAAGAGATGCCTGAGAAGGTAATCAGGGAAAAGAAATCAAAAGGAACTTATCAAAGCTGACCTATTTATATTCCTACATGGAAAAATAATAACTGTGACTGATGAAACCTTTCTCTGTATGAAAATAATGGAAGAAGGGTATATGGACATATGAATACATATGTGAATGTGTGTATATATGTTTACAGTTATACATGGAAAGAGGGCATAGGTTGAATTTGTTGGGAAGGGATGATATTTAAGGGGTGAAATTATGAGGTGAGAGAGGAAAGTGGCAAGAGGAGATGGGGAGAGACAGGGCAGGTAAACTATCCCATGTAGAAGAGACAAGGGGAAGTGGTTGCAGGGGAGGGGAAGAAAGGCAAAACCATATTCTCATTAAATTTGGCTCAGGGAGAGAATGACATACATACTAAACGGGATATCCCAACCTGCAGCAGAGTAGGGGGAAGGGGGATGAGAGGGGGGATGATGGAGGGGAGGACATTCTGGGGGGGGAGGGGAGTTTGGAAGTACCCACCTTCGAAGAGGGACAGGATCAAAGTAGGGAATGGGACAGGATCAAAGTAGGGAATGGACCAGGTGGGGGTTGGATGGGTGGGAGGGAAATATAAGCAGCCTTTTATAATATATCTACTATGGTAATGTTTTGCATAGCTATACATGTACAAAACATACTGAATTACTTACCTTCCCAGAGGGAATGGGTGACAAGAGAGGAAGGGAATGGATCTGAAATTCAAGGTCTTAAAGTTAAATGTTTCAAATATATACAAATACTATTATTAATACTATTTTGCATGTAATTAAGAGATAAGATGTGCAGGCATTGGGGCACAGAGATTCACCTTGCCCTAATGGTAAAGTCAAATGGGGGTATGGGAGAAGATATGGGAGAGATCAGGTTGGATGAGGGGATATCTTGTGGGACTGCTATTCTGGGATGGTGGGTAGGGGAAAAATGAGGAAAAAATTGTAATTTAAAATCGGGTGGAAATGAATGATGTAAACCAGAAGTTAATAAAGCATTTGTTGAAAAGAAAAAAAAAAGAAAATGAAGGTGTGATAAAATGAAAAGTTATCAACAAATATTTTAAAGCCATATCAAAGAAAAAAAAGACTTTGCCCTAATTTTTTTTAGTAGAGGATGATCAGGCAGGATCTAGCACCATGGAGTCTGTGTGATGTCTCTTCTCTCCAAGAAAATAATTAGGCTAGAGTTATAGCTACTTGTCACCCTCAAATACATCTAGGCTAGGGATATGATTTGGGGGGGTTCAGAATGAAAAATGCTTCCCTGGTTGCTCTGAAGGGAGAAAAGTAGCTCTTAGTTTACATTCACCTGCTTAGCTAACCCTTCTCACCAAATCGTGGTTACACATAAGACCAAAAGAGGATAGCAAGTAGACCCACTTATTCAAGGAAAACAACAAACAAAAATATAAATTAGAACATGCCAGGAAATATACAAGAGTCAATGAGCACAAGAGCTTACCTGGATAAAGGTATAAATGCTATGCTAATGAAATCTATAGATGGCACAATGCTATGAGGCACAGCTGACTCGGTGGATGATAGTCAGGACCCAAAAAAAAATCTCAACAGGCAAGAACACTGGGTTAAATCCAGTAAGATGGAATTTAATAGAGATAAATGTAAAGTCTTACACGTGGGTCCAAAAAGTCACAAATATATGCACACAAGCACACAGTGAGGAAAGCATAGTTACACCAAGGTTGTTCTGATGAAGAACTGGGGTCAGAAGGGCAATGTGGGAGCCAAAAATGCAGAAGGATGATGTTGGGAGGCTTTAGAAGGAGTATGACTTCTTGGAAAACAGAGGCAAGAGTCCTACTGGACTCTGCCTTGGCAGAACTCATGTGCTGTGCTGTGCTGTGTTCACTTCTGGGCAACACTGTTTAAGAAGGATGTTGGAGAGTCCAGAGGTAGTAACCAAGATGGTTGAAGAGCCTTGAGTTCAGTCATATGACTAGCAGCTAAAGGGACTAGGGATGGTTAGCATGAAGAAGACTCAGGGGACCCAAGATAACTGACTTCAAGTGTGTGTGAGTGGGAATTAGACTTGGTCTCTTTGGCCCTGGAGGGCAGAACCAAAATAATGGGTAAAGGTTCAAAGAAGCACTTCAGGCTGAATGTCAGGAACCCCCCACCCCAATAATTAGAGCTGTCCAGAAGTGAAAAAGGCTGCTTAGAGAGGTGGTGTGGTCTCCCTCCTTGGAGGTCATCAAGGAAATGTTGTATAACCACTTATTGTGTCTGTTACACTGGGAATCCCTTCCTCTCTGTGGGAGACTAGCTGGCCCCTGGGGTCACTTCCAATTTATATAGAATTCTCTGATTCTCCACTTACACAACCACCATCCCAGTTTGGATTCTGGTTACCTCTCACTGGTCTATTGTAATATGGCCCCCTCATTGGTCTCCTAGCCTCTAATGTCTCCATCTACTATGATCTCAACATTGCTTCCCAGAATAGTATTTCTAAGACCTTCCCTGTTCAGAACCCTACAATGAGCCTTCCTTGCCCAGGATTAAAACAAGTTCCTCAGACTGGCATGTTGGGCTCACCACACCCTACCACTTTCTTAGACCCTACCATGCAGAGCTGGCCCTCCCATGACATATCCTTCCACAGCTCAAGGTTACCTCAGTGCATAGATGTGAAGAGAAATGACTTTGGTGCCTGAACAGAGGATAGACTAGACCAGGGAGAGACTTGAGTCAGGCAGAATCCCCAGCAGCTATTGCAATAGCCCAGATGTGAGGTTATAAGGGTCTACACTAGAGTGGTGGTAGTGTTAGAAGAGAAAAGGGGATATATTCAAGACAATTTGGAGAGGTGAAATCAATAGGTCTTGACAACAGCTTAGATATGGGTGACGTGGGGGGGGCATGTTGTTGTGAGAGAAAGTTAGGACTCCAGGGTCACACCTTGGTTGTGAGTATTATGGATTGGGAATGTTGTTCTCTACAGTAATAGGGAAGGGGGAAAAGAGTTTAAAGGGAAAGATAATGAGTTCCATTTTGGACATATTGCCCTAAAGATGTCTAGTGGACATTTAATTCATGACATCTAAAAAGCATCTGGAGAATTGATAGTGTTGGTCAGCAGATGGTGGGAGGTGATGAGCTCATCAAGTGAAATAATATAGAGGGAAAAGAGAAGATGACCCAGGAAAGAACCCTATGGTTAGAGGGCTACTCTTAGTCAAAGGCTTTGATCCACTTATGACCTACTGAATTTTGTGGAGAGATGGTGATCAAAATGAAGGTGGTTTGACCCGCCAAACACACTGCCTTCTGTCTCTTCTTCAGGATACCCTGCTGCTTCAGCTAGGGTAATGTGCCTTCCCTGTAAGTGGCATGGTAGTTAGCGAGTTGATTGACAGTGGGAAAGGTTGCAAGTGTGCAATTGTGGCTGGCACAGACCTTGATGTTCTCCCTACAATGATCAAATAGCTGAACCAAAATGGTAATAGATTGACAAATATTTAAAGGGCCAGTATACTGAAGGAGTAGGTTTATCCTATATAGCTCCAGAGAACAAAGCCAAAACCAAAGGGTGCTAGTTATGAATATCCAATGTGCAAGAAAATTTGATGGCATAATTCAGATCTATAACTTCTTAGGTACAGCAGGGAGGCTTCTTCTACCAATGCTAATAAGATCCTGCTCTTAAATGAACAGCTGCCTGGCTGCTAGACATCACAGCAGATAGAGTGCCAGGCCTGGAGTAAGGACATCTCATCTTCCTGAGTTCAGATCTGACCTGACATATACTAGTTATGTGGCCCTGGGCAAGTCATCTGACCCTGTTTGTCTCTGTTTCCTCATTTATAAAAAGAATTGGAGAAAGAAATGGCAAACTATTCCAGTATCTTTGCCAAGAAAATCCCAAATTAGGTCATGAGTGAAAAACAACTCAACAACAGCAACAACTAAGAAATTAAATGATTTACACAAGTGCACAGGAGTTGCCTCCATAGACAAGACTGAGAAGGCTGGGCAGAAGCAAGCTGGCAGTCTGGTGGCTGCTGCCATCCCCAGAGTTCCTGCACTTCAGTGCTAGTGGACAAGTAGCTGTTGCTGGTGGTGATCCAGAAGGTGAGCCTTTTTTCCACAATGATTCCTCATCTCAATGATGGCTGAAAGGACTGGACTAAAAGCAAGTCCAAAGCTCATGGGTTCAAGGGACTGAACTGTCCAGGCCAGGACCTGGAGACTCTTTCAGTTCTAAATCTATGGCTCTATGAAAGTTCATCTAATTCTGAGCCTCATTAAGAAAAGTATAGCTTACCATTATCTAACACCATATACCAAAATCAAGTCTAAATGGGTGCATGATCTAGGCATAAAGGATACCATAAGCAATCTGGGAGAGCAAGGAATAGTTTACCTGTCAGATTTGTGGAGAGCAAAAGACTTTACAACCAAACAAGAATTAGAGAACATTATAAAATGCAAATTGGATAACTTTGATTACATTAAACTGAAAAGCTTCTGTACAAAGAAAGCCAATGTAGCCAAGATTAAGAAGGAGGTGAGAAATTGGGAAAGAATTTTTACAAGCTATGTTATCTGATAACGGACTCATTTCTAAAATATACAGAGAATTGAGTCAAATCTATAAGAATATAAGTCATTCCCCAATTGATAAACGGTCAAAGGATATGAACAGGCAGTTGTCAGAGAAAGAAATTAAAGATATCTATAAGCATATGAAGAAATGCTCTAAATCACTACTGATTAGAGAAATGCAAATCAAAACAACTCTGAGGTACCACATCTCACCAGTCAGATTGGCTAAGATGACAAAACAGGAAAATGACAAATGCTGGAGAGGATGTGGAAAAATTGGAACACTAATGCATTGCTAGTGGAGTTGTGAACTTATCCAACTATTCTGGAGAGCAATCTGGAATTATGCCCAAAGGGCTATAAATAATTTCATACCCTTTGATCCAGCAATATCACTTCTAGGGTTATATCCCAAAGACATCAAAGAAGTGGGAGGAAGACCCATATGTACAAAAATATTTATAGCAGCTCTTTTTGTGGTGGCAAAGAATTGGAAATTAAAGGGGTGCCCATCAATTAGGTAATGGCTGAACAAGTTGTGGTATATGCATGTAATGGAATATTATTGTGTTATAAGAAATGAGGACCAGACGGACTTCATATTTACTTGGACAGGCTTATACAAACTGATGCTGAGTGAGAAGAGTAGAACCAGGAGAAATCTGTACACAATCAAAGACACAACATATATGTGATGACCAACTATGACGGACTGGACTCTTTTCAGCAATGAAGTGATATAAGTTAATCCCAAAAGATTAATGATGGAGAGAGATGTCTACATCCAAAGAAAGAATGAGAATGAACTGAGTTTGAATCTTGATTGAAGAAAACTACTTGATCTTTTTCTTTTTCTTGTTTGGTTTTATTTCCTCTTTCCCATTTTTCATTCCATCTAGTACAATCTGCCTTTGTAACCTGACTAATGTCTAATGTGAAAGTATTTGCAGATCCTATACTGGATTGTATGTCATCATGCGCGGGGGGGGCAGGTAGGAGAGAGAGGGAAAGAAAATTTGAAACTCAAGGAATTGAGGAATTGAATCTTGTAAAATAAAAGTAAACAAACAAATTCATAAAGACAAAAAAGAATATTTTCAAGGTAGTTGAGTCTACAAACAACAGTACACACAACCCAAGATAAAGATTTTTTTGAGCATTTTATAAAGAAACAAAAAAACAGACAAAACAATGAGAAAAATACATACTTGCCAAGTCTAATCTCAAGACCCTTAATTTCTTGTAGTTAAAAGTCTTCTTCAGGCCAAATTGGTGTTCAATTGAATGACATATTTTAAAACAAGCTGAATTTCTTTGAAGTCAGTTTTAAGTGGGCTCTTCCCCTGGTCCCAGAATAAAAGAAAACTTTGGGGTGGGGTTTCCATTGGGATGCTACTCCCAGATCCTATATCCCAAGGGAACTTCTCCAACAGTATAGAGGTTTAACTTGGCTTATTTCCCTACGGGTACATCTACATTGAGGAAGCCTACCTTAATCTATTGCCTTCAAGGGACTTCCCTTATAAAGGCTTCCTGACCCTAACATCATGGGGGCTTACCTTCACTAAGAAAGAAATTGAGATCAAAGGGAGTTCAACTTCCTGATGCACACTTCTTTGAAGAAATCTCTCAGAGAAATGTCTGGAGTGCTCAGGGGAGTTTTATTTAAAAGGATTTCTTTTGGAATCCTTACTCACCCTGGCTGACTTTGCCAAAAACTATGATGGGTGAAATCTGAAATAATCAATGAAACAAAGGTCCAAACTTTCAAGCATATCAATTTATTAAGCAATGTATGCCAATTGTTTAACAATTTGGGATCAGGCCTCCTCAGCTTGGCACAAGATCCCAAATGCAGGGGAAGATAAATGTTTATGCATTAAAAGTGAACAATTAACAGGATGTCAACCAGGATACAAGATTAGGCAATCTGATTTCTAATTAGAAAAAAAGATTATGGACTTTCTGAGTGGGACTAGGGGAGTTTGAGGAATTGGGAGGAGGGAGAATGAGCAGGGGAATGTTCCAGCATGTGAAATAGTATATCACTCAATTCCTGATTAGTAAGCAGGTGGACTTTATGGGAAAATTGAAACTTGACTTGTAATTCTGGATGTAATTGTACAAGACAGAACCAGTTTCCTTTAGACAATTCCCACAGTTCTCCCACTACATATCTACCAAGCTAGATTGTTACCATAAAGAATAGCCATAATATAAGAAAAAGAAAATTAAAGGAACCCAGAAATTCACAGGAAACAAAAATAAGAAAAGAACCGATTAATAAAACATATGGCCTCGGATGAACACGAATTCACAAAGTATGAGTAATAAGCAAGGTGACAAATAGATTTTAATTCAATACATAACATTTGACTTAATAGGTCCTCCATCATGCTTATGCTTCCCTATGTTGATTATCTCCAAAGTTTCTTGTACATATCTTCTTTGTACATAATTGTTTGAAAGACATGCCCTCATTTGACTGTGAACTCCTTCATAAGAGGGAATGTTGTTTTTTTGCCTTTCTTTATATTCCCAGTACATAGCCCAGTACTTGGCATATAGAAGGTGCCTAATAAATGCTGGTTGACTTAAGTAGTGGAATTAGAACAGAACTGGGAAAACAACTCTGAAAGGGTATATATTATTCAAAAGGAACAGAATAGATAAAAGTCAGGGAAGGTTCAAAAGAGCATAGCATGTTAAGAAGATGTACTCAAGGAGGAAAAGGGGGCATCCCCTGACTCTTTTCTTTAACAGACTTATTCATTGCCTCACTCAAAGTGAGAACCAGGGAAGACCTTAACTTGAAAAGGTCAAGGTCAGCAGAGCCAAGATGTCAGAGTAGAAACAGCACATCCACGGTGCTCTCCCCCCAGATCACCTCCAAACCATGTAAAAGGGGACTCTGAACAACTTCTGGAGCCCCAACACCCACAGAACGACACAGAGAAGCTAACCTCCCGCTGAGGACAGCCCAGCAGCCCTGCAGAGAGCCGCCAGCACAGCACTCTGGGAACCAACAGCTCAGCACTCTGGGAGCCAAGCCGAGGACCACTTGAGCCTCGGTTTTAGCCCCAGGGTGGCTGGGTCAGCAGCCAGCTGGAGGGACCCCAGAACACCAGCAGCTGTGGAGATTCCAGAATTATCAACACAGACATGCCTAGGACAAAGTGAGAGGTTAGTGCCCTATGGACTTTGGGACCAGTATTTGGGGAATGCTTCTGCTTCCTCCCCTGGGGGCTAAAAGCCGCACAGGAGACACGCCATTTTCCAGTTTCGGTGGCAGCTCCAGCCCATGGCCTGTGAACTGTAAGGAGATCTAGCGATCAGTCTTGGGGGTTAATCACTCTTGTCTAACCTGCTTGGATCTGGACTGTGATCTGGCGGGGAGGTCTGGGGTGGGCATCCAACTTTCCAGAACCAGAAGTTGTGAAGACCCCCAACATTCCAGACTGAAGTTCCCCTGTCTGGAGGCAGAGTCCTACTGTGGCAAAAAGCCCAAAAGTCAAGTAATTAAGTGGCAACATGCCTAGGCAAAGGAAACAAAATAAACATAAAAATTCAACATTAGACTCCTATTTTGGGGACAAAGAGGATCGAAGCATGGAACAGGAGGAGGACTGTGAGGCCAGAAATCCTGCTCCAAAAGCCCCAAATGAAAATATGAGCAGGTTACAGGCCATAGAGGACCTTAAGAAGGACTTTAAAAATCAAATAAGAGAAGTAGAGGAAAAATTTGGAAGAGAAATGAGAAGGATGCAGGAAAAGTATGAAATGAGGGTCAACAGCCTGACTGAGGAAAAAAACACCTTAAAAATAGACTGGCAAACAAGGCCCAAAAGGGCAATGAGGAGAAGAATGCCTCAAAAAGTCAAATTTACCAGATGGAAAAAGAATCTCAAAAGCTCACTGAGGAGATTCATTCCTTCAGAGTTAGACTGGAGCAAATGGAAGCTAATGACTTTATGAGAAATCAAGATGCTGTTAAACAGATCCAAACAAATGAAAGAATAGAAGGCAATGTGAAATATCTCATGGGAAAAACCACTGACCTGGAAAATAGATCCAGGAGAGATAATTTTAAAATTATAGGACTACCTGAAAGCCATGATTAAAGAAAGAACCTAGAAATCACCCTTCAAGAAATTCTCAAGGAAAATTGCCTTGATGTTTTAGAAATGGAGGGCAAAATAGGGGTTGAAAGAATCCACCAATCAACTCCTGAAAAAGGTCCCAAAAAGAAAATGCCTAGGAATGTTATAGCCAGGTTCTGGAGTTCCAAGATCAAGGAGAAAATATTACAAACAGCCAGGAAGAAACAATTTTAATAATGTGGGAATGCAATCAGGATACAGGACACAGGATCTGGCAGCTTGAACACTGAGGGATTGAAGGGCCTGGCATATGATATTCTGGAGGTCAAAGGAGTAGGGATTAAAACCAAGAATCACCTACCCAGCAAAACTGAATATCGTGTTTCAGGGGAAAATATAGTCATTTAGTGGAATAGGGGACTTTCATGCATCCTTGATGAAAAAACCAGAGTTCAATAGGAAATCTGACATTCATATACAAGAAACAAGAGAAGCATGAAAAGGTAAACAGGGAAAAGAAATCACAAGGAACTTATCAAAGTTGAAATACTTACATTCATACGTGGAAAAATGATAATTGTAATTGATTAAACTTTTCTCAGTATGAGAATAGTTCAAGGGAATAAAAATGTGTGTGTATACATACATACATATATATATATATATATATATATATATATACACACACGTATACACACATATGTCTTTATAGGAGGGTATATGGGTGTATGAATACATATGTGAATGTGTGTATATATGTGTATAGGTACACATAGATAGAGGGCACAGGATCAATTGAATAGGGAAGTATGATATTTAAAAGTTGAAATTAAGAGGAGAGAGAAGAATATGATGAGAGGAAATGGGGAGGGACAGAATGGGGTAAACTATCTCATGTAGAAGAGGAAAGGAAAATGGTTACAATGTAGGGAAAGAACAGGAAGGCAAAAAGAAATTGGTCAACCTTATTGTCATTGAATTTGGCTTAGGGAGGGAATGACATACACACTAAATAGGGTATCTCACCCTACAGAAGAGTAAGGAGGAAGGGGATGAGAGGAGGGATGATGGAAGAGAGGGCAGGAGTGAAGGTGGGGAGGGAAGTTGGAAGCACCCACTTTTGAAAAGGGACAGCATCAAAGTAGAGAATAGAACAAGTGGGAGGTGGGATAGGAGGGGGAAATATAGTCAGTCCTTTACAATATATCCACTATGGAAATGTTTTGTATAGCTACACATGCACAACATATACTGAATTGCTTATCTTCCCAGTAAGGTTGGGTGACAAGGGAGGAAGGGAATGAATCTGGAATTCAAAGTTTAATTCAAAGTTTTAAAATCAAATATTTAAGTATATACATTTGTACATCTATATATACTATTATTATATTATACTAATAATATGCTATTATTAGTATTATTTTACATGTAACTGGGAAATAAAATACACAGGCACTGAGGCATAAAGATCCTCTGTGCACTGCTAGAAAGTCAGAGGGATATGGGAGAAGATATGGGAGAGAGCAAATTGGAGGAGGGGATATCCAGTGGTATTGCTATTTTGGGCTGGTGGGTAGGGGAAAAGGGGGGAGAAAATTTGTAACTCAGAATCTTGCAGAAATGATATAAACTAGAAATTAATAAAGCATTTGATTTTAAAAAAAGGAAATAGAAAACCACTCCAGAATCTTTGCCAAGAAAACTCCAAATACAACCACAAGAATTGGACAGGACTAAACAAAAATCTCAGAAGGATGATGCTGATATTTGAAGGGTTGTGGAAGAAGCTGTGGAAAATCTCTTCCAGAAATCAGAATTTGAACTGAGTTATGCAGGAGTTTGAGGAAGCCAAGCGTATGGAGGGACAACCTTCCAGGTATGGGAGACAAACAAGAGTGTCATGGTCCTGTAAGAAGAGTGTCAGGAATGTTCAAGCTCAGAATGATTCAGGTGAAGAATTCAAAATACAACTAAAAGGTGGATACTTTTATAATGATATTGAGGAAGAGGATCAAAGAAGAGATGTGTCTGCTGCTCAGGTGGGTGTCAAATCAAGTTAAAGAGCATTTATTTAATGCCTGCTCTGTGTCAAGCACTGTGTTATACTTTAACGATGCAAAGAAAGGCAAAACCAGTACTTACTCACAAAGATTTCATGTTCTAATGGGGACACAAGATGCAAACAAGCGTGTAACAAACAATTTCCCTAATGGATACATTTGCAGTTGGTAATGTGTCTTCTATTTATACAATAGTATTTGTCATTTTTTTTTTTTTGTGCTCTATTTCCTCTTGACTGTTATTGCAAAATCTACCACATCCATAGACCTGACCCAGATGCTCTAGTGGAGGAACAGCCCTTTGGAAGACAGACACTAGTAAGACACAGTGATAAAGAACAGATGCCTCTTTGGAAGGAAAGGGGGAATTCTACTGTCGCGTTTTTGTTGGTTTCTGTTTGATGAAGTATGAATTTGAATTTCTGCTGCAATCTGTCAAATCCTCAATGAGGCTACTTGAAGATTTTCCTCATGGGCTGTAGAGAAACAGCATGATGTGGTGTACAGGGAGCAGACCCAGGAGTCAGGAAGTTCAGGGTTCAGGTCCTGGCTCTCATGTATGCTTGTTGTCAGTCTCCCACTCAACTTTCAGGTTGAAAGTGGCAGGGCAGCTGTCTATCTGCTTTAGTGGGGACAGTTTTTTTCTTTTCCCTACCCTCAAGCAATTAAATTACTTATCTGATTTTTTTAATGCATTTTAAAACTACCATATGGTTAGGTTATCTCAGACTCATTTTTGCTACTACCTTCCAAACCCCACTGTTATAGTGCCCTTCCCGTGGGTACTGTCTTCTACTCAATTACCTTGTAACAGGTCCCTCCCTCTCCCAGTATAACTACACCCACAGGCAAACAATACTCTATACCAACAAAGTATGGCCATCCCCATCCCCTTCTCTCCTTCCTTAGCACCCCTAGGTGCCTCTGTTATTACAAAGGAATTATTAGTTGTACAGAAGAGCAACTGTATGTTCTGCATTGACTGTGGAATAATATAACATTTTTTAAAATGGAAATATATTTGTTTTATTTGGGGGACTATTTTTATTTGTCTTAACTTTCATTAAAATATTTTCTAAATAATATTTTATTTTCAGTCAATTACATGTAAAGATAATTTTTACATTCATTTTTTTTTAATTTTGAGTTCCAAATTTTCTCCCTCCTTTCCTCACCTATCCCCTCCCTGAGACAGTAGGCAATTTGATGTAGATTATACATATTCAATCATTCAAACAAATTTCCATTTCAGTTATGTTATGAAAGAAGACACAGCCCCATAAAGGGGGAAAAGCCCACAAAAATTATGTGAAATATAGTATGCTTGGATCTGAATTCAGATTCCATCAGTTCATTCTCTGAGGTTGGATGGCATTTCTTATCTTGAGTCCCATAGAATTGTCTTTGAGCATTGTATTGCTGAGAATAGCTAAATCATTCAAAGTTGATCACCATATAGTATTTCTGTTACGGTATACAATATTCTGGTTCTGTTCACTTTACTTTGCATCAGTTTGTGTAAGTCTTTCCAGGTTTTTCTAAAAGCAGTCTATTAATCATTTCTTATAGCATGGTAGTAATCCATTACAATCATATACCACAACTTGTCCAATTGTTCCTCAATTGGTGGCATTTAATATTCATTTAAATATTTTTTTTTTAGTTTTGAATTCCCTCCCCACCGCCTACACCTCCACTACCTGTTAAGAAGGGAAGAAGTGTGATTTTAATTATACATGTGTAATCATGCAAAACATATTTCCATATTAGGCATGTTGTAAAAAAAAGGAGGAAAATGAAAAAAAAAAACAAAAAAAAATTATGCTTTAATCTATACTCAGAGTTTATCATTTCCTTCTCTGGAGAAGGAGAATATTTTTCATTATAAGGTCTTAGGAATTGTCCTGCATAATTGCACTGATCAAAATAGTTGAACTATAAAACATTAAAAAAAGATTTCATTGTTGAACTATAAAACATTAAAAAAAATTCTCTAGATATTCTTCCTCCCCACCATCCTTTAATCTTTTTTTTCTCTTTAAAATGATAGGACTATTCTAGGTACTTTCCTTACCTCTTTACCCTCCAAATGAATTTATCTAATTTACAAGTTCTCCTAGCTTTGGCCCTGGCTTCACAAATTGTAGCATAGAATGCAACATTATTGGCTTTTAAGAAATGGTGAGGGGGTAGCTAGGTACCACAATGAATAGAGCACATGGCCCTGGAGTCAGGAGGACCTTATTGTACTTGGTTCCCTCCTCCCCCTAATTATAGCCCTGATTGTAGAATCCTGCTTTGTTAACAAATTCACACAGCTTGTCAAGACCCTAATTAACTATGACAAATTGTTAATGGTTAAGATTCCCCATTACCAGACAATGGACTCCAGTCCCCCTGATTCTTGTGATGATGATGTGTCAAAGGTTTGACACACTTCCCAAAAGAAATGGGGAATGTTGTACCCTATTTCAGTTCACCTCCTTCTTGTCTCAGTCCCCACAATCTTGTGCTCCCTCCTTCACGGATGTAAAGTCCGGGTCCCAGGCATATCTCTTGGAAATCTCCCAAGGCATTGTCACTGGCCCTGTTCTGGGAAATTGAAACCTAATGATATTCCATATAAGGTCTTAAGCTGAATATTAACTAATTGCATTCCTCTGCTTCTGTAACTTCCTAGTTTCATACAGATCTGACGATTACGTTGTGGTTTTTCTCTTTAAATACTCGGGGCTCTACCTCTGCTCAGGGCTATCCGATTTGAGTCTACACTCTGGACAGTCATGAACTCAATTAAAATCCACATTAAACTTATGACCGGGTCTTGCTTGCTAATTTTCAACACAACAACCTGAGTTCAAATCCAGTCACAGACACTTAACACTTTCTAGCTGTGTGACCTTGGGCAAGTCACTTAACCCCAATCGCCCTGCCTTTTCCCCTTTCAAAAAAGACAAAAACAAAACAAAAACAAGAAATGGTGAGTAAGAGATCAGAGAAACTTGGCAAGACCTGTATGAACTGACACAGAGTGAAGAAAACGGGCAAAGGGAAATAATGTACAAAATGAGTATAATGATACAAATGGAAAGAAAAATCCCTAAAAAACTTCTAAATTCAGATGAAATATAATGACTAGCTTTGGTTCCTAAGAGTAGAGAATGAAATCTATTTTTCTCCTCTTGGAAGAAAGGTGGATGACTATAGATGCAGAATTTTGTACACAATGTGCTAGAATGGATATTTAGAATCAGAACAATAAGGGTTTGAATCATACATCCACCATTAACTCTATGACCCTGAACAAGCCAGCATCTGTCCAGGTGATGATTCCAGGCCTCAGTTTTCTCATCTGTAAAATGAGGGTGCTAAACTTAATGACCTCTAATTTCCTTTTTCAACTCTACATCTATGATCCTGGAATCCTTGGAGGCATAATTAAGTGTGTTGACTGGTTTTGCTTGACTATTTTATGTAAGGAGAGCTGGTTTCAAATATTCTCTCATTTGATCTTCACAGCATCCCTGGGAGGTTATCATTGTCCCTGTTTTACAAATGAGGAAGCTGAGGCACATAGGTTAAGTGACTTGCCCAAGGTCATACAGTGTCTGAGGCCAGATTTTAACTCTACTCTCCCTAACTCCATGTTCAATGTTTTATTCACTATTCCCCTTTTTAGATTTTGTTATTTCAAAGGAATGGTCCATTGTCAGGAGGTGGAACTATGTATTGTGGAATGTGTCTGTGGAATGAAAAGGGAAGGCAGCCATAAACCTTTTTTAAATAACAGAAAAAATATACCAATCACCTCCTGAAAGAGATCCTATGAAGAAAATCTACAGGAATATCATAACTGAATTCCAAAACACCCAGCTCAAGAAGAAAATATTAAAACAACAAAAAAGAAACCAATTTTAAAATGACAGAGACACAATTAAAATCAGTCAATTACATGTAAGGACAAATTTCACATTCATTTTTTTTGAAATTTTGAGTTGCAAATTTTCTCCCTCCCTTCTTCACCTATTACCTCCTTAATATATTAAACAACTTGATATAGCTTATACATGTTCAATCATTCAAACATATTTTCATTTTAGTTATGTTATGAAAGAATACACAGCCCCAAAGGGGGAAAGCTCACAAAAAATAAAGTGAAATAGAGCATGCTTGAATCTTCACTCAAATTCTCTCAGTTCTTTCTCTAGGGCTGGATGGCATTCCTCATCTTGAGTCCTTTAGAATTGTCTTGGATCATTGTATTGCTGAGAATAGCTAAAGCATTCACAGTTGATCACTGTACAGTATTTCTGTTACTGTGTACAATATTCTGATTCTGCTCACTTTATATAACTCTGTGTAAGTCTTTCCAGATTTTTGTGAATTTAGCCTTTCTTTCATTTCTTATAACATAGTAGTAGTCCATTACAATCATATGTCACAACTTGTCCAGTCATTCCCCAATTAATGGGCATTAAACATTCATTTAAATTGGGGGGGTCCAAATTCCCTCCGAACAACCTACTCCTGCCCTACCCATTAAGAAGGCAAGAAATATGATATCAATTATACATGTGAAATCATACAACACATATTTCCATATTAGCTATGTTGTAAAAAAAAAAGGCAAGATAAAATTTTTCAAAAACCAAAAAATTTATACTTTAGTGTATACTCAAGAGTTCATTAGTTCCTTCTCTGCAGGTGGATAACATTTCATTATAAGGCCTAGGGAATTGTTCTGCATCATTGTATTGATCAGAATAGCTGAGTCATTCATTGTTGAACTATAAAATATTAAAAAAAAAAAACCTCTAGGAATTCTCCCTCTCCACCTTCTTTTAACCTTTATTTTTTCTTTTTAAAAATAGAGGACTATCCTAGGTATTTTTCTTACCTCTTTACCCTCCAAATGAATTTATCTGACTTACAAGTTAAGTTCTCCTAGCTTTGGGCCTAGCTGAACAAATTGTAGCATAAAATGGAACATTATTGCCCTTTAAGAAATAAGAGATCAGAGAAACCTGGCAAGTCCTGTATGAACTGATACAGAGTGAAGAAAACAGGCAAAGGGAAACAATGTACAAAATGAGTATAATGATACAAATGGAAAGAAAAAAACCTTAAAAAGTTTCTGAATTCAGATGAAATATAATGACTAATTGCAGTTCCTGAGAGTAGAGAACAAAATCTATTTTTCTCCTCTTATCAGAAAAGTGGATGCAGAATATTGTATACAATATGGTAGAGTGGATACTTAGAATAAAGATGATAAAGATTTGAACCTCAACTCACCCATTAATTCCATTACCCTGATCAAGCCAGCATCTGACCAGGTGATGATTTCATGAGGAAATCAGTTTCCTCATCTTTAAATGAAGATTCTAGATTAAGACCTCTAAATTACTTTTTCAGCTCTACATCCATGATTCTAGGATCCTAGAAGGAATAATTGTTTAAGTGTGTTGGCTGGTTTTGCTAGATTATTTTCTGTAAGGAGAGCTGGTTTTAAATACTCTCTCATTTGATCCTCACAATAAACCTGGGAGGTTATCATTGTCCCTGTTTTAGAAATGTAGAAGCTAAGGCACAGAGATTAAGTGACTTGACCAAGGTCACACAGTTAGTGTCTGAGGCCAGATTTGAACTCTACTCTTCCTAACTCCATGTCCAATGTTCTATCCACAACTAGCTTTTAAAGACTTTGTTATTTCAAAAGAATGGCCCACTGCCAGGAAGTGCGACTATCTATTGGTTATTGACTGTGGAATCAAAGGGGAAGGCAGCTATAAAACTTTTTTAAATAATAGAAAAAATATACTGATCACCTCTTGAAAGAGATCCTATGGAGAAAACCCACAGGAATATCATAACTGAATTCCAAAACACCCAGCTCAAGGAGAAAATATTAAAACAACAACAAAAAAAAATTCAAAAAAATCAGAGCCACAGTTAGAATCAAAGAAGACCTGGCAGTGGCTACATTAAAAGACTGCAAGTCTTGAAAAACTATATTTTTAAAAGCAAAAGAACTGGGGTTGGGTCTGAAAATATCATACCCATCAAAGTTAAGCATAATCCTGAATGGAAAAAAATTGAAATTCAACAAATTGTCAGACTTTTAGGATTTTATTGCAAAATGACCTGAACTTAATAGAAAACTTTGACATACAAGATCCAATAGAAATATAAAGTAAACATCCAAGACTAATTACCAGGTACTCATTGAGGACAGACTGTTTACTTACTGTTTATATGAGGAAATTAAATCTATCAAAGATTTTAATTACTAATTGCATGGTTTGAAAAAAAGTTAGAGCACAGCTGATTATTATGTGATTGTGAAAAGCAATACCATCTCAAAAGGGTTGAGGAACCTGCATCCTTGAGGCCACATGTGGCCTTCTTGGTCCTTGGGTGGGACCTTTTGGCTGAGTCCATGTTTTACAGAACAAAACTTTTTATTAAGGGAATTTCTTCTATGAAGTTTGGATTCAGTCAAAGTGCCACACTTGAGGACCTAGAGGGTCACATGTGGCCTTGAGGCCCCAGCTTCCCCATCCCTGGTAGGAAAAGGTAAAAAGTAATTAATTCTCTTAGACAAATGAGGTGAGAGAGAAAGAACTGACCCAAAGGAATTAGGTGAGGGAGGAGGGCTGCTAGTTCTGGAACACTATTCTCATCAGAAATTAGTAAAAGAGAAAACAATGCATATATATGCATACACACACACACACACACACATTTAGGTATACACACACAGAGCCACATATATACATATACACATCTAGAGGGTATAAAAGCCTATTTAATTTAGAAAAAAATAGGGGATGGGGAGGAGGGATGGATTTTTAGATGAAACCCTCCACACATCAGATCTAGGCTAAAGAGAGAACAAAATATATAATATGAATGGGATAAAGAGGGAACAACATAGATATTTAGAAGGCTATAAAAGTATTCTAAATTCCTATAGAAACATGAAGGCAAGGGGAAAGGTTGGGAGGAGAAGATAATAGAGGAATCATTGGATTGAGGATAGGTAAGTAACAGGAGGGAAATATAGCTAGCAGAAGTAAAGTAGAAGAGTCAAGAGGGAAAGGAAATAAGAGAAACTCACAAACATAAATATTGGGAACAGAATTTAATAGGGGAAAAGAGGTGGGGTAGTAACCATAACAAAGTTACAAACAAACAAAGTTAAAGCTACTAGATTTAATCAAAAGAGAAAAATAGGGAAACCACTATATGTCAACCATATTAATCAATTGTTTTAGACTATTTAAAATAACTAGACAGTATAAGGCTGGAATATTGCTGTGTGTAGGAAATGATGAGTTGGTGCATTCAGAAAAATATGGAACGACTTGGACTTATGAAGGAAGATGTTATTCACCTTCAGGGAAACAAACCACAAAAAATGTGGCACTGTGCCACATAGATGCATATGAATGTATATATGTATGTCTGTGTATGAATATAGATATCTATATGTGTCTATGTTTTGTATCTATGTCTATATGAATGTATGTGTATATGTCTATATGTATATGTATATATCAATGTTTCTGTGTGTGTGTGTGTGTATCCCCGAATAATTTTAGCCTTCTTGAGGGAGGTGGGAAAGGAAGGGAGAAAAAGAACAAAAGAAAAAGGGCACAGAAGAAAACAAAATAAAACTTACAAAGAAGGGACAGGCAGCTCCGAACACAATGTGTAGTAATGATTATATAGACCTTCTTAAAATGGAAATTTATTGCTGTATATTTTGAATCCCCTTTCATGTTCTGCTGTGCACAAGGCAATGTTGTTTTTTTCTTTTCCTTTTTAAGTTAAAAATCTTTTTAAATTACAAAAAATACCATAGCCACTCTCCCTCCCAGCCCAACTTATATTTTTATCCTTTCTTTGTTTTAATAGAATATCATGCTGAGACTTCTCCTTGCCTTGGCGATCTTTGTAATATTATGTGATGCTATGTGCTACATGATACACTTGGAAGTCAGTAGAGGGAGTAATCCAAAAGGTAAAATTTTCTTTACAACTGTTCCCTTCTCTAAGGACAGGAGGATTTGTTTAGCAGAAAAAGTGAGTGAGGCAATCTTCAAAGGCCTATCTGAGCCATTGAAGACAAGATGCATTGGATGAGAATAATGAATAAAAGGTGGGAGACAACCCAGGATCGGATCCAGACTCAGAAAATGAGCACCCACACATGAAAAATGACTGGCTGTGTAACCTTGAGCTACTTAACCCCAATTTCTTTTTTAAAAAAAGGTGGGAAAAGTGAATTTATTCTAAAATGTGCCTGAGATGGGGAAAATATGCAGCTGTATATAAATACATGTAAGTTTTTCCCCCATCATCTCCCTTCCATCACATAATTAAGAGGCAATACTTACTTTCCATGTATGATATGTTTCTAAGGGGCATCAGGCACTAGTGGTTATAAAACTAGGCTTGCAGTTAAGATCTGGGTTTAAATCCTGCTTCTGACACAACTGGCTTTGTGGCCTGGGCAAACTATAGCCCCTTCTATGCCTCAAGCACTTACCTACTAACTCACTCAATTCATCACACTTCTATTGAACGTCTACTATGTGCAAAAAGTTGCCACTGCAGAGGCATAATTAATCATGGTAAGAAAATTAAAATGAAAAGAAACATTTCTTTAAAAGACCCTGCCTTTGTGGAGCTTATGTCTGACTACTGCTCTGCTAACACTTATATTCCAAAGTATTCCAATGTTTCCCATTGTCACTGTGAAGGCTTGGGCAATGATTTAAAGGCTCTTCTTGACTGAACAGGTTTAGGAGCATTTGAGATCACCAAGGGAAATGGCAGAACTTCCTTTGGAGGTCCTTAAAAGTGGCCCAGTCTTCATTCATCCAGGCTAAAACAGACCCAGACTCTTCAACTGATCCTCACGCTCAAATTGAAACTCTCCTAGAGACAAACTTCCTGGGAGCTTCCTTCTCACCAAATTTGTCACACTTGTGATTAAACAAGGCACAGTCTCCAAAAGTTTGTTCCACTTGCCAGTGGTGCAGAGATTCCCAAACAATAAAGGATAAGCAGCTGAATCCCTTGCACCCCAGAGGACCTGCAGCAGGGCTCTGAGCCCCAGGACAATCCTCCAGCAAGGTTCTAAGGCCTAGTGGAAGACAGCTGCAAGGGCCCAAGCACTGACATGAGAAGCTTGGGACAGTATAGGAGCAAAACCCAACCCTTATGTCAATGTACAAAGTCACAAAATAGGTAGGAAAAATGAGCAAAAAATAAAAAAAAATGCTTGACTACAGAGAGTTACTATGGTTACAGGGAGGGTCAAAGCACAAACTTAGAAGAAAACAACAGTGTCAAAATGCTTATGTGTGAAGCCTCCCTAGGCCTCAGAGTCTAGCTACTGCCTTACAGTAGAGGGGGGATGCCCTGCTGGCTTGCTTTGCAGGTGGGGCCTCTCTGCTGATTGACCCCAGGGGCGAGATCTTGCTAGTGGACAGCCCTAAAGGTACATCCTTGATACTGGTCAGCAATGAGGACAGGGCCCTACTGGTGATCTGCACTGGGGATGGGGCCTTGCTGTGCTGTTGGTCTAGGACTGCTGGCTAGCATGGGACTGGTTCACAGGTGGATTGCCCTGGAGCCTCTGCAGAGCCCCCAGGTGTAGGGCATACAGTTGCTGATCATCTTCTGTGCCCTCTTCCCACCCCAGTGAGATAAACCTCTCCTGCTATGCTGGTAAGCTGTTTCCACATTCCAACATCATTTCTGCAGTGCTTTTCAAGGTTGTTTGGAGGAGAATTTGGGAGGGTTCCAAAGTGTTCCTTCCTCACTCCACTATCACAGCCAGGGAAGAGGAATCTCCATCATGATTCTGTAAAGGGACTAATAATCTGCTGGAACTTTAGTTGTCCTGGAGCACTGCCATTCCATCCCATATCCTCCAAAAAATTGTCTCTTCTGTCATCACAGATTTTTCACTTGTTTTCAATCCTCCCCTCTCTACCATCTCCTTTCCTAACCTACAAATGTGCTCATGTCTCCTCCATCCTCAAAACCCCTCACTCAGTCCTCCCATCCCTGATGTTCTCCTATATCTTTTCTGCCCTTTGTAGCTAAACTCCTCAAAAAGACCATCCAAAATGGGAACCTGCACTTCCTTTTCTCTCACTGTCTTCTTAATCCCTCATAATCTGATTGGAATCTTATCATTCCATAGAACCTGCTCTCTCCAAAGTTACAAATTATTTCTTAGGGGTATGAGGGTGTATCCCCATTTCCAACATTGCTAGAGCCCATCAGATTTCATTCCCACTTTTAGAGGCACTTCAACACCCTAGTTCCATTAAGAAGGAATATTTGTTGGGCGACTAGGTGGCGCAGTGAGTAGAGCATCAGCCCTGGAGTCAGAAGGACCTGAGTTCGGATCTAGCCTCAGACACTTGATGCACACACAAACAAAAACCTAGCCGTGTGACCTTGGGCAAGTTACTTAACCCCAATTGCCCTCCAAAAGGCAAAAAGAAGGAATATTTGCTTCAAATGCATAACCAAAGCAAACCTCCAAATATTCCCTCAATATGACCTGTAATGGAAATGCAGATTTAAAGATCTTCCCTGCCCCTACGCCCTTTGATTGGCTTAAGAGACTCTGAAAACCTTCCTTGATTTGAAAATATACTCTGCCTCCTAATAATAATATTCCTAATAGGCTGAATGTGGTCACATGGAGCCTGTGATAGGATGCTTGGTTTTCAGGAATGACCACACCTTGATGTTGTGTGATTGGGCAGTGGGTCAAGAGGGTGGTTACATTCTCTCAGCCAGGAGGCTATATAAACCCTGATGGGAGGCTGTGCTTTGGGGCTCACTTTGAGAAGTGCTGTGTGATTTGACCAGATGAGACTCTGGGCAGTTGTTGAGAGCCCCCTGGCTTTGAAAACCCAGATGTTGATGCTTCCCTCTCTGGTAACTGTGATTTTGGTATTGATAATGGTTGGACAGTTTGGAAGCCTGTCTGTTTGATCTGTCTGTATACTTTGAATTTCAGGGTGCTGACCTTTTCCCCCTGAACTAGGTAATATATGTTTGATTGATTAAAGTGAGTTTGTTGACTGATTTTGAGTTGCTTTCCTTTACAAAAGCAGATCTAAGAACCTGTGTTGGCAGCCACTCTGGGGATGTTGGGGAGCTTGCTGCTACATGACCTCAATTTCTGGGGAGAGGAGGAAAAGGTTCATATCCTGACTCATTTCCCATGCGACAAATGCCAAGTTCCAAGTCCAAAGGACCCTGGGCTTTCATCTTAGCACCCTGGCACATCAGGGCTACTATGCAGGGCTAGTAGGGAAATCTGGCCTAGGATCATGCTCCAACCTTGCCACAACTGGACTCCCTGTTCTGAGACCTCCAGTACTCAAGCCAAGAGCTAAAAAGGATGAATGAAAGAGACCAACTCTCCTAGCCTGATTGGACACACTGAGTCTAACAGGGAAGGGTAAGGCAGACCTCTGTGGTACATGGTCTCCATTGTTCAGGTGTCTCTTTCACCCCCTGGGCACCACCAGAAAGAGAAACAAGACTCTTACAGTCTGGTAAGTTTAAAGATGCAGCTAGTCAGCCAATGGATAGAGGCTGCACTACTCCTGTGCCAGGGGAACACAGGATGTCTTCTCCTGTGTGGAAGGCTCCATCTTAGGGGATCTGACCATTCACAAATCTTATTATATATGTCTGGAATGGGTTTGATTTAATGCTAGCCAACCCTTCCCATAGGGCTTTGTATAGTTCCCTTTTGGGGGGGAAGTAATTGGGTGGGAAGGAAGGGAGTAAGAAAGAAAGGAAAGGAAATAAGCATTTATTTAATTCCTACTATATGCCAGGCTAAGAACTTTCAAAATAGTATCTTCTTTGAGCCTCACAGCAAGTCTAGGAAGCAGATACTATTATCCCCACTGTACAGTTGAAGAAATTGAGACAATCATGTTAAGTGATTTTCCCAGACTTACACAGCTAAGAAGAAGCTGAGGCTGGATTCAAATTCAGGTCTTTCTTACTACAGGTTCAGAACTCTCTCTATAGCACCACTTAGCCACTACTAATATACCTAATTGATTTCCCTATGACTGAGAATCCATCCCTCCCCTAAAGTGCTAATTCTTCTGATGTTCTGTTATCAAGTTCACTCTATCCCATGATTGGCTCGTTTGCCAGGAAGGTTGACCTGTGGACACCTTGAGACAGGGGTGGAGAACCTGTGTCCTCAAGGACACATGAGGCTCTCAAGGTTGTCAAGTGTGCCTTTCGGACTAAACTCAAACTTCACAGAACAAATCCCCTTAATAAAAGGATTTGTTTGGGAAAATTTGGATTCAATCAAAAATCCAGACTCAAGGACTTAGAAGGCCACATGTGAATCCATGGGGTTATGAAGAGCTGGATAAACTGAACTACAAAATAAAAGCCATCCCCTCTAGACAACAATCTAGAAACCAGGACCCATCCAGTATGGGCACCTTAACATTATTTCCTGTTTCCAATCAGGAATAGTAAGCCTCCAGACTAGACCTCCAGAGATGATACTCTACCCCAAACTCACTAGGGGAGTTAATTCACTCAATTTTGGCATGCCCTCCAAGAGATGAGTTATCCTGATTGTTATATGAGTGAGTGAAAAAACCACCTAACCCATTATCTCTAGCCAACTTGGACCAGGTTTCACATCTTGTCCATATATCCACCAGGAGACCAAGCCTTACTCAATGTGGCCATCTTGCCATCTTCCCTTCTATTGTGTATGCTCACACACCCTGACTCTGCTTTCTGCCTCTTGATCTTATGTAATGATCAAAACAAATCTCCCACTGCTCTAGGTAACCCGTGTCATCCCTGTCTGCCCTATGACTCCATTCACAATCCCTATGACTTCCAAAATCAAAACTATTTCAACTGGTCCCCCACCTCCTTATATGTGCCTATCCCTTCTTTAGAAGGTAAGCTCTTTGAACATATTTCTCGATTTAGTATTTGTATCCTCAGGACCTTGCTTAATGCCTAGCATACGGTACTCAATTAATGATTGTAGATTCATTCATATTGCTGGAATGGGCAATTCAAATCTTGTCATATAATATCCCAGTAACATCCTCTACTTGTAACTTCCTCCTTGTATTTCTCTTGAGTAATGTGCCACTTTTATGGCCCATAATTTTTACTCCACAAGTCCAACATCTCAAATTATGTGAATTATCCAATCTTGGGAGTTGATTATCCAACACGTCACTCTTTCTAGGACATTACTTTCATTTGGTCAATATGCTATAGCCACCTTGTACTTGGTAAGTATGTTTCCATTAACCCTTGGGTGATTGAAATAGAGGCAAAGAAGTACATCTCGTACAGATTTTCCCAAAGAAAGGCCCAAACACTATATTGAGTTTGGATATTGATTTTTAAAAAGGAAGAGAAGAGATCCATTTCATGCTGCAGTAAGATGTATTTTCTTTGATCATTTAACAGATAGAAGGCTATAGGATATATGGGCACAGTCTAGATGACTAGAGGATCTCAGAAGCAACAGAGATGGCACTTTGTGGTCTGAATTGTGTATCTAAGACTTGAAAATGCTTTTAATGGAATGGAGACCCAAGGTCATGACCACATGGTTCTCAGCCCCCTCCTGCTCTGAATTCCAAAGAAAAGGGCTATGTTTCAAGCTTGGAAATGTTCCGCTGGGGACATGATGATTTTGGATGCAATAATGGAGAAAGTCAAATTATTTTTTTCTTTTTTTGTTTTGATTTTATGTTTCACTATCTTTATTATTTTTTCAAATAAAAAAGTTTGTTTATTTTTAGATTACAACATACATTTCCACAAGATTTTGAATTACAAATTTTCTCCCCATCTTTCTCCTAACTAAAATCCCAAAAGAGCAATCCCTTGAATACCCCCTCCTTTAATCTGCTCTCTCCTATATCCTCCCCTATCCCCGCTCTGACTTTCCAGCAGAGCAAGATGGATCTCCATACCCCAGTGCCTGTATATCTTATTTCCCAGTTGCATGTCAAAAAATAATAATAATAATTTTTTAAACATTTGATTTTAAAACTTTGAATTCCAGATTCTTTTCCTTCTTCCATCATCATCCTTCCTTATTGGGAAGATAAGCAATTCAATATAGCTTGTTCATGTGTAGTTAGGCAGAACATTTCCACTGTGGATATATTGTGAAAGACTGACTATATTTCCTTCCATCCTATCCTGCCCCCCTCACTTGTTCTATTTCCTACTTTCACCTTGTCCCTTTTCAAAGTATTTCCTTCTAACTACCCTTCCCCCAATCTGCCCTCTCATCTAACATCCCCCATGTTATCCCGTTCCCCTATACATTCCCGTAGGGTAAGATACCCAATAGAATGTGTATGTTATTCCCTCCTTAAGCTAAATGCAATGAGAGTAAGGTTGACACATTCTCTTTTGCCTTCCTCTTTATAACAGTTTTTGCTCACCTCTTTTATATGAGATATTTTACCCTATTCTGTCTCTCCCTGTCTCCTTTTTTTCACAGAATAAAAGACTGAGGCTGAGAAAAGTGAATTTGCTTGCCTCATGTCTGAAGAAGGATTTGAACCTCAGTCTTCCTGATTCTAAGTCCATTGTGCTAGTCACTACAGTTTAAAGCCTATCATGAGTTCCTTTAATCCCTCAGATCAATATTTGCAAAGTTCTATACCTTGTCACTCATCCCATCCCACAATGAGCTGATCTCAGAGGACAAAGTGGTCTTTCTCCTTAGCAAGGCTAAACCCTCTGCTTGTGTCTTTGATCTCTTCCCCTTTCAATGGCTCTTGCATCCTATGCAAAAGATTATCCCCAACCTTCTATTTTTCCTTTATATTTATTCCTCTATAATGGCTACAAACGTGTTCAAGCCTCTCCTAATCTGAAAAGACCCATCCTTAAAGTTGACATTGCCTCAGACAATAAGGTGATTTCACTCCTCAATTGATCCTTCTACCTTTTGAAGAATGAGATTACCACTCAAGCAAATTGAGGAATAATTAACTTTTCTGGTTTTGGCAGTAAGGGAGTTCCAAAAGATTTCCAGATCATTTATATTATCTTATGGTAAGGTTATGCTAGGCTATCTGGCTGCCAGGCTCATGATAAATAAAGACTTTGGGGCTGACTGTGGTCAGTTTCCTGAACTCCTCATCTCTTTCTCCCTTCTGTCCTGGTAGTCTGTAGTATACTCCAATCAAGGATAATATGTTTATGTCTTTCCTGATGTTCATCATAAAGCTCTCATTAGCTTCCCACCATCCCTGATTTCTGAATTTCCTCCTTGAGTATATCTTCTTATTATGAAATGTTCTATTAAATCTCTCCTGACTTTTCTCTTCTGTTCCTTTTGAATGAGGTATATCTTTCAGAGTTCTTTTCCCAGTTCTTTTCTCATCCCACTAAGTTTTAATCAAGTCATGAAGCATTTATTAAGCATCTACTATGCACCAAGTACTATGCAAAGTACTAGAATTATAATGAAGGCGAGAAATAAAAAAAAATCATCTATTATCAAGGATCTCACAGTTTAATGAGGAAGATTGTTGGCATGTCTTTCAAACAGCTACAGACAAGATATGTACAAGATAAATTGGAGATAATCAACATAGGGAAGCATAAGCATTTATGGAGAAACGATCTAGTCAAATGTGAATTATTGAAGTAGAATCTTTTTGTCACCTTACTTATTACTCATACTTTGTTCATTTTTGTCCATCTGAGGTCATGTGTTTTATTGCTGGTTCTTTTCTTGTTTCTGTCTCTTGTGAATTTCTGGGTGCCTCTGATTTTCCTCTTCTTATGTTATGGCTGGGTTTTATGGTATCTAGCTTGGTGGATATGTACTGAGAGAACTGTGGGAATTGTCTCAACCAATCTGACTTCATCTTACAAAATTGACTCCCATTTTGAGATTCAAGTTTCTATTTTCCCATAGATTCCACCTACTTGCTAATCAGGAATTGGGTGATATACTGTTTCACTTCCTGGAACATCCACATGCTCATCCTCACCCCTCCCAATTCCTCAAACTCCCCAAGTCCCCCTCCCAACTCATAAAATCCATAATCCTTCTTCCAATTAGAAATCAGATTGCCTAATCTTGCATCTTGACTGACGTCCTGTTAATTTTTCACTTTTAATACATAAAAATCTTTCTTCCCCTGTATTTGGGATCTAGTGCCCAGCTGAGGAGGCCTGATCCTAAATTGTTGTACAATTGGAATGCATTGCTCAATAAACTGATATGCTTGGAAACTTGAACCTTTGTTTCCTTTGTTATTTCAGATTTCACCCATTACAGTTTTTGGTAGTCAGCCAGGGTGAGTAAGGACTAAAAAAGGAAGCCTGTTTAAAAAAAAAAAAAAAATCACTTGTGCATTCTGGGCATTACTCTGAAGGTCTTCTTTAAGAAAGTCTGCCCCAGGAGCTTGAACTCCCCTTAATCTCATTTTTTTCTGAGCAAAGTTAAGCCCCCATATTGTTGAAGCCAGGAAGCCCCTCTAAGGGAGGTTCCTTTAAGGAAATAGATTAAGGCAAGTTTCCTCAATGGAGGAAATGTCCCCTTAGGGAAATATGCTAGGGTAAGGCTCTATACTGTTGGGGAAGTTCCCTTGAGGAAATTATGGGATCACAATGGGAATACCCCTGGAAAGTTTTCTTTTATTCTAGGACCAAGAAGAGAACACCCTAGCTAAAACTGACATTAATGAAATTCAAAATGTCCTAAAAAAAAGTCTTCTAAAACATTAAAATGGACCCCAAATTTGACCTGAAAAGAGACTTTTAATGACAACAAAATAAAGGCCCAGAAATTAGACTTTCAGTAGGAGAGAAGGAGCCTTGCAAGTATGTATTTCCCCCATTAGTTTATCGATTTTTTTGTTTCTTTCAAAAATACTCAGAATAAGTCTTTCTTTTGGGTTTTCTTTAATGTTGTTTGTAGATTCTGCTAACATGGAAAAATTCTAAGGAGAAAATGCTACTAACATAAAGACGGCTATCAAAAGAGCTGCCAATGAGGTTTAGAAATATTAGCTAGAAAGATTAAAGATCTTTCATACTTAAGGCAGCTCTCCCAGCTTTCTGGAATTTTATGCTAAACTCTCTGTCCAAGTGAGCAGGACTAATACCCATTTTAGGCTTTTAGCAGGAGATAGAATTAAAAAGAAATAAAAATCCCTGCAAGATAGTTTCTCTCTGTCATTTCAGCCCTAGTCAGGTTGGGTTTACAGAAATTAGAAATCAAAGAAAGAAGAGCTTTTTTCAGGTTTGTAAATATTTGTGGCATTATAAATAAATTAGAGATGGAATTTATAACCTTAAGTAATATCTGTACTGTAAACTTCCAAATTATGGAAGCTGCTAAAAATCTTAGTAAATTTTGAGAGTTTGCAGTCAAGCTTCATTACTTCTATCCCCTTTATGGAGGGTAGGTTTTAGAGTTGGAAAGAGGTCTAAGATCAGTTGAATCCATGGGATGAGCAGTTTTAAAGCAAGAACCAAATAAGGAACTCGTCCCTTTCTCTTTCCCCTATCTCATAAGGCACTGAACAGAAGTTTAACAAATTCTGAAATGTCTTAGTGGGCTTTGGGGTACTACTTCTGTAGAATTTGTTTAAGGAAAAATAAAAAGAAGACTTGGAAAGTCAAACTTACAGGTATTTGTCACCCTATCCCTGGAGATTGAGAGCTATTGTTTTTCTGGAATAAAGGAAAGAAATTCTACTGATTAGAGAAAAAGGAAAAATGAGTCTGTGATAAGCAATTTAAATTTAATCTGGTACTTAACCCTTTCTTGACCATGAAAAGAGGAAAACTTGTTTAGAACATTAAATGACTTTAAAATAAATTAAATTTAATGAAATTATGGAAAGGGAGAGATTTATTAAAGAGGAACCTATGAAGAGGGACCACCAAAACCCACCCTCAGTCATGTAGGAACACCTACATGTAGGAACCCACACTCAGTTATGAATAATAGAGATAGACATTGATAATGAGGGGAAGTGGCTGAGTGAGGGGGCCAGAAGCTAGAAATGTTTTGAGGAAGCCTTCAGTAGAAGGTTTATAGACTTTTTATATATAAATAGAATCAATAAAAAAATACAGGATTATTCTTAAACTTCTCACCTAACATATACCATATCAGGGGGAAAACTCCCTTAGCTCTGTTTCATTCCTGGGACAAGCAGTATTTAAGAGCCAATCAAGTAACAAATCTCCACATTATTCCTAGGGTATCAAAGCCAAGCTGAGAATTAACTGGGAGGGGTGGGGAGATTCAGGGGGGGTGGGGAATGTGGGGGGCATTTCCTGTCCAGAAAGAAATAGCACCACAGGAAAAATGAAAGAAATTAAAGATATCTATAAGCATATCTATAGATATTATATAGATATAAGCATATCTATAACTGAGTTTGAATTCTGATTGAAGTAAACTACTTGATCTTTTCCTTTTTCTTGTTTGATTTTATTTCCTCTTTATCATTTTTCATTCCATCTAGTACAATGTGCCTTTGTAACCTGACTAATGTCAAATGTGAAAGTATTTGCAGATCCTATACTGGATTGTATGCCGTTGTGGGGGAGGGGGGGGTAGGGGAGGAAGGGAAAGAAAATTTGAAACTCAAGGAATTATGGAATTGAATCTTATAAATTAAAAGTAAACAAACAAATTAATAAAGTGAAATTTATCATAAAAAAAGAAAAGTATAGCTTCCAGGAATAAGGAAGTGTTAGCTCCTCTTTGCCCTGCCCAGATGAAGCCATAACTGGAATAATGTGAGTCCCAGTTGCCATCTTTTAGAAAAAATACGATAAAGTGGAGAGCAACCAGGATGGTGAAGCACCTTGAGTACCAAGTAGTAATGTGAAGATACAGCATAGAGAAGATAAGATCCAGGAAGAACATGATGATCACCATCTTCAGGCACTTGAAGGCTTGTCATATTAGAGAGGTATTAGACAGTTCTGTTCAGCCTCAGAGGAGTTAACTGTGAACACACTTTCCCCTATATTGCCTTGGTCACTGGGAAGAATGGACTCAGACTACACTGCATTGGTCCTAAGTTCATATCTAAACTCAAGTCCCCTGTTACAATCCCCTCATTTGAAAAAATTGTCACTCTCAGCAAATCAGGCTGAATTTTTAACGCATTGTCCACATCCCCAATGTAGATCCCTCTAATCTTGGGTATCCTTCAGGGTTCTCTTCTGGGTCCTCTACTCTTCTCTCTTTGCTACTTCACTTATGATCTCATCAGCTCCCATGGTTTTAATTACTAGACTGGTGATTCTCAAATCTGCCTTTCCTGCCCCTTCCTCCCTGCTGGCCTCCAATCTCCCATCTCCAACTGCATTTCAGACATCTCAAACTCAATGTCCACTAGACTTTTTACACACAACATGTACCAAACAAAACTCATTGTCTTTCCCTCTAAATCGGCACCTACTCCTACCTTCCTATTACTAAGAAGACAACAACCACCTCCTATTCATCACTACATCTCACCTTCAATATTCAGTCTTTTGCCAAGGCCTGTCAATTTCATCTTTGTGACATCTCTTGAATGCACACCCCCTTCTCTCTGCTGATACTGCCACTCTTCTAGTACAGCCCCTCATCACCTTACACTTGAATTATTTCAATATCTTAATGGGGTGTCTGGTTGTCTGAACTCTCTCTCCACTTCAATTCATCCTCTATTCATCCTCTAAAATCATTTTCCTACAGCACAGATCCAGTCACATCACATCACATCTCACACACACACACACACACACACACACACACACACACACACACACACACTCAATAAATTCCAGAAGCTCCCTGTTTCCTCCAGGATAAAATACAAAATGCTGTGGCTGCTTTTCAAAAACCTCCATGGCCCAGTTGTCCCCCTACCTTTCTATTCTTCCTGCACCCCATTCCCCAACACATCCAGTGACATTGGCCTCCTGGTTGTTCCACAAAGAAGACATTCATCTTTCAGATCCGAGCATTTTCACTGAGTGAAAATTTCATGCCTGCAATACTCTCCCTTCTCTGCTCTAACAACTCACTTCCATGGCTTTCTTCAAGTCCCAATTAAAATGTCACCTTCTACAGGAATATTTCCTCAACCTCTCTTAGGTCCCAGGGCCTTCCCTCTACGAATTATTTCCTGTTGATCCTGGATATATCCTGTTTTGTGTATATTTGTTTGCACTTTGTCTCCCATACTAGTTAATGAACTCTTTGATGGCAAGAACCGTCTTTCACCTCTTTTTGTATCCCCAGACCATCTTGCCCTAATAGAAAGTTAGAGGGGGAATGAGGGAGGAAATAAGAGAGAGCAGATTGGGGGAAGGGGTATTTAGTGGGCATGCTATCTTGAGGTGGGGGTAGGGGAAAGACAGGGAGAAAATTTGTAACTCAAAATCTTGTGGAAATAAATGTTGAAAACTAAAAATAAATAAATAAAATATTTTTAAAAAGGAAAAGAAAAAGATGATGCCTAGGTTCTTCTTCTGATCATGGCTTTCAGGTAGTCCAATAATTTTAAAATAATCTCTCCTGGATCTATTTTTCAGGTCAGTGGTTTTTCCAATGAGATCTTTCACGTTGCCTTCTATTTTTTTCGTTTGCTTGGATCTGCTTTATAGTATCTTGATTTCTCATAAAATCATTAGCTTCCAATTGCTCTAATCTAATTTTGAAGAAATTTTTCTCTTCAGTGAGTTTTTGAAATTCCTTTTCCATCTGGGCAATTCAGTTTTTAAGGCATTCTTCTCCTCATTGGCTTTTTGGGCCCCTTTTGCCATTTGAGTTAGTCTATTTTTTAAGGTGTTATTTTCTTCAGTATTTTTGGGGTCTCCTTTAGCAGGCTGTTGACTCTCTTTTCATGATTTTCTTGCATCATTCTCATTTCTCTTCTCAATTTTTCCTCCACTTCTCTTACTTGATTTTCAAAATCCTTCTTGAGCTCCTCCATGGCCTGTAACCAATTCATATTTTTCTTGGAAGCTCTTGGTGCAGGAGTTTTGACTTTGTTGACTTCTGGTTCCATGTTTTGATCCTTTTTGTCCCTAAAAAAGGATTATCTGGTCTGATTGTGCTTCCTCTGCTTGCTCATCTTGCCAGCCAATTACTTGACTTTTGAGCTCTTTGCCTCAGTAGAACTCCATTTCCATAGTGGAGAGACCTGTATCCCAAATTGCTAGGATTTTCACAGCTGCCAGAGCTATGAGGAGGGTTCCCTCTCTACAACCACCACAATTTCTGGCACACTGGCCACAACACCCCAGGACCACCACCTAAGACTGCAACCCAGATCCAAGCAGGTCTAAGGAAGAGCAATTACCCTCTTTATGGTTGCTTGGTCCCCCTATAATATTCAGGCCAGGAACTCTGGAGGCAGCCACACAACAGCAGCAGTGGCAGCCACCACACCTCCACCACCTCTCACCTGGGGGGCAGGGGCCAGACTATGCTCTTCTATCACCCAGTTCCAACAGAGTTCCCCACTGACCTTTTACTTTCTCTTTGTCATTTATGGGTTGAGAAGTCTGGAAACCACCACAGCTGCTGGTAATTCACCCTCTTGAAGTCTGCTCCAGCCCACACAGTTCACACACAACTGCACTCAGCTCCCAGCTTAGTGTGATAGACCCTTCATGTCAGCCTGCCAGGCTGCCTTCAGTGGGATATTTGTTTCTCTCTGACACTTTGTGGGTTCTGTAGCTCTAAAATTTGTTTAGAGTCATATTTTACAGGTATTAGAGGTGCTTGGAGTGGGAGCTCAGATAAGTTACTGCTTTTACTCCACCATCTTGGCTCCGCCCCCTAGATATCATCTTTCAAGAAACTATTGAGGAAAACTGCCCTGATATTCTAGAAAGAGATGGCAAAATGGAAATTGAAAGAATTCACCAATCACCTCTTGAAAAAGAAAACTCCTAGGAATATTAGAGCCAAATTGCAGAGTTCCCAGGTCAAGGAGAAAACATTACAAGCAGTCAGGAAGAAACAATTTGAGTATTGTGGAAACACTATCAGGATAATACAAGATCTAGTAGCTTCTACATTAAGGGATCAAAGGGCTTGGAATATGATATTCTGGAGGTCAAAGGAGCTAGGATTAAAACCAAGAATCACATACCCATCAAAACTGAGTATAATACTTCAGAGGAAAATATGGATATTTAATGAAATAGAGAACTTTCAGGCATTCTTGATGAAAAGGCCAGAAGTGAACAGGAAAATTTGACTTCCAAATACAAGAATCAAGATAAGCATGAAAAGGTAAACAGGAAAGAGAAATCATAAGGAACTTATTAAAGATGAACTGTTTACATTCCTGCATAGAAAGATGATATTTGTAACTCATGAGAGTTTTCTCAGTATGAGGATAGTTGAAGGAAATATATATGTGTGTATATATATATATATATATATATATATATATATACACATATATATACATATATATGCATAGGTGGGTGGGTGTATATATATGTATGTGTGTATATGTGTGTACATGTATACATAAGACAGAGGGCACAGAGTGAGTTGAATATAAAGCGATGATATCTAAAAAAATAAAATTAAGAGGTGAGAGAGAAATATATTGGGAGAAGGAGAAAGGGAGAGATAGAATAGGGTCAATTATCTCACATAAAAGAGGCAAGAGAAAGCTATTATAATGGAGGGGAAGAGCAGGAAGGTGAAAGGGAATGAGTCACCCTTACTCTCATTGAATTTGACTTAAGGAGGGAGTAACATACACACTCAACTGGGTTTCTTACCCTGCAAAAAAGTAGGGGGGAAGGGGATAAGGGGGGATGATAGAAGGGAAGGCAGACTGGGGGAAGAGGTAGTCAGAAACAAACACTTTTGAAAAGGGACAGGGTCAAAGGAGAAAATAGAATAAATAGGATGGAGTAAATATAGTTAGTATTTTACAGTATGACTACTGTGGAAATGTTTTGCATAACTACACATTTATAATTTATATTTAATTGCTTGTCTTTCCAGTGGGAGTGGGTGAGGAGGGAAGAAAGGAGAGAATCAGTTTTAAAAACAAATGTCAAAAAACTGTTTTTACATGCAACCAGGAAATAAAATATACAGGCGATGGGGTATAGAAATTCATCTTACCCTACAAAAAAGTAAGGGGGTAGGGGGGAAAGGGAGGGATGAGGGGGATATATGAAAGGGCAGACTGGAGGAAGGAGTAATCAGTATGCTTGCCATATTGGGGTGGGAGTAGAGAAGAGATGGGGAGAAAATTTGGAACTCAAAATCTTGTGCAAATGAATGTTAAAAACTAAAAATAAATAAATAAATTCTGAAAAGAAAGAAAAGCCCTCTAAGGGCATAAGCATTTTCCTTTCATTTGCTTCCCCAGTGCCATAAGGAAATAGTCTTAAAACAGTCAATGGGGCACAATCTTTTACAGTTACACATGTAGTGGCAAAAATCCCAGTTGTTCCTAAATATAAACTTATGAAGATTGGACAAGCAAAGATTTTTACAAAATTTACCAAGGACTAGTGCTTGGTTAGCATTCAACAAGAACCTGTCATGGTGCTTAAAATAACTTTATCCAACCAAAGAAAATAAAGAAAAGAAAAATGCAAAGAAAATTTTCTTCCTGTCTCAGAGGTCCCTAGAGAGCTTTCTTAACCAAAGGGAGCTCTCCCTAAAAGGATATAGGAGGTGGAGTCAGATGGAGGTCATCCCCTCACCCTCAGATAAGGAACTAAGCCACTTGTGCCTGCAAACTGAGGGACTCTGGATCTAAGGGGGCTTGTACACTTCCCCTTTTCCCTTTTCCACAAGGGATCCACCTCTGCTCTGTTTCCATACTCACAAAGCTGTTTTTATCATTGAGTAATTCCAAAGAAAAAGAAAATGAAGCTTCCTCTCAAAAAGTAAGCTGAGTCTCTACAGCAATCCCAAAATTTAGGGGACTCTTCACTGAGATTAAAAACTTGAGGTTGGGGGGCGGCTAGGTGGCGCAGTGAATAGAGCGCCGGCCCTGAAGTCAGAAGGACCTGAGTTCGGAGCCGGGCTCAGACACTTAATCCGCACAAACAAAAACCTAGCCGTGTAACCTTGGGCAAGTTACTTAACCCCAATTGCCCTAAAGGGGCGGCTAGGTGGCGCAGTGAGTAAGAGCACTGGCCTCGGAGTTTGGATGACCCGAGATCAGATCCGGCCTCAGAAAATGAGCACCCACGCATAAATCAAATGACTAGCCGTGTAACCTTGAGCAAGTTACTTAACCCCAATTGCTTTTAAAAAAAAAATGTTTAAAAAAAAAAAAAAACTTGAGGTTGACTAGAAATTACTTCCTCACCCTCAGATAAGTAGAAACTGTCTTCAGTGAAAACTCTTCCATGGATCCCTCAGCAAATAAAGTCATCCAACTGGGATCTGGACAAAATTTCTGATGTGTCCCTTCCTATACAGGGCACACCAAAACTTCCCCAGGGGTACCTGAACCAAATGTAAAGTGGGAATAATAGTCTACATCCCTGTATATCATGGCTAGCTACATCTCTGCCCCAGGGTTCCAGAAGTAACAATGAGAGCTTAGTTAGGCTGTCTCTTCAGGTCGAATTCCCATCCCAGGGCAGTCTCCACTGTCAACATCCAGTACCTAGCACCCCTATTTCATTTAACCACAATATCAACTAGCTTTTAAAAAGAAATATTTACTTTGGATAGATAGTAAAAGCAGAAGTACAAACACTTTCCCCCAACACTGCAGGGCAAACTCTCCCCTATACTACCTTGGTCTCTGGAGTGAGGCTTAAGATTGACACCATTTCTACACAACATTGGTCTAACCAGCTCACATCCAAATTCACTGACTGGTAAGTGCCTGTGGTATGTTCCCCCAGTTCCAGCTCTACAGCTGAAGCCAGTTCAATAGGCACCACAAGCTTGGAAGATCCAACCTAGTCACAGAAGGTCTATTGTGCTACTAAGTCTCTTTAAGGTGCTTCCATTACATGTCATCATAATTCTCTGGAAGAACCCTCCCCAGCTTCTCTCACTTGGGCATGTTTGAATCAGCTGAGCACTCTGTACATACTTCCCAGGGATTGACCTCACCAGCCACACTCTTACACTCATCTTAAGCAAGTCCCTTAACCTCTAAGTACTATAGGTAATTTTCCAAGGTGCTGACCTGCATTATTAAAGGCAGCTTGTTTATGTGTGAGGGAGTGCATTGAAGGGAAGGAATAAATAAGCATTTATATGGTGCCAACCATGTGCCAGGCACTGTGTTAAGCACTTTACAAATGTTATTTCATTTGATCATCGCAACAATTCTGGGAGGTAAGTGCTATTATTATCATTATACCCATTTTACAGTTGAGGAAACTGAGGAAGATACTGGTTAAGTCCAGAATCATACAGCTAAGTGTCTGAAGCCAAATCTGAACTAAAGGTTTCCTAATTCTAGACCCAGTGCTCTATCTTCTGTGCTACCTGGCCACCTGATTTCAGATCCTGCCTCAAATCCTTGCTACTTTTTCAACCCTGAGCAAGTCACAGACCCTCTCTTAGCATCAGTTTCTTCCTCTGTAAAATGAAGGGGTAACAAAAGCACCTACTTTATAGAATAGTTGTGAGGACAAAATGAGAAAATCCATGTAAAGTGCTTTGCGCACCTCAAATTAATATATGAATTAGCTATTACTATTAGAGAGAGTTTCTTCATCTGGGAGTTCTCTATACCAAAGAAATTGCAGATCCAGGCCCTATGCCTATCCCTCTCCTAACATAGGATGTTCAAGGGAACAGGGGCTGTGGATACAAAGACAGTCCAGGGGCTTACACTCTAACAGGGGAGAGAAGTTCATAAATAAATACATGTGCCTTCCAGACTATCTTCAAAGACTCAATTCAAATGCTATACTCTGCAGGAGGCCTTTCCCAATCCCTCTCCAGCTGTTCAAGTCTTCCCTTCTAAGGTTAGCTTCTATCTACTCTCTAGGTATTATATATAATCATATATAAACGCATTAATATGATATATAATATAAAACATATAGCATTATATATGATATATACATTATAGAATATAGAATAACATTATACTACATATAATAGAGAGATGTATATATGCATATATGTGGGTGTTATTGTTGTTCAGTTGTCTCAGTAATGTCCAACTCTTCATGACCCTTTTTGGGGTTTTCTTGGCAAAGATACTGGAACGGTTTGCCATCCTTCTCCAGTTCATTTTACAGATGAGGAACTGGGGCAAACAGAATTTAGTGACTTGGCCAGGATCTCACAACCAATAAGTGTCTGAGGCTGGATTTGAACTCAGGAAGATGAATCCTCCTGACTCCAGGCCTGACTCTCTATGCACTATGGCTCCACCTAACTGTCTGATGTATATGTGAATATATAAGAATATAAATTAAAATCATTTCTATATTGTCTCTCACTGGAATGTAAGCTCCTTGAGGGAAGGCTCTCTTTTTGCCTTCTTTACGTACCCAGTCATAGCATGGTGCTTGGCACATAGTAAATACTTAATATATGCTTATTGACTGACGAATTCATGAATTAAAGATGAGAAGGAAGATTCTAATCCAGCTGGTAGCTGAGCAAGAACCACCCAGTGCCTCATAGACATCCCAAACTCAACATGCCCAAAATAAAACTCATCTTTCCCACTTAGACTCACTTTTCTGTACTTTCTTGTTTCTATAGATGTATGATCATCATTCCCATCCCCCAGTTTTTCATCCCTGGAGCCATCCTTGACTTTTCTCCTCTTTCTCATACCCTACATCTAATCAGTAGTAAAATCTTGTCCATTTTATCTTCATATAATCCCATACAGCTAGTTTCCCAGTTGACAAAGGATTTGTTGTTGTTGTTCAGTAATTTTAGTCATATCTGACTCTTCGTGACCCTATTTGGGGCTTTCTTGGCAAAGATACTTAAGTGGTTTACCAATTCCTCCTCCAGCTCATTTTACAGATAAAGAAACTGAGGCAAACAGGGTTAAGTGGCTTGCCCGGCGTCACATGGTGTCTGTGGCCAGATTTAAACTCATGAAGATAAGTCTTCCTGACTCCAGGCCCAGTGCTCTGCGACATTTAAAAATTTTGAGAGACATAGTTTCTGGGTAATTAGTCATTTTCTTAATAATGCTAGCATTTAATTAATAAACGGGTCAGTGATACTCTTGAATGCCAAAGGTTAATCATGAAGGTAGCCTCACAGTTTATATGCCCTTGGAAGAGTGAATGTTCCTGAGAGTGGCAATCTACTCTGATTAGTTAACAATTTTTTTTAATTTTTTTTTTTAAAAGCAATTGGGGTTAAGTAACTTGCTCAGGGTTACACGGCTAGTCATTATTTATGCGTGGGTGCTCATTTTCTGAGGCCAGATCTGATCTCGGGTCATCCCAACTCCGAGGCCAGCGCTCTTACTGCGCCACCTAGCCGCCCCTTTAGGGCAATTGGGGTTAAGTAACTTGCCCAAGGTCACACACAGCTAGGTTTTTGTTTGTGTGGATTAAGTGTCGCCGGCTCCGAACCCAGGTCCTTCTGACTCCAGGGCCGGCGCTCTATTCACTGCGCCACCTAGCCACCCCTGATTAGTTAACAATTAATGAGAGAATGAATTTTATAATGAGAGGTGGGTTATATTCCAATGAGAATTTTGAGGTATGTGACACTGAACACCCAAATCTTGGTCAAAGGGACATCAATTTCCATATCACCTGTGGACAAAAGGGAGGATCCACATTTTCCCAGACCCGAGTTAACACAATGAGTAGAAATCTACCCATTCACTTAAACTTAGAATTTTTTTTTACTATATTTGATTAGATCTTAGCCTGGGTAAGTCTTTGACCAAGATTTCTCACACTGGTTGATCTCTGGAGGAGGAAGTAAAAAAGGGAAAATCTTTGGTCCCAATACAATAATTAGCTATTAAATACAAGAGAGAGAAACAATCCTTTCTCTCAGCTCTATACACTGTACCATATAGTTGCCCCAGAGAGAAGATTAAATATATTATATAGTAATTAGCATTTGGGGGACTCCAATGGCTATCAGTGTGGCTAAAAGAAATATTTTTAAAGAAATCCTATTACGTTATTTCTAGTAGGAACTCCCTGAGGGCAGAGACTGTTTCATTTTCATCTTTGTATCACGAGTATTTTGTAGAATATCTAACACATAGTAGGTGCTTATGTATAATACCCGACACATAGTAAGTGTTTAATAAATGCTTACTGCTTGACTGATTGATTGGTTCTGCTACTTACTACTGGACAAACTTGGGGAAGTTGTCTCATCTCTCTGGACCTCAGTTTTTGTAAAATGATTTGGTTGTATTAAATCATGTCTTCATTCCCTTCAAGTCCTACAATCTCTGATCTTACCAAATAAGGGCAGCATAAAGAGATAGCCAATAATAACTTCTGTAATCCCAGGCTAGGGAATATCCCCACCTGGGAGGTGGCAGCAAGAATGGTACAGCTACCAGGAAGACAGTCAGTGAATCACTGCTTTTATGTCAGAACAACTTGATGATTTACTTAGGGTGGCAAAAACAAGGTTTGTACAAACATATTCAAAATAAAGGATAAAGTAGGTACCTAAATAGAGTCCAGGAAGGGTTGTTTGTCTATTGGCTTTACAGATATTAGACCAACTAATGTGTACCAAGTATTTCAATGCAACTGTGGCAAGAAGCTTAATAACTGCCAAGTTTCAGGGGGTTGAGCTACCTGGTGCCACGATGCTGTGGCCCAATGACTTTAGCCTCCAGAAACAAAGGTCATAGTGATTTTCTTACAAAATAGAGGGAATTACAGTAAGCCTTTGATGGCTGTGGTTTTGTTCCTAGCAATTCTCACTAATCCTGGATCCCCAAAGGACCTTTTTGGCTGGAGAGACCCAGAGAGAAAAGGCAAATAGTACCTTTAACCCTTCTGCCACTGTCTGTCTCTTCTTCACGTTTCATTTCAAGCTTAAAGAACATCCTTGTTCTCCATACAATCCATCAACCAGCATTTATTAAGTACCAACTATGTGCTAGACAATAGGGCTAGGCCTAGGTAATGGGGGTTCAAATAAGAACAAAGCCTGTCCTCAAGCAGCTTACACTCTATCAAGGGGGCAAAAGGCAAACAAACAAATATGTATGTATATATGTATATATATATATATATATATATATATATATATATATATATCAAGACAGAGTAATGAAGAGTGAGAGGCTCTACACAACTACTAGTTGTGTAGGTCAGGAAAAGTAGTGTTTAACCTGAGTCTTGTGGGACACGGGGGATTCTGGGAGTTGGAGAGGAAAAGGGAGTGCATTGGAAGCATCAGGACAGCCAGGGCATAGACACATCAATGGGATGTGTATGAAAATATGTAAGAAAACTCAGAGAGGTTCAACAAATTCAATTTAACAAGTATTTATTAAGAGTTTATAATGTTCAAGGTCCTGTTCCAGCTACTAGTGATATAAAAGAAAGAGTTACCACGTCCTGTCCCAAGGTGCTTGCATCAGACTGGTAGGATAGATACACAGTGGGGTATGTAAATAGTAAATGCAAGATAATTTTGTGAGGGAAAGAAAACTAGCAAATTGGGGGATAGGAAAAGACCTTTTTGAGAAGGTAGTGCTTGAAGGAGGGTCGAATGAAGAGAGGGATTCTAAGAGGAGGAAATCAGGAGGAAGAGCCTTTCAGATCCAGGCACAAACTGTGCAAAGACGCAGAGGTGGGAGATGCAACCAAGTTCAGGTACTGAGATAAGTCCAGTCTGACTAGAACATAGACTGTGAAATAGAGGAGTAAGAATTGTCTGTAAAGTATGGCTGGAGCCAAAGGTAGATTGGGGGAAAACATCAAAAAGCTAAACTTCTCAAATAAGTGGCCTATCTTTGCCACCTCCATTTTCTCACAGAGACAGAGAGCAGAGAGACAGAGAGAGGGAAGGGAAAGAGGGAGAGAAATAGAGAGAGGGAAAGAGACAGAAGAGAAAAAGGGAGACAGAGAAAATAAAGAGAAAAAATGAGGAAGAGAGGGAGAAAAATAGAGTGAGACAGAAAATCAGAAACAGAGTATAAACAACAAAGCAATGGGGGGGAGGAGATGCAATGGACTATGAATGAAGGAGGACTCTCAAACATTCCTGATGAAAAGATGAGAGCTGAGTAAGAACTATGAAACATGAATCCATGGGTCAAGAGAAAGGTATTCCTTTGAGCAATTGGAAGGGAGCGATATCAAGGTGAGGAACCTGCAGCCTGGAAACCACATGTGGCCCTCTAGGTCCTCAAGTGGGGCCCTTTGACTGAATCCAAACTTCACAAAACTAATCTTTTGAATAAAAGGATTTATGGGGCAGCTAGGTGGCATAGTGAATAGAGTACCGGCCCTGGAGTCAGGAGGACCTGAGTTCAAATCCAGCCTCAGACACTTAACACAAAAACTAGTCATGTGGCCTTGGGCAAGTCACTTAACCTCAACTGCCCTCTAAAAAGCAAAAACAATTTTTTTTAATTAAAAATAAAAGGATTTGTTCTGTAAAATTTGGAATCAGTCAAAAGGCCAAACTGAAGAACATGTGGGCTCAAGGCCACAGGTTCCCCACCCCTGGTCTATATGATAAAACAGGAGAAAGAAAGAAAGAAAGAAATAGTTGTCCCTTCAGAGCTTTAATGTCCCCAAAGAATATTGAGGGGGCTAATAAGAAAAACATTGGTCCTAGGGGTGGGTTGGTTTTGTTCTGAGGGTCTAAAAAGAAAAAAAACAGAATGGAAAGTAAAAGAGTGAATTTACTAGTGTAGAAAGGAAGAAGGGAGAATTTGTTAATTTTCATAATTGGGGTATACGAATAGAGTATAAAAACACAGAGAAAAGGGTGGGGAGAGTGGGCATCAGAAGGACCACACCTTTATCTGAAATGAGGGTTGAACAGAGAGAGGGACAGAGCGAGAGACAGACAGACAGAGAGAGAGAGAGAGAGTTTGGTATAGAAATATACCAAACTCAATATGGAGACAAACAGTTGGAGGAGAGAGGATTAAGAGGGAGTCTACTTAACCTCCATTTGCCTCAGTTCCTTATCTGTAAAATGGGAACACACTAGAGGAGAAAATGACGAACCACCCCAATGTGTTTGCCAAGAAAACCCCCTGGACTATGTCACAAAGAGTCAGACACCACATGTGAATGACCCAACAACAACAACGACACCATGGAGAGAATAGTCATAAACAAAACACATTTCCAGATCATAATGTACATTAAAAAGGGGGCGGAGAAAAGAAACTAATTAGAATCTAAGGAGATACCTTAGATTGCTTCTTAGACACAGGGGGAATGGCTAAGGAAATAGCTACTTATGAATGTCAGGGAATATTTTTGCGTTATAAGAAAATACAAAAGAGAATTTCAGAGGATCTTGGATAGCAAGAACTGATGCAAAATTAGGTAAAAAGACCCCAGGGGCAGCTGGAGTCAAGAGGACCCAAGTTCAAATGGGCCTCAGACACTTGACACACTTACTAGCTGTGTGACCTTGGGTATGTCACAATCTAATTTCCTTGCCTTCCCTCCTCTAAAAAAAAAATAAAGAGAGAGAGAGAGAGAGAGAGAGAGAGAGAGAGAGAGAGAGAGAGAGAGAGCCAGGAGAACAGGTCATACAAGATTAGCATGTTGTCAAGAAAAATAAAGTCTAGAGAAGTCTCCTCCAAGCAATGACCAGTCATGCCACCAAAGTACCTAACTTGAAGTACATTATCCACCTACTGACAGAGGGGTGATGGATAGGATAGGATGTATATTTTTGAACTGTGTAGAATCATTTTGCTTGACTATGCTAATTTGTTAAGAGATTTTTTTTCTTCCCTTCTTTTAGTTAATAGGGCAGAGAGGTTGAAGAGAAGGTCATTTGGCAATAGTGATGCCCCTCCCCAAAAAAGATAGCCATCATAACACTTTTATAAATGCACAGAAGAGGACCGAAGTTCAGAAGAAAGCACAGAGAAGAAAGACAGTTTTGAAAGTGTAGGATGTATTACATACTTCGCAAAAAAAAAAAACAAGCATTATGAAATGGAGATTCACAACTTCATATAGAATCTTTTTTCCCCCAGGAGGTTCTGCTTTGTATATGGAAATGCTCTCTCCTCTTCTGTTCTCTTCTCTCCTATTCTTCTCTCTCTCTCTCTCTCTCTCTCTCTCTCTAAGGTCATATTACAAAAATAAAATTTTAAATTAAAAAAAAATTCCCTAAGTATCATTGAAGCATTCCAACTGTTGTCACTCATTCTCCCTATATGATCAGCCCATTTCCTTTTCCAGTTCTATATCCCTTGAATATAATCTTTTATACTACTCCCTACACACAAATCGTGCTTGTTTTAATGCTTAGTCATACCACACCAAGATGCACTTGGGACACCCATTCATATTTTCATCTCCATTTAGATGAGTCGCAATTTTGATTCTTCAGATAATGCAGTGTTGGTGCCATGTTATTTCACCCTTAGCGTTTTTAAAATAGGCTTTGCATAGAGGAGTTGCTTAATGAATTGCTAGTTGAGTGAATGAATCATTGATTAATCAAGATTGTGTTTGCCAAATGAAAATAATTATAATTATAATCTAATGAGAATAAATTATAGAAGCCATTGATTCACAAAAGAGTGAAAACATTATGGGATGGATTCATTTGGGAAGGCTTCATAGAGCATTTGTTGTTCAGTTATTTCAGTCTTATCAAACCCATCGTGACCCCGTTTGGGATTTTCTTGGCAAAGATATCGAAGTGGTTTGCTATTTCCTTCTACAGCTCATTTTACAGATGAGGAAACAGGCAAACAAGGTTAAGTGACTCCCCCAGGGTCACATGGCTGGGAAATGTCTCAGACCAAAATTGAATTTCCTGATTCCAGGGAAAGCTCTGTGTGTACTATGACACCACCTAGCTGCCTAGGCATAACAACAATCCTTTGCTCTTACCCTCTAGATGATCTCAGCCCCAGCGAAATCCCAGAATTGTTTCATGCCAGCACCACATGTTCTCTAAACTCAGATAAGTACCCATATTCTATCATGAAGCCCTGCTATGAATCACACTTGTCACATTATTGCTGTTACCCCTCATTGTCAGGGCTAAAGCTCACTGTGCAGCCATTGGTGCAAGTATTAAAATCTCTCCACACTGCCTGGGACACCACCTCCACTCTCCACCCCCACCCCCAACCACTACCACCTCCCAAACTCACCTGTGTCCTTGCTTGCAAGCTGTTTTTCCTCACTTTGAAATTAAACTTCTGTTTGATTCCTAACCCTCCTGTCTGTGGTCTAGTTTGTTCAGCTCCAGCCACCCACAGGTTAGGGACTGGTTCTGGTCAGGTTGACAAAATTCATATCCTATTTCCCACATGTAGATTTTAAGTTCTTCAAGGAGAAGGATTGATCTTTATTACCCCCTCAGTGCCTAGCACAGTGCTTTTTTACAATGCAAATGCTTAATAGATATTTGTTCAATTAAATAGAGAAATAATAATAATAGCTATCATTTATATCACCTCCAGTGTGCTAGGTATTGTCCTAAGCACTTTGCAAATATCTCCTTTGATCCTCACAACTCTTCAAAATAGGTCCTGTTGTTACCCCCATTTTAAAGTTTAGGAAACTGAGGCAAACAGAGGTTGAGTGACTTCCCCCAAGGTCACATAGCCAGTAAATGTCTGAGGCCAGATTTGAACTCAAGTCTTCCTGACTACAGGCCGAGTATTCTATCTGCTGAGCCACTCAACTGCCTTAGTAAACTGGGGTCAAATTGGAGACAAACCTCAAGGTCAAGTTCAGGAATTTGGACCTTAATCTGTAAGCACCAGGGAACCCCTCAAAAAATTTAAGCATTAATGTGAGATAATAAAAGTCATGTTTTAAGATTAGCCTGGCAGCCATGTGTAGAATGGATTGAAAGGAAGGGAGAGGAACTGGAAGTAGGAAGAACTAATTAAGATACTACTATAATGCTTCCAGAATGCAGTGACCAGAACCTGAACTAGGAATGGTGATAGTGGGACTAGAACAGGGAATAGGAAGGAAAGAAGGAAAAGAAAAAATGGAGGGAGAGAAGGGAGAGGGAATAAGGAAAGAAGGGAGTGAGAAAAAGGAAACAGGGAAGGGAGAGAGGAAGGAAGAGGAGAAAGAGAGGAAGGAGGGAAGGAAGGAAATCAATAAGCATTTATTGAACAATTACTATCTGCCAGGCTCTGTATTAAGTCTTGCAAATACAATACAAAAGTGAGATAGATCTTTCCTTTGAGGAGATTATATTCTAATAGGGGAAACAGCACATATATAGGGATTAGAAACCAGGAAGGGCATATCTAGGGAGTAACAAGGATGGTGATTTGATAACACAGGGAAGTAAATTAACATTAGCTTTCTAGAAACAATGATGGCATGGTAATATTGACTTGATTATTGAGATCATAGCAAAAGGTGAAAAGAGTAATGGAGGGAAGAGGATACATAGAGTTACAGGATAGATGACGAGATAGTATGTGATACATGGTCCAAGGCCAGCCAAGTGTAACGAGGTAGCTGAGTTTGCCTTCACTAACCAACCAGGGCAGCTCAGCCCAGGAAAGGAGAAAATCAAATCAGGATTCAACAGGTCACTGATTTGAATTTAAGCATCTCAAACAATATTTCAAAGTTTAAAATTTAGTAAAAAGATATGAAACATACGCTGGTTATATTAAATATTACATAAGTACACCAAATTAAGTGTTCAGTAAGGGCAAGAGGGAAAGGTGATTACCAAATTGGTAAAAGCTTGGGATCAGAGAAGACTTCTGGGGAAGGTAGCATTCAAATGGGGCTTTAAAGAATGAGTAAAATTTAGCAGACAAAGAAGAGGGAAGACATTCCAGACACAGGGAACAAGGTGAGCTAAGGTATGGCAAAGTATAGGGTGTGTTCAAGAAAAAGAGAGTAATTTAAGGCCTTCTACAATGAACAGTTCATTTTATCCCTGGGTTTTTCTATAAACAGTTTACAAGACATGATTTGGTTAAAAACAATTTGTTATGGAAATTCTGTTTGCAAATTAAACTGTACAAGTATCCAAAGTCAAAAAAGAAAAAGAAAAAGAAACAGAGAGTAGACTAGTTTGACTAAAGGGTAAAGTTTCTGGTGGGAAGGAGTAGAAGACTGAAATCAAATTGTGGAGGGCTTTCAATGCCAGGAAATCCACAGTAACCTCTAAATAGCTCCATGTTTTCTTCTCCCCTTACTCTCTCCACCATCCAACTCAATCCCATCCCTTTCCTTCTCTACCACCTCTTTCCATACCTCCTGAAATTGCTGAGTAATCATTAATAAACTCCAACTTTATCATTGTTTTCTTCTTTCATCTTCTGATGCTCATGATAATCCGAGTTTCTTCAGAAGACACTGTGTCCCTGGACATCTCCTATATTGGTTGTTCCTTCTCTCATGACTATTGTATACACTGGAGCAGGAAAAAGAAGTGAAATATTCCCCCACACACACTCTTTTTTGCCACAATTATTTATAAATTCTCTTTCTTTCAGGTTCACTCCCTTCATCTGTATCATCTGGTCCATGTTCCTGTTGCTGCTATCAGCATGCCTCCACATCACCTGTACCTCCTTTTTCAAAGGATCAGTACCTGCCTCAGAACCTTCCTTTCTAACCCAAGCCCTTGTTCCATACCTGAGGACCTCAATATATGGGAAGATGTCCCCCTCAGAGACTCTGGCATCCCAATTCATCAAACACCATAGTTCCCATGCCTGCCAGTTTCATTCTGTCTCAGTCACCTGTAATGTTAATGGGATTTAAGATCTTCCCCACCCATTAATAGGCCTCACTTGGAGCCCATTAAGGGAAGCTTGCTTAGGGGAGGCCTGCTTGTAGGAAGGCTTTCACATCTTTTGCTAATTTATAATTAAGCACTGAGTCAGGAGGGTTGTGATGCTTTCTGGCTCTGAGAAGTGTATATAATACTCTGAGTTGGTATTTTGCTTTAGGGACTCACTTATGAGAAGGATCTTGTGATTCCCTGGTCAAGAGTCTAAGTGACTGGGGCAGCTAGGTGGCATGGTGAATAGAGCAATGACCCTGAAGTCAGGAGGACCTGAGTTCAAATATGGCCTCAGACACTTAACACAAAACTAGCCATGTGACCTTGGGCAAGTCACTTAACTCCAATTGCCCTACCTTCCCCCCTCCAAAAAAAGCAAAAAATAAAAAATAAATTTTTTTAAAGGTTGTAAGTGACTGTATGTTCAGAGCTTTCACTACTGCTCAGAAGTAAAGACTTGCTTTATCCAGTGTATAGTTGATTCAGGCAGTCAGAGCCCTGTCTGTTGTTCTTTATTCTGCTGCATGTATTTTCTTTGTTTGTATTTTCTATGAAGTTCAGGGTGCTGACTTATCCCTTGAACTAGTGAATGTAATTTTAAAAGATTGCTGACCCCTTAGACAGCTATCTTCCCCAGTAAAGTAGATCTAAGAACCTGTGCTAGCAGCCATGCTGGATATGCCAGTGTGGTTGCCACTACACTACCTACATCCATATCTTAAACTTCATCATCTGTAATTGCCATCAACATGATTTTGAGATTTGAAATTCATCTCTCTGATCATAATATCCTGTCCTTCTCTCTTTCATGCTTCCATCCCTTTTCTCCCAATCTATCATGGTTGCTTTGACCTCATTTTCCTCCCTTAACAGTTTTGACTTTAAATTGGTTAATTAGCCCATTCACCTATACACTGTTCTCTACCCTTGACTCCATTGTCCCCTTGTCCTGCTGTCATTCAATCCTGTATTATCTTGACCATCTATCTTCCCTGATCATACTTCTACAATATTGAAAGCCACTGAAGAAGGTGTGCAATCATATTGAATTCAGCTACTACAAATTCATGTTAATTCATTTCGACTTTTTTTTTTGCTTTTTGGAGGTTAATTGGGGTTAAGTGATTTGCCCAAAGTCACATGGCTAATAAGTGTGTCAAGTGTCTGAGGCCAAATTTGAATTCATGTCCTCCCGATTCCAGGGCTGGTGCTCTATACAGTATGCCACCTAGCCGCCCCCACTTCAACTCTTGATACTGCATGAACAAATTCTTCTTCTTCTTCCATTGACTCTCTTGCCCACTCTATTATCAGCATTTCCAAAACTCCTATTCTCAAACATCTAAGGCTTCCCCAAAAATTCTTAGACCCTCAGTTTCCTCATCTAGAAGATGGAAATGGGGTGTGACTAGATGATCTCTCAGGTACTTTCCATATCTAAAGTCCACAGGAAAAGCCACAGTGCTAACTTAACATTTTAATACCATATTATCTATCTGAGATGGTGTCAAGTTCATAGCCAAGTCCAAGGCTTTGAAGGCCAAGAAGGTGGTGCTGAAAGGTGTCCATAGACACAAAAAGAAGAAGATCCAAACATCCCCCACCTTCCAGCAGCCCAAGACACTAAGACTTTGAAGGCAGCCCAAATGCCCTCAGAAAAGTGCCCCTTGGAGAAACAAGCTTGATCACTATGCCATCATTAAGTTTCCTTTGACCACTGAGTCCGCTATGAAGAAGACTGAGGACAACAACACCCTAGTCTTCATTGTGGATGTCAAGACCAACAAGCATCAGAACAAGCAGGCCATAAAGAAGCTGTATGACATCAACATGGCCAAGGTCAACACTGATCTGGCCTGATGGAGAGAAGAAGGCCTATATCTGACTTGCTCCAGACTACAATGCTTTAGATGTTGCCAACAAAATTGGAATCATCTAACTTACTGTGTCCGGCTGTGTCCCATTCAACCTATAATAAAAAGTTTTCCAGAATAAAAAAAAAAAGAATTGAAGTAGTTTGAAAGAAACACAAGATGTGCACATTTAGAGAGTTCACCCCAATTGTTCACATGGATTATTTGTGCTCAACCTATCACGGAGCATTCCAAGTTGTATTGGTCTGATCAGCCACAGTAAAACACACTGTAACTTGACTCTAACACAGTGATGTTATTTTGGTCCTCTTTAAGCATGAAGGACAACAACCAAACTATTCCTGCGCCAACCTGACTGCCAGTCTCATACTGCTCTAATTCATGTACTCTATAATATAGTCAAGCAAGACCTGTTCCCCATTCTCATCATGTCCTCTCCTTTCCTGGGAATGGCATGACTTTGTTCAAGCTACTCCCAAGCCCAGAAAAGACTTTCTTCCCATCTTTAACTGTTCAAATTTTTCCCTTGCTCCAAGGCCCAATTTATGTGCTCCCTGTTCACAGAGCCCCCAGCTAGAAGCCAGTTCTCATAAATTTCACTTAATTCTTTAAATAATTCCTTTGTTCTGACTATATTTTAATCTACATTCTAGCTGTTTTTGTCTGTGAATAACAAAGGAACTGGCCTAGAGTCTTAGGCCATTCCTAACTATTGGTTATCTCCCATTGCCACTGCTCTTCCTCTTTATTCCCATCCAGAAGACTTGCCTTTCTGACTTTGACCTGAACATTAATTACCAGAGCTCTTTCTCAGCCCCTGTTGACATATCTGGGTAACAGATCTTGGCATTCTTCAACAGCTTAACGCACTCCAAAGTAGGTGTGCTTTTTGGAGGGTTCATTTAAAGGGAGATGAAAATATGCACATTCACCAATAATACAACAGCATAAGGTAATTAAAAATGTGCAGTGTAAAGGGAGAAATACACACTATCTTAGAAACATATTGTAAGATTAAAATGGCAGCCTTGTTCTTTCTTCTAGGAAGGGTTTTACAACAGGCTATCCTCATAAACCACAAGCAAGGGCCCAAATACTAATATCTTTATTGATTAAGCAGATGATGAAACAAACTGTTGAAATTCCTATTATAGGAACCCAGATCATATATAGTTATCAGCTTTGGCAGGACAAAATCTCATTGATCCAGTTAAATGTCACAAAATTCATTGCTTAGGCTATGTCCCCTAAAGCCTACCATTGCTATACAGATCCAGAACCAAGTACCATTTCCTCAAGAGGCTCCAGAATTTAGCACAGTGACTGGCACATAGTAGGCATTTAATGATTACTGAACTGTACTAAAGCTGCTACCAGCAAGCAGGCTTCTTAGGTGTTTCATTAATAATTTTTTTTCCTTTCTTTTTGTGGCTACTCATTTTATTTAACCTCTAGTCTTCTACCCTATTCCAGGAATCCAGGGTAGGAAATTCACCAAGAGAATAAAAGAAATCCATTCATTCCCACAGGGAATGCCACCTAAGCTTTCTAACCCATCCCTCAGCTAAAGTTCTTTAGGCCTGGCCAGGTCCATGATGCTTCCAAGCTCTCCTCAAAACCACAGAAGACAATGCCATCTTCTTTTTAGGCTATGCCTCAAGGGATTTTGGGATTCCCATGCCTGGACTCTGGATATTAAATCAAGTTCATTGGTTTGTTCTTTATCTAGTCCTTGACTCAATCTCAGCCAATGGAGAAGCTTCCTGATGGTGTGGTAGATGGATGCTCCACCCCCTTTTGTTTCATAATACTTGGCTAACAAATCTAGGCCAACTCAAGATCAGCTGCTCGGTGTCAACTTTTTGCACAAAGAATAACACATTCCATTCCAATAACACATTCTCACCCAGAACAGGCTAGCTTATAATTAAGGAAAGATCTATAGATACATAGATATCTACATAGATCTATAGATACAGATCTCCTTCACTTTACCCAGATTCCATTTGCCCATATATTTCAAGTTGCTTTATTGGAATATAATAGTTAGCATTTATGTAGCATTTCAAGGTTTGCAAAGTGCTTTACATATATTATCTCATTTAATTCTCACAACAACCTTGAGAGGTAGCTGCTGTTGTTGTCCCCACTTTACTAATGAGGAAACTGAGACAGACAGAGGCTAAGTGACTTTCCCAGGGTCACACAGCTGGTAAGTGTGTAAGGGTAGATTTGAACTCAGTCTTCCTAGCTCCAGGCTCAAGGCTCTATTCACTGCTGCCTATCTATTCCCTAGGAAACCTAGAAAGGGACCCAAAGGTCATTAATATTACACCTTAGTTGGTGAGAAAGGGGCCAATCAGATTTAAAAGAGTACCTTCTCACCCCTGCTCTTGCTACTGGGTAAGGAAAATTTCTTTGGAGGAAAAAATAGTGTCATCAACAAAGTTAGTCTTACTCTCTATGACCTTTTTCCTTAAATTCAATCAATCAGTAAACGTTTGCTAATCCCCTTTATGTTCCTGGAGCATACAATAAGATACAAATATAAAGAAATAAATTGTCTAGTGTGGCTAGGTGGGGCACTGAACAGACATCCTGATCAGAGGTCCTGAGTTCAAATCCAGCCTCATTCACTTAATACTAGCTGTGTAACCTTGGGCAAGTCACTTAACCCCAATTGCCCAGCCTTCTCCCCTCCAAAAAGCAAAACAAAACAAGAAATAAGTGATCCATTGTCTTAAGAGGCTTACATTCTAACAGGAGAGATAAGCATTTGGAAGGGAAGATACTAGCTACCATCCTATGAAGTTTCTCAGTTTCCCTTCTTACCTAGTCTTCTTAAGACTACATAGTTTCTCAAAAAAAAAAAAAGACTACATAGTTTCAGGCTACAAAATAAACCCACAAAAATTTACAGCATTTCTAGATAGCAACAAGAAAATCCAAAAAATAATAATGAGGAGTCTGAACTAGGAGAAAGGTAAGAAGAGAAAGGTTGGGCATATGCAATTGCCCACTCCAGGCCCAGTGCTCTATCCACCAAGCCACCTAGATGCCTCAATTTCCCTCACTGGGGCGCTAACAATTGGAAGGATCAAGATGGGTCTTCACACTTGAGCTAAACCTTGAAGGCAGGAAAAGAGGCTTCAAAACAATTATGAATATCTCTTTTTTTCATATCATCTACGTTTCCCCACTAATTCCCAGATAACTTGGGCATTTGAACTCAGGTCTTCCTGATTCAATGGCTAACACTCTAGTCCCTGCCCAGCTAGGTAGTAATAATAATAGTAATGACTAAATTTATATATCATTTAACATATATGATCTCCCTTGAAACTAACAAATCTGTGCCGTTAGCACTGCATGTACTATGATCCCCATTCTAGAGAAGAGGGAGTTAAGGCTTAAAGAAATAAAGGACCTTGCCCAAGATCATACACCAGGAAGTATTAGAGCCAGAATTTGACATCAGAACATTCAAGAGAACAACAATAACAATAACAACTAACATTTACATGGTGATTTTAAGCTTGCCAAGCCCCTCACATGCATTACTTCATTTGAGTCTCATCAAAACTCAAATGAGGAAACCAAGGCTTCAAGAGCCCATGACCATGTAGCTAAGATCCAAGATCCAAGCCCATGTCTTTTCTAATCCCAAATCCAACACACTATTCATTAGGGTGCATGGCCTCAAGGGAAGCTTGTCTCAATCCAGGCAAGTGTGCATTCTCCAGAAATCTTGGAAGATAATCCAAAAAGCAATGAAGAGATTTCTGGACACCTGCATTTGAATGCTGCCTGGGATGCTTTCTGGCTGATTGTGGAGCCTTGACTTCTCCCTCTTTAAAATGGGGATGATCATAACACCTGCCTCACATACCCAGCAGGGTTGTTAGGAGACTCAAATGAGATCATGAATATAAAGGCCTTTGCACACTATGAGCATGGTCCCATGATGGTCACATGCTCCAAATTCCAGTCAAGCTTGGACTACTCCCCACTTGCTGGACAGTCGGTACTCTCCCACAACTAAGCCCTTCCTCATGATGTTCCCTCCTCCTGGAACATGCATGCACCACCCTCATATCCACCTGATGAACCCAGGTTTAGAGGTTTAACCCAAATGCCACCTCATCCATCGAGCTTGTCCATCCACACCCATCCACCCCACATAAAGCAACCTCTCCTGGTCCTTTGAACTCTTCCAGAATCTTTTCTGTACTTCGAAGACCTTCTTTTATTCCACTCTATCATCATTTGAAAATATAGCTAATTCCCCCTTCTAGATAGTAAGCCCTTTAGTCAGAGTCACCCTCCTCATTCATCTTTGCCTCTCTGACACCAAGCACAGTGCCTCCCACACAGCAGATCCCTAATAAACATTTACTGAATGGGAATTTTATCTGCTCCAACAAAGCAAATTCACAGCCGACTTTGCCCTCAAATGGTACAAATCTGTTATATCAGACTCTTCACACATAGGAGGAAGATGAAGATTGGTCAGTGATAGCAAAATTGAGTGAAGGATATATTGGTAAATTTTTGACAGTGGTCTGGGGGGAAATGTATGCAAGATGCTTTTAAATTTAAATATGTATAATTAACATTTTCTCCATAGCTTTTCTAAATCTTGACTATCAACAGAACAATAAATCAAAGCCTAATCTGTAGTCTTTGTTGATTTCTGAAATGTAATGCTCACATGGAAAATTTAACAATCCTCTTTCAGAAGCCAATAGGAGCTGGTTCCAGCACATTCTGGCATCCAAGGAAATCTGCTAACCCCTGTGGTTAGCTTGATCTATGTCCCATAAAACTATTGGCTCGTAAAAAGTTTTGGCTCCCTTTGTCGCCACCAGCATAAAAGTTCACAGTGCCCTAACTATATAGGTCATCCATAACCAGCCAGCTGCCTTTACCAAACTAGTTTCCTAAGACTCACCTACAGACACACACAAGGTTTTTCCCTTCTCTGTCTAAAGCAAGGATCCAAAGATGGCAGCAAAGCAGGGCGACCACACAGCTCATATAATTTTGTACCAATAGGTGCTCTGCCAATGGTCTGTAATCATTAGACAACATTGACTTAAGGCGAGTGGGAGCCTTAAGCCTTTTGGTTCCTTGAATTCCCTGAACCAGCTTGGCTCACCTAGGTTCTTCAAGTGCCAAGAGGGAAGTGGGTTCAGAGTGGCTATGGACAAAGCTAATCATATTTAATCTGTCAAAAATAAGTAATTGTGTTTGTATATATGCATATATATATATATACACACATGTACAAACATATATCATCACTTCATTACCTTATTTATTCAGAAATCTTTGCTGGCAGAAATGTGGCTCAGTGGAAGGAGTACTAGATTTCAGTTCAAATTCTGACTCTGCCATTTACAACCTGGGTGACCTCAGCTAAATCCCTTAACTTCTCTATACCTCAGTTTCTTTACCTGTAAAATGAGAAGGCAAGATATGATGGCCTCTAAGGTCCCTTCCAGTTCTAATTCTGTGATCCTATGGCCAGAAGTGATTAGTCTGACCTGCTACTATGTCACAGAAGTCATTAGTCATCAAAATATTTGTTTAAAACAATTATAATCATAAGATGCTCAAATTATAGCCAACTCAGAGACCATCTAATGTCTAATACACCCCCACCCTGATTCACCATATAAATTCTCCTAAAATATCTTCAGGTGATCATACTACCTCTACTTGAACACCTCTTGGGACAACAAATTCATCATCTCAAAAAGTCACCCCATTCCACCATTGGACATCTTTAGTTGTTTAAATCTTCTTCTCCATAATTTATACTCATTAGTCCTAAATCTCCTCTTCAAAGCTAAATGTCCTGCTCTCTCTTCCCCATGACAGTCCTTTAGCTATCTGAAGATAACTATCACTGTCTATATTAGGATTTCCCTAAGACTTCTCTTCACCAGGATAACATCTTCAATTCCTTCCAATAGTTTCTCATCTGACATTCTAGTCATTATATTCCAGATGCCCTTAAATTACCCAACAATTGTGATAGTTTTATCTTTGAAGTACTAAAGTATAATTTTCCTTAAAGATTGTATGGTTTGGGTATTAGTCAAGTAGATAGATAGATAGATAGATAGATAGATAGATAGATAGATAGATAGACAGATAGATATAGATACATATAAATAGTGTAGACTCGCCTATTTACATAGCTATGTAGCAGAGGAATGGTACCCTTTCAACTTGAGCCAGCATGAAGCCAAGAGCCCATTGTGAGTGTAATGTGGCCACTAAGCCCAGTCCTGATATACACGTGCAGAGTACCACTGATACAGTTCTCCACATGGAAGAAACTGAAAAATTTGTTTCTGGGAGAATCTTGATGACATGTAATGGTAATGCCTTGTTAAAATTTGGAGTATGTGCAGGCAGACCTTCTATAACTGGTTCTAGTCAGCTAATAATATGGTGAACAGGAGCTTCTTTAACTGACTGCAATTACATAGACAGAACTGTGGCTATATTTAAAAGGCACAAGAAGACCAGAACCCCAGCCTCTCATCTTCCTGTGATTTCTCTCTATTAGGTGGCATGCCAGGGAGAAGAGAAATATAATACTTATGAAGCCTTGGGCCCTCGCTATCTGACACCAACAGGTGGCCTATGATTATGAAACTCCATTCTTTGTCTTGTCTTTGTTCTTGCATTTTTGGTAAAGAATATTAGGGGGAAACATATACATAGAAATATATTATATATATATGTATATATATGTGTATATATATATATATATATATATATATATATATATATATATACGAGGCTATAACCTTGTGAGTTTCCAAAGGTCTAGGAGTCAAATATATTCTGGATCTTATACAGATGGTCCAGCTTAGAGGTCTCAAGGAGTAAGAAATGGACCTTCTCTCCCCAGTATTCCATCCATTAGGAAGAAGTCACCAGAAGAAAAAGTGCTTTTGAATCTGGTTAACTAGAGGATAATAGTGCCCTCAACAGAAAGCAGAAAGTTCAGAAAGAAGGATTTAGGGGGAAAGTCTTGCTTTGGACATGCCAGTACTGAGAACTCAGAGCCATCTCCATGCTATGGTGAGACATTGGTATAGGATCTTAGTGGAGATAAATTTTTAGTACATCAAAAGGCAAAAAAAATAGAAAGAAATATAGATATTTTAATACTATATACCCATATTTGCTGGGTTCTCAACCCTCACAAATAAAAAGTTCATTTATTTAACAAGAGCTATTTTGAAAAAATGAAATTTGACAAAGACTAAAAGGACCTCTTAATGAGTTCCAAAGACAGTTTGATACATGCCCACCTCCCACCCTTCCAAAGCCATCACTCACCACCAACAAAATCATAGAAAATAGAAGGATTCTACCATCTGGTTGGTGGGCGGGGAGCCTAACCCACCCCTCTAAAGAGTAAACAGTTTTCTGGCAACTTCCTTGAAAACTCGGGCGTGAGTCTATGCTGAGAAGTCTTACTTTTATGTAACTGAATTGGAAAACCCTCCCCAAAAGCAACCACAGCCTTCAAACTACCAAGCCCCTGGGCTTTGTTAAAGGGAGGGAGTGTCAGCACTGAGGTCCTACTCCTTAGTAGGCAATCTAGGTCACATGGAAATAAAAAATTGATATTTTAACTGATTTTTAAATTAATTTCCTTTGAGTCACCAGTCCACAGTGCCACAGTGTTGTGAATCTTTTCTGCCAAAACATAGTCAGTCTTCTCACAGAAACTTTTGAATTGGAAGGGATTTCAGAGGCCATGGAAATCAACCCAACCCTGAATGAATATTCTCTCAAAATTATACTTAGCCACTAGTCATTCAGCCTTTCCTTAAAGATTTCCATGCAGGGGGAGCCTACAATCTCCCAAGGCTATCCATTGGTCTCAACTAGCCTCTACCAAGGAGGACCTTTACATCAAGCCTAAATGTGCTCCTTTGGTACTTCCATCCATTGCTTTCAGTTTTACCCTATAATCTAATCCCTCTTCCACCAGAAAGCCCTTTGAATACTTGAAATTAGCTGTCTTGTCTCCTTTAAATCTTTTCTTCTTAAAGCTGAACATTCCCAGTTGCTTCACGATCCTAGGGATATAGAACAGTGGATTTGGAGTCCAGAAGGCCTGGCTTCAAATCCTATCTTGGGCACTGACTAGCTGTGATCCTGAACAAGTCATTTAACTTCTCTCAGCCTTGGTTTCTTCATCTGTCAAATGGGGATATAAGAATAACTCCCTCCCTGGGTTGTTGAGAGGAGTAAATGAGACGTTGTTTGTAAATCAGTTCACAAACATTAATATTCTATATAAATGATGGTGGGTGGTGGTGATGATGATGATGATGGTGTGTCATATGCTAGAGACCCTTCACCACCTGAAGTTGCCATTGTCTGGATACTCTCCAGCTCCCCAGTGTCCTTCCTAAATATGGAGCCCAGAACTAAACACATTTCTCCAGATGGGATCTGACCCAGGCAGAGCACTGAGGTCCTACTCCTTAGTTCTGGGCACTGTGACTCTCTTACTACACTTTTGTTTGGCCCGGTCCTGCCTCCTTTAAACACAAGGAGAGGTGGTGACTGCCACATTTCCAGAGAACCCAGTTCAGACACTGGCTCTGTCACTATGTGTATGAATCTCCGTTCTCTGGGCCTCACTTTCCTTTTCTGTAAAACAAGAAGTTGGACTAGATGACCTTTAATGAGGATGCCTCCTTTCCAGCTCTAAATCTGTGATCTGGTTATGTCTCCATCAGGCAAGGAGTTTCAAGTAGCTCAGAGTACAATATCCAAGTCAGCCACTAGGTGGCGCCCTACTCGACTTATTCCTTCCATAGCTGGCTCCAGTGTTGAGGGCACTGTAATAGCCAGACTCCCAATATTTCAATAGACTCTAATATCCCTTGTGGCATTGGAATACACTCAAAACCTAAACTCCTCTACTCTCTGCCTGCCAACTATGTGCCTTTTGCAAAAGAAAGGGGTTTTATCCCCTGCACCTGTTATTTCTTCCCACATTCACATCTAGGAATTAATGAAATCTCAAAATGGGATATCAAAAACTAGAGTAGTTGCTACAATTATTTTGGCCCTGCCCCTCCTCCATTTGCATATAGTTTACTCTCTCAATTTCTCTCCCCTCTGTAGCCAGTGATTCAGATAGAAATCCTTTAAAGAAATGTTTCCTTATCTCAGGCAATGATTACTATAGTTAACATATGTTAATAATAATATGTTCATACATGCATAATTCAGGTTGATGCGGTCTGGTCTCCCATACAGTTTAGCACTTTTGCACAGCCTATCATAAAATGGTTAGGATTCTCAGCTTCCTCTTGCACTATCTCCTGGAACTTATTCCAATTCTATAGACATACAGTATAATCATTCATACCCTTAAGCAAAGGGTAATCTAATGTAAGCATCCATATCAATAGGTCCCAATGTGTATCTTGTAAAAGCCAAATGGGAATATCATTGGGATTGGGGGCCTCCCCCTCTACTGGGGCGGATCTATTGTTGCTGTTTCATCTCTCTCACATAGAAAGTAGAATCACCATTAAATTAGTAACATCCTCTCCAGGAGAATTATAGCCTCTAAGTTTGTTTTAAAGTAAATCAATGACTGTTCCAGGTTCTTCATCAAATCCAGGAACAACACTTCTCCAAGTGAAGAAGTTGGAGGGGCTAAAAGGCTAGTGCTGTCTAGTGAAAACTACATTGTCCCTATGATCTTGAATGACAGCTTCTAAAAGAGGGAAGATGCCATCAGATAACTTAAGTTTGGTTAGAGGACCAGTTTTATAAATTGTTCCCTAAAGACCAATAATCTATCTGCTTCAGATATTTATCTGCTATGATTCACCTTAATGGACAGGACAATGTGAGTTCCAACCACTTCTTGTCCCATGGAAAATCAGGAACTGCCTCAGGGCCTCCTGGTTCCAAGGTCTCTCTGTGCTTGTGGGAGATGGGGATGTGCTGAGGGCCACAGTCGAGTTGCCAGCTGACAAGGATGTCTCCCATGAGACAGCTCGCTTGATGAGCAGCAGCTGATGTGACTGGCACCCCCCCTCCATTGGTTCTTATCCTCATGCAGTAGGAGATCGTGCTTGAATCGTGCTCACTTTAAAGGTATATAAGGAGCCAGCTTTTTCCTCCCCACTCCTGCACTCCTACCATCTTAGAATAAACTACAAGCCATTTCTCTCCTTCCTCTCTGGTCTCTTCAATCCTTCCTGAGAACAACCTAAAGCTGGCCCTTAGGTTAGAAAGATTAGTGGCTACTTTACACCTTAAATCTTTCAGCTTATGACAATCAAAGGCATTAAACTGCTGAGGCCAGAAGAATTCATCAGGTGAATTTTTAGCCACTTTAAACTACATGTTATAAAACCTTATTGGTTATTTTTTGTCATCCTTGGTTGAGTTGGGAGTTCTCCCTTATTCCATGCTTCAAGGAATTTCCCTAAGAGAGTTTCCTTTTGTTAAAAAGACCGTTTACTGACCCAATTCCCAATTTAGATATAAGAGATGGCATAATATGGAAATTGTTTCCAAGAACGCCCTGGCTAAGGTTTTAATCTTTTCAGAAAACCTTCCTGAGGGATGACATGGCTTAGGTGAATAGGTCTGGTACTCAGGTTATGAATCTAAGAGATTCAGGGATCCTAGCAGTAAATCCTTAACCTGTTCTGGATATCAGTTTTGGGCACCAGAAGTGGTAGTCAGTTACTGGCTAAGGAAAAATCCATGAGTTATTTGGAAACATAAGTACTTTTGGTCCAAATGGAACCTCCTGTGGAGACTTAGGAATAATACCCATTGGTCTTTGCTTTCTAAAACTGGATTCATAGGGCCATCTCCTACACCCACCAGTATAGGCACAGCTGCCAGTAGGTTCAGTCCTTCATCCAGAGACCTAGTTTATGAGCAGAGTTTATGAGAGGGCAATGTTAAGGCCAGACACCCCAAAGGAATTAAAGGGGCATTGTCACTAAGCACCTTCGATGAAAACTATGTTTAAAACAAAATAAGTGTGACACTTTCCTAAATTTGGTCACTAGATGTCTTTAGGGACCATGTTATACAACACTCTCCCAGACTGATGGGAGTTGGGGGTGCAAAGAAACTATTTAATTTACATGGACACGTAAATTATAATGTATATATACACATCAATGTATACATTAAAAAATGTATAGACATACAACCCAAAAAATCCTTTTTCATGCTACTGATTATTTCCCCCTTCATTGGGAGTCTTCCTTGAGGAGAAACTGTCAACAGATTCCTTCACAAAGCTTAGTTGGGAGTGTTCCTTGAGAGAAAAAATGTTCCTTCAAGGAATTGTGGGGAGGAGGAGAGTACACCCAGGTTATGTATTGTCAATTGATCTCCAAATTATCACATACAAAACACCAAAACAGTGTAGACAAAGTTGCAACTGCTAATCTGAAAGTTTGCTCAAAGGAGACAAACAAGCTAGGTGATATGTAAATCCATATTGTTTATTCCCTTAAAGCTAGACAAAGCTAGCAAACTAGTATGTACAAGGAGTCAAAACCTAAATTCTGACTGCCTGATATAAGATTGACAAAGTTTTTTTTTTTAATTTTCGCCCAAAGATCCCAAAGGATTTTTTTAATTTTTTTTTTAATTTATTTTTTTTCTGTTTTAATTTTATTATTATTTTTTTTTTAAAACAAGTTTTGGCCCGGTTTATTAAAGTATACTTTTATACAGTTTACTTTTCACTGGTCTGTTCTGGCATGCTTCTAATGATATCAGAATCACCTGGATAAATGATAGCCAGTGTACATACTCTGTAGTACTTCCCACATGCTGTACCCAATTCAATGTTATTGCCACTGTAGTGATGTACTCCAGTTTTGGCCAACATAGCATAATATTCGATCTCTGATTTCCTCAAGGCTGGGCAGTTGTTGGCTAAGATGACCAATTTGGCTTTGCCTTGTCTGATCATTTTCAGGGTCTGTTTGTAGCCTAGCCCGTATTTGCCGCTTTTCATGACCAGCTGGAGCCTCGAGTTGATGGACTCCAGTGACTTTTTCGTCTTCTTTGCGGCCACCATCTTCCTGCCTGAGGTGCGGGAGGACCCTCAGCCAGAGACCTGCCGCCAAGATGGCCGGGAAGCGAGAAAGGCTTAATTTTATTATTAAACAAATGCTTTATTAACTTCTGGTTTACATCATTCATTTCTGTCAGATTTTGAGTTGCAATTTTATCCCCATTTTTCCCTTACCCACCACCCCAGAATAGCAGTCCCATATGATATCCCCTCATCCAATTTGCAATCTCCCATATCTTCTCCCATACCCCCTTCAACTTTACCATTAAGGCAAGGTGAATCTCTGTTCCCCAATGCCTGCACATCTTATCTCCCAATTCCATGCAAAATAGTATTAATAATAGTACTTATATATATTTGAAACATTTAATTTTAAAACTTCGAATTTCAGATCCATTCTCTTCCTCCCTTATCACCCACTCCCTTTGGGAAGATAAGCAATTCAGTATGTGTTGTACTTATAAAGCTATGCAAAACATTACCATAGTAGATATATTGTAAAAGACTGCTTGTATTTCCCTCCCACCCATCCCACCTCCCACCTGGTCCATTCCCTACTTTGATCCTGTCCCTCTTCAAAAATGGATACTTCCAACCTCCCCTCCCCCCAGAATGCCCTCCCCTCCATCAACCCCCCCATCCCCCTTTCCCCTACTCTCCTGCAGGGTGAGATATCTCATTTAGTATGTATGTCATTCTCTCCCTGAGCCAAATTTAATGAGAATATGGTTTTGCCTTTTTGCCTTCCTCTTCTTCCCCCTCCCTGCAACCACTTCCCCTTGCCTTTTCTACATGAGATAGTTTACCCTACCCTGTCTCTACCCATCTCCTCTTGCCACATTCCTCTCTCACCTCATAATTTCACCCCTTAAGTATCATTCCTTCCCACAAAATTCAACCTGTGCCCTCTATCCATGTATACCTGTAAACATATATACACACATTCACATATGTATTCATATGCCCATATATCTTTCTTCCATTATTTTCATACTGAGAAAGGTTTCATCAGTCACAGTTATTGTTTTTTCCATGTAGGAATGTAAATAGGTCAACTTTGATAAGTTCTTTTTGATTTCTTTTCCTTGATTACCTTCTCAGGCATCTCTTGTTTCTTGTGTCTAGATGTCAAATTTTCTATTCAACTCTGGTTTTTTTCCTCAAGAATGCTTGAAAGTCCTCTATTCCACTGAATGACCATATTTTCCCCTGAAACAAGATACTCAGTTTTGCTGGGTAGGTGACCCTTGGCTTCAATCCCAGCTCTTTTGCCCTCTGGAATATCATATTCCATGCCCTTTGATCCCTCAGTGTAGAAGCTGCCAGGTCCTGTGCTATTCTAATTGTGTTTCCACAATATTGAAATTGTTTCTTCCTGGCTGCTTGTAGTATTTTCTCCTTGATCTGGGGATTCTGGAACCTGGCTATAATATTCCTGGGAGTTTTCTTTTTGGGATCTTTTCAGGAGGTGATCTGTGGATTCTTTCAACCTCTATTTTGCCCTCTGATCTAAAACATCAGGGCAGTTTTCCTTGAGAATTTCTTGAAGGGTGATTTCTAGGTTCTTTCTTTGATCATGGCTTTCAGGTAGTCCAATAATTTTTAAATTGTCTCTCCTGGATCTATTTTCCAGGTCAGTGGTTTATCCCATGAGATATTTCACATTGCCTTCTATTCTTTCATTTGTTTGGATCTGTTTAACAGCATCTGGATTTCTCATAAAGTCACTAGCTTCCATTTGCTCTAGTCTAAGTCTAAAGGAATGAATCTCCTCAGTGAGCTTTTGAGATTCTTTTTCCATCTGGCAAATTCAGCTTTTTAATGCATTCTTCTCCTCATTGCCCTTTTGAGCTTCCTTTGCCATTTGAGTTAGTCTATTTTTTAAGGAGTTATTTTCCTCAGTGAGGCTGTTGACTCTCATTTCATACTTTTCCTGCATCCTTCTCATTTCTCTTCCCAATTTTTCTTCCACTTCTCTTATTTGGTTTTTGAAATCCTTCTTAAGGTCCTCTATGGCCTGTAACCCACTCATATTTTCATTTAGGGCTTTTGGAGCAGGATTTCTGGCCTCACAGTCCTCCTCCTGTTCCATGCTTCGATCCTCTTTGCCCCCAAAATAGGAGTCTAATGTTGAATTTTTCTGTTCGTTTTGTTTCCTTTGCCTAGGCATGTTGCCACTTAATTACTTGACTTTGGGGCTTGTTGCCACAGTAGGACTCTGCCACCAGACAGTGGAGCTTCTGTCCCAAACGTTGGGGTCTTCACAACTTCCAGAGGTATCATTTGGGTGGCCTCTGTGAAACCTCCACATGCTATGGCAAGCTGGATACCCACCCCAGACCTCCCCCCCAGACCACAATCCAGATCCAGGGAGGTTAAAGCAAGAGCGGTTACCCCCCAAGACTGATTGTTGGGTCTCCTTACAGTTCACAGACCAGGAGCTGAAGCTGCCACTGAAGCTGCAAAATGCCTTCTGTGCCATGTCTCCTCAACTGCTTTACACCCCCAGGGGAAGAAGCTGACCAAATACTGGTCCCAAAGTCCAAAGGGCACTAACCTCTCACTTTGTCCTAGGCATGTCTGTGATGATAATTCTGGAATGGCCACAGCTGCTGGTGTTCTGGGGTCCCTCCAGACAGCTGCTGGCCAGGCTGCCCTGTGGCTAAAACCACGGCTCAGGCGGGCCTGGGTTACACTCCCAGAGCACTGCGCTGTTGGTTCTCAGCACACTGCACTGGCCGCTCCCTGCAGGGCTGCTGGGCTATCCTCAGCAAGAGGTTAGCTTCTCTGTGTCATTCTGTGGTTGCTGGAACTCCAGAAGTTGTTCAGAATCCACCTTTTACATGGTTTGAAAGTGGTGTGGGGAAGAGCACCTTGAAAATGCTGTTTCTACTCTGCCATCTTGGCTCCGCCGCCGATTGACAAAGTTTTCATATTTTTTTGGACAATCCCAGGATGTTTGTCCCTCAGATTTATGGCATCCATATGTCTTTTATCCATACCATGAATAAGGGAATTTTCTTAGTTGTAAATACAAGACAATTGACAAGGCATTGTCAACTGGGATATATAATGTCAGGATGTCTCTGTTTTCCCCCATCTGGAGTATGCCCCCAAAATAAGAGAAATTCCATTATTCTGAATTTCCAAGCATCCTGTCACAAAGGGGAGAATACCCATTGCCGACTTTATCTGGTTTTTCAAGTTACAAATACAGGAAAGGGCACTTTTAAAGCAAAGCAAAGCAATCTGACTGATTAGTTCAGGTTTTGGATTTTGAGGGCCAAAAAAATGATATTTAATATTCATCACAACTTTTAACATAAAACAAATAAAATTGTCCCTAACAGGGTACTTACCTTCTTGCCAGAGAAGATTTTGGACTCTGGAGGAAAGAGCCATTCACAGCCAGAAGTCCCTAGAAGAAATCCTCCTTTCAGGTGGAAAAATCTATCAGAGCCCCAAAGAAAGGAGAAGTTCTGCTAAGAAGTTCTGGGGGAATAAGTTCTCTATGGTGTAAAATGCCAGTAAATGGGAAATTGAAGTACTTTTTTTTCAGCCAGGATAATAGTTTTTAACAATGACGCATATAACTGTTAATAAAGTGGGTCACTCTGGTAATCTCAGTAAAGTCAGGAACTTCAATGGTACAGAAAAAAAAATTATTGAGATATAGGAAATGGGAGTGGGGTATAGGAGGTCTTATAATTGACTGCAGGTGAGGAAAGTGGGTTGGCCTTCAGGTAAGGCCAGTCAAGCTCTCTCTGTCAATTATGAAATGTTAATCTCTTTAGGGACCTTAACCGCCTCTAGAAATTTTGGCCAGAAAATCAGAACCATCCAAATCAAGACCACCCCTTTGGTCTTCCCCTTGGGGAAGTTCAAACCACCCTAGTTTTGCAAGAACTGTCAAGAGCAGAAGAATTGTCCCCTGGGGAGGGGATCAGCCTAAACTGAACAAAACAGACTGCCCAGTATAAATGGATTAGCCAGTAAATATCCCTAGGTGGCTAGGAGAGGTGACCTTATTCAGCCTCTCCTTTAGTTCAAACTGGGAGAGAGGGCAATTTTGAGCTTAACTGAGAAATGGAAACAAACAATATGGGAAATAGGGTCGATTGCAGAGTAGATTCAACTATTGAATAATATAGCATCACTTTAATTTCCTCAGGAGTCACACTATAAAGGATAAGAAGCTGGGAATGTCAACCTGACAGAAACCAGTCTCTAACCCGTAGGTGGTCAAAGTCAAACAAAGCAGGCTAAAGACATAAAGTTTAAAGTTGAAACAGAAGTTTAATTTCAAAGTGAAGAAAACACTTGCAAGTGTAAGTCCCCCTTCCTTAGATGGCTTATGGCTGGGGTAGGGCTTTTATACATGAAAACCACAAGAAGATGGGACCCAATACAATCTTGAATAAACAGTTCCCACAGCTGCCATTTCTTGGGGCAATACAGATATTCTTGGGTCTTATGGGAACAGTCTTGGTTCTTAGAATCATTAAGCCTTGTGATAGTTCTGTGGGTATAGAACCAGAGTTGACATAGTGGGAATAGGAGTGAAGCACCTGGTTTGGTTCACTTATCAGTTATGAGCATGGGAATTCAGGCATTATTAGCATATCAGGAGATTTTGATTGATCACTTTTTGCGGCAGCATGACAGCTGCTTCTGGCTTTCAGGTCCCTGGGAAATAGGGGAGTTCCAATAAATCTAAATAATTATTGATTAATATGAAAATCATAAATCCCTTAGAGAACACCTGCTGCTGGTCAAAGCAATATATTTTGCCAGAGGGTTAGATCATACAGAGGGTGAGTGCAAAAGATTTCTGTGATGCCAAGCTCTGGGCAAAGCCTGCTTGCTGGGCCTTAGCTCTAGAAAATAGGATGTCTCCTAATATCTTCACAGGAAACAGGAACAAAGATAGTTTAAAGAAAAAAAGATGTGTAGAAGCAAGGAAACCAGGGCCCTTAATCTTACCCCAGAAAAACTCCAGGAAAAGAGCTAAAAGGGATAAAGGAGAGAGAGACAGAGACAGAGAGAGAGAGAGAGAGAGAGAGAGAGAGAGAGAGAGAGAGAGAGAGAGAGAGAGAGAGACGGAGAGAGAGAGACAGAGAGACAGAGAGACAGAGACAGAGACAGAGAGAGACAGAGAGAGACAGAGAGAACAGAGACAGAGAAAGGGGGTAAATGGGTAGAGAGAGACAGAGAGAAAAGTAAAGGGAGATAGAGGCAGGGCAAAAGAGACAGATGGAAGTAGAAACACAGAGACAGAGAGAGAAATAAGAGGGAAGATAGAGATAGAGAAAGAGAGAACAAGAGAGGAAGAATGAGAGCAGTGGGAGGGGGGAGAGAGAAAAAACTTTAAAAAATAAATCAACTAAGTTATGCTGGTTGACTTACTGTTTCTCACACATGAATGTCCATGTCCCATTTCTAGGACTTTGTACTGGCTATCCCCCTTTCCCCATGCCTAGAATGTTCTCCTTCTTTGTGTCTGCCCCCTGGAATCTCTGGTTTTCGCTAAATCTCAGGTGAACCATTACCTTCTTCTTGGCTCTTTTCTGATGACCCCAGGAGCTAGTTCTCTATCTCCCTAAACTATCTCCTATTCATTTTGTACATTGTTGTTGTTTAGTCATTTCAGTTCTATCCAAATTTTCATGACCCCATTTGGGGTTTTCTTGGCAAAGATCCTAAAGTGGTTTGCCATTTCCTTCTCCAGCTCATTTGACAGATGAAGAAACTGAAGCAGAGTTAAGTGACTTGCCTAGGGTCACACAACTAGTAAGTGTTTGAGGAAGATTTGATCTCAGGAAGGTGAGTCATCCTGATTCCAGGCCTGGCATTCCACCCACTGTACCACTTAGCTTCCCATTTTTTATATATTATGTACATAGATACTACATGTCCCTCCTCACCCACCTTTTGAATATGAGTTTCTTGAGAATAGGGCCAAAGCAACAGTCAGTACAATCCTCTGTAAAATGGAATGAGGGATATGACGGACTAACTGAAGAACAAAACAGACATGCATGGTTTACTGATGGGACAGTGAAATATTTGGGCCAAAAAAGACATTGGAAAGCAGTGGCCTATAACCCATGTACTAGAAGGACTTTGGAAAGTACTGGGATAGGTGGAAGTAGTCAGTATGCTGAACTTATGGCAGTACATCAAGCCATCAAAATAGAACTAGGAGGACACTGTCATAGATTCACTGATTCATGGGCAGTAGCTAATGGGTTAGTTACATGGATGCCCATGTGGAAAAATCAAAATTGGGAAATTACATGGCAAACTAGTCTGGGGCAAAGAATTATGGGAAGATATCTGGAACATGTCTTTGGTCACTGACTTGTCAGTTTTTTATGTAGATGGTAACGTGGCCCTCACCACTCCAGAACATGAGTACAATGCTCATGCTGATCGACTGGCAAAGATTGCTACTGTACATATTGTCCCTACTTTGACAACAACTGATGACCCAGTATTAGCAAAATGGGTCCACCAAACGGCTGGGCACTTGGGGGTTCAGGCCACACACCAATGGGTACAAGATTGAGGTATTAGTATCTCTCATTCACTGTTAAAACAGATAGCAGCAGAATGTCATATATGTCAATTGGAAAAGGAGCGAACTGTTCCTCAGGTAGTAACTGGAGAGATAGCAAGAAGAAAAGTCCCAGCCCAAATCTGGCAAATAGATTATATTGGTCCCCTCCCCCCAAGATAAAGGAGGCAGATTTATATGTACTTGTGTTGACACCTATTCGGGTGTACTAGTAGCTTGTCCTTATAAGAATGCTACCCAGAAAAACACTTGTAAAACTCTAGATCTCATAAGTCTATATTATGGAACCCCAATGCAGATTCAGAGTGACAATGGGTCACATTTCAAAGGTAATGAAATGAAGAGATATTGTATATTAAACAATATAGAATGGATATATCATATTCCTTATTATTCAGAAGCATCTGGGTTAATTGAAAGAATGAATGGATTACTGAAAGAACAGTTAAGGAAGTTAAGTTCCAATAATTCGTATCAACATTGGAAGGATAATTTGTTCGTGGCTTTATGTAATTTGAATAATAGACCATTGGGAGGAAGTACACCCCTAACCAGATTGATGACCCTAAATCTGCAAATTAGAAAACAACAAATGCATAAGATCCCAAATATTGAGTATTGGACCTTGAGGCCAGATGTCCCAGCACCATACCCAGGAATACCTGGTTCGGTGGGATATGATTTACATTGTTTAGAGGACTTTTGGTTAGACAGAAAAGAAATAAGAAAAATCTCCACTGGGATATGCATAAGAATCCCTAAAAATCACTTTGGACAGATTTTACCCAAATCAGGATTAGCAGCCCAAGGAATACATACATGTATTGGCTGGAGTAATAGATTCTAATTATCAAGGAGAAATTGTTGTGACATTCCATAATTTAGGTGAAGGGCCCATACAGAGTCATAAAAATGATAGGATAGTTCAAGTGATTATTGTTCCTTGTAAAACAATACCACTTGTAAAAACTGACCCTCCTCCCAAAATTACTGTCAGAGGAACTGAAGGATTTGGTTCTACTGATAGAATAAAATCGGGAGCTAAAGTATGGGCAAAATGGAAGCCAGATGATATTCCAAAGGCTGTAGAGATTATAGCACATGGGAGGGATAACTCTGTAACTATTGTTTATTCCAGAGAAGATGATTACAAAAGTGTACCCTTAACTCATACATTCTACTGTGAGTGAGGCTACAATAGTCTGGTTATTTTCTCTTTGCTTTTTCTTGGATTTTTGTCTGTTCACCTTGTTTGCTAGATTTGTTTCCACAGGTTTGGTACCCTCCACCTGTAGATGCCTAATAGCTTAAGCTGGATGTCACCCTCTGTCTGCAACTGTGATGTGTCACCCCTGGACTTGGCATCAAGCACATTAAGAACTGACCTCTCAAATGGGACCCCTTGGGACAGGGACAGTTCTACATACTATTTCAGCAGCAAGTAGCCATAGAAGAAGAGACCTTTGCCCCTTACTGTAGCAGCAAGCACCCCAATATCCCCAGGGTGACTGCCAACACAGGTTCTTAGATCTGCTTTTCAAAAGGAAAGCAACTCAAAATGGGTCAACAAGCTTACTTTAATCAAACATATATTACCTAGTTCAGGGGGAAAAGGTCAGCACCCTGAACTTCAGATTATACAGACAGAACTTACAGATCAAACAGACAGGCTTCCAAACTGTCCCAACATTACATACATCAATACCAAATCACAGTTACCAGAGAGGGAAGCATCAACATCTGGGTTTTCAAAGCCGGGGGGCTCTCAACAACGGCTTCCCAGAGTCTCATCTGGTCAAATCACACAACACTTCTCAAAGTGAGCCGCAAAGCAAAGCCTCTCCTCAGGGCTTATATAGCCTTCTCCTGGCTCAGAGAATGTAACAACCTCCTTGACCCACTGCCCAATCACAAAGTATCAAGGTATGGGCTTTCCTGAAAAACAAGCCTCCCACCACAGGCTCCAGGTACACTTAAGCTAGGGGCAGGGAAGATCTTTAAATTTGCATTTCCATTACACTTACCCCAAGATTTTGGGACCCCATTTGTTCAGGAGGAAATGATGGAGAGCTTGTGCTCAAGCCCCACCCTAAAATATTGTTTTCTGTGTTTATTGTGTGCTATCTTTGTTATATTGTTGTAAAATTCTGTTGACACCAGTTATTCCTAATATATTTTTGCAAGTAAGGGACATGAAAGATCTTGGGGCCAAATGTAAGGGTTATGGGATTTAAAGATCTTCCATGCCCCATTGGACTTGCTGATGTAGCAGGAAGGGGAGGGACAAGAGGAAGCTGAAGCAAAGCTAGAGTTCCACCGGTAACTGGCGGTGGCAGCAGCAACAGTAGCGGCGAGGTAGAGGTGGAGGTGCAAACCCCTGTTTGAGCCAGCCAGAATTTCTGCTAAGGACTCTTGTTGGGAACTACCAGGGACTGGAACTGCGGGGGGCCAGAGCTGTTGGGAGCACGCTTCCTGGACGCTGAGCAGTTGCTGAGAGTGGGGAGAGAAGGACCTTTGCCTGAAGTAGCCTGTTCTGTTTTGAAGGCTTAAGCATGTGGTTGGTTACTACGTTAATTACATGTGCCAATTTCATAACTACTCTGATGGCTTTGACTTTATGGTTTGGGGACTCAGTTATTTGGTGTTTTAATAAATGTTCTAGCTTTATCCCCCATATAGAAAGCCTGGTATATTTTGTGATTAATAACCACATAAGCCTATTTATAATTGCCATAGTGGGGTGGCTAGGTGGCGCAGTGAGTAGAGTGTCAGCCCTGGAGTCAGAAGGACCTGAGTTCGGTTCTGGCCTCAGACACTTAACACACAAACAAAAACCTAGCCGTGTGACCTTGGGCAAGTTACTTAACCCCAATTGCCCTCCAAAAAGCAAAAAAAAAAGAAGAAAATATAATTGCCATAGGCATTGTGAATATTGCATTGTTAATATACTAATACATGCAAGTCCTTTGATCCAGATATACCACTGCCTTTACTCATGAGTGATCAAAGAAAAAGGAAAGTCCCATGTATACAGAAATATTAACAGAAGCTCTTTTTGGGGTGGCAAAAAAACCTGGAAACAAAGGAGATATTTATCAATTGAGGATTGACTGAATAAGCTGTGGTCTATGAATTGTATAGAATACAATTGTGCTATAAGAAATAGATTATTTTATTAAAACATGGAAAGACTTATATGAAGTGATACAAAGCAGAACCAGGAGAACAATTTGTATCATAACATTAATACTATAAAAATGAAAAAGGTTTTAGACTTTGATAAGCTAATGAATAAAATAAGCAGAATCAAGAAAATAATTTATATAATAACAATATGGTAAAGTCAAACAACTTGAGAAGCTGAAAGAACAATTATTACTATAATGAGCATCTATGATTCCAGAGGGCTAATGATGAAACATACTATCCATCTCCTGATGGATTTAGGATGCAAAATGAAACATATATTTTTTACATACAACCAATGAGTAAATATATTTTGCTTAACTATGCCCATTTGTTACAAGGAATTTGTTTTTCTTTTATTTTTTTTCAAGAGTGAAGAGAGGGGAAAATAGGTTTCTGTTCATTAAGAAACAATTAAGAAAATAGAGAGGTGGGGGTGGGGGTGCTATAGATGTGGCAAATAGAATACATAGAGTGTCTACTATGTGGCAAATATCGGGAATTCAAATACCATAAGCAAGATGACAGTTTGTATCCCCAGGGGGAGAAGGTGCCTGTGCCAGAGGGAGGTAGAGAAGTCCAGAGCCTCGAGAGAAGTGAGACTTTGTCGGACTGGGTACTTGCTTAAATAAAGGCTCCAGACAGGAAGGTACAGAGTTATCCCCTGGGTGAGAAGTTAGCTCGGCTAAAGGTAGAAGAGTCCCAAGAGTCAGGAGCTGACACAAGAGAAAAGGGAGCCATGGTGGAGCTGGACACTTGTTCAAATGGAGGTAACCAATCACCTCTCTGATGATGGCTCCCAACCATTTCTCTTGTACAATCTTTCATTGGTAATGTAATACAACTTATTCAGACTAACCATGCTCTCCTTTCTCCATTGACATCAGTGTGATTCACCCTTTAATTCTCCAAAGACTATAATAGTTCGTGATCTGAAGTCATACAACATTGAGTGGAAGAACATTGTGGCAAAAGGATGGGCCTTTGTTTCAGAGAGAAGTTGGAGTTTATTTGAAGCCCTCCACAATTCCCCAGAGGAGTCCCACCCCACTGTGCACAGCCAGTTTCTATCCAAGATCTATGTACTAATGCAACAAATCTATGGATTACCCATTCAACTGCATATTATAATCTGGATAATAAGCATTCATCACCAACTTGATTTTTCCTGTGGAAAGAGTTAGGCTGAACTCTTTTCAGTGTTTATGAGTCTAAATTAAGACGCTTTACAATGGCTTATGGACTGATGCAACCAATATAATGTCTGAAATCAGGAATGTCTGGAGAGCCTCAGCATCTAGAAAATCCTTCTTCAGTTTGGCTTCTCTGATAGAAAATACTTTCAGTGGCCCTCTCTCCCTGTTTTTATGTCTTATTTGAATGTATCCATGAGAGGGTAATTGAGCAGTTATTTCAATCATTAAAAGTTTCCTAGAATGTGGTATGATTTCAGCATATAGAAGGGAAACCCCTCATTAGAAGAGAGCCTTTAAGGCAATATTTTGCTCTACTGAACCAATTGTTTGTTGTTTTGTTTTTTTTTTATATTCAGTAAGCAATGAAGACAGTGGGATAAAGACCATATTCTCTATACCTTTCAGTCGATTGTGTGACTATAAATGTTTGCTATAGCTTGTTTGTGGAAGCTTGCTTATTTTTTTTCTCACATCATCATCAAGGATGCCCTTAATATGTATGTAGATTTTTTTTTTTTTTTTGCTTTTTGGAGGGCAGTTGAGGTTAAATGATTTGCCCAAGGTCACACGGCTAGTTTTGTGTGTGTGTGTGTTAAGTGTCTGAGGCCGGATTTGAACTCAGGTCCTCCTGACTCCAGAGCCAGTAAACTATTCACTAAGCTACCTACCTGCCCCTTATGTAGATTATTCTTATAAAATTTTTTGTACTATTGAGAAAGTAGGCCTATGGATCATTAGGTATTAATATTCTCTTGGCCACCTTTTCGTGAGTTAGTAATCAAATCTGAGGTTATCCCCCCCCCCAAGATTTTGGCATCCTCCTCTCTTTCATATATATTATGAATGAATGAATGAATGAGGAAGTGAAGGAAAAGCATTTATTAAATGTTTAATATACACCAAGCACTGTGCCAAACACCGATGATATGAATACCAAAATAAGATGGGGTCACGATAATAGGAAGACGGACACACATAACATGGTAACTCCACTGCTTAAATTACCTCCTGAATTTTTCTGCTTCCTTCCCTGTTGTATTTCCCAGAAAACCCTTTTCAAACTCTCTCTGGTTCCTTTCAGCAGGATATATACTACTCGAGTTGGTACAATATAAAGATTAGCCATAGCCTTCGCACAAAGATGTATTGATGGTCTGCTCCGTATTTTAGTAAAAAAAAAAAAATTAATGCCTTCAAAAGATCATATTCTGTTCCCATGTGTCCCCCACAATGGCTTTGGAGAAACCAATGGGAAAAAAAAGGTGGTGGTATGGAGATACCAGGAGGGGGCACCTTTGAGCCACGTTGTGGGCTTACTATTAAAAGGGCGGGGAGAGAGGGTGAGTTTGGCAGGTGCTGGCAGGGGAAAGGAGCTCTAGGCTTGGAAGTGAGAAGCCCCAGAAGTCTAAGGTAGGACCTCTGCCATTTCGCATGCCCTCAGTATACACCCCTTGGTGCTTAATAAAATTTTGTTGAGAAATTTAAAAAAAAAATTATTTTCTTTTTAAATCAGAAAAAAAAAAGTTTGTCGAGCAGAGCCCAAGGAACGTTGAATTGCATCTTGGCAGAGCCGTGTTCGGTGTAATAGAGAGGTGGTCCGGATCAGACAGGGAGACCCTGTGATCTCTGGGGGCTGTTGGACCTCAGTGTTCTAAGACTCTGAGTGGCAGAGGAGGTGGCGTCCACCTTGGGAGAGCTCAATAAAAGCCACAGATCCAGTTCAGAATACCTCAAAAAGCACAGGACTTGGAGTCAGACAGCCTGGTTCTGCTGCTTATGAGAGCTGAAACTTGGGTCTCAGTTTCCCCGTTTGAAAAATGAGGAGGTTGGAATAGATTCTCTCTGAGGTCTCTGCCTCTTCTGGAGTCTATGCGCGTGGCAGGTGCTTAATACAGGCTTTCTTCATCTGGACTGGAGTTTCCATCTCTGTGGGGAAATCCCTGTATGGAAACTATCTCCTCTGGTGCAGACTGGCAGCTCACCTGGACAATGGAGTTGAGAGCTGAATAGGGACCGGTGTGATTTGCTTTAATAACAACAGTCATAATATTGCACCTTAAGGTTTGCAAAGTGCTTTACGTAAGTCGTGTCATTTGAAAGTCACAGCAGCCCTGGGAGGTAAGATGTAGTTATTATCCCCATCTCACAGAGGAGGAAACTGAGGCTCCCGGTGCTTCGCCCAGGGTCCCACGATTAGACCGGGTTTAGGCTGCATTTGAATCTGTCTTCCCGACATTCGCTTCGCCACCCAGCGGTGGTGTGGTTAAAAGTGGGAGATCAGCTAGTCAAAGGTTGTTAATTGATTGATTAGTAAGGGACTAGGGTGCAGCTTGGCAGATGCAGGGGCTGTGGCCTTAGGCTACTTAGAGAGCGCAGGCGCAGTGATCACTCGCCCACGCAGCGCCCCTCCCCACCCAGCCCAGGAACTTGAGTGCGAGGCTCATCACGTGATCGTGGGGTCACGTGGCCCGGGGCCCTCACGTGAGACGGGGGCGGGCCCAGCACTGCGGCTCTAGAGGGGCTGGTTTCTTGGCTCACGCTCGGGACGCCGCGGAGCCGGGCCGGTGTCTGGGAAGAGGCGGTCGAGGCGGAGGTCGGCTGGCCCCCACACCCCCGTGCCTGGCACCGATGAGTGGGCCGGAGCCGGAGCCGGGGCCCGGGCCCGGGCCCGTGTGGGAGCGGCCCTGGTCGTTGGAGGAGATCCGCAAGAACAGCCAGAGCTGGTCCCTGGCTGCGGACGCGGGCGTGAGTGGGGCTGGGCCTGGTCAAGGGGGCGGGAGGTGGGAAGAAGCGGCAGCCCTCAGGCCGTGGTCAGCGGGTTTGTGTAGGGCTTTTACCTATTTCCCCTTCCCTCAAACGGAACACCTGGGGCACCGTGGCCAGAGGCGGAGTGGAGGCCCTTTAGTGAGGTTAACGAGCGCTTATGAAGCACCTACTGTATACTGAGGGTACAATGAAAGTTGAGGCAGCCCGCATCCTTGGGGAGCTCCCAGTCTAGTGAGGGATGGACCAGCCAGCCCTAGCCGGGGTGAAGAGCAAGACTTCCTGAAGAAAGGGGATTCTGGCTGGGACGTGAAGGAAGCCGGGGGGCAGAGGTGAGAAGGGCCAGTGCCTGGAGATGGAAGGTCTTGTGCAGAGAGACCCAAGGCTTCTGATAGCAGAGTAAGAGAGGGGGGAGCAGGAGAAAGAAGGCTGGAAGGTAGGAGGGAGACAGCTTGTGAGGGCCTTTATAATCTCCCTTTTGGCTTAAGTCTGCTTTCTGTACAATTTAAAACTATGGCTTGACTTGAGGAAGAAAGTTTCTTAAAATTATTGGTCTTCTCCCTTTCTTTGTCTCTCTGTGTTTAGCACAGTGCCTGGCACATAGTAGGTGCTTAATAAATGCTTGATGATTGATTGGGGGGAGGGGAGAGGCAGGGAAGCCCAGAGAAAAATTTTTGTTCTTTTCCCCTCATCACCCTTCCTCAAGGTTGTTACAAAGGCAGTGGCTTAGACATTGACCCACTTATCCTAGACAACTCATTATTTCCAAGGCTTCCCTTCAGACCCTCCATAATTCAAGCACTGGGAGCTCTCCACAGTTTATTATTGGATCCTCTTTGGGGAATAAGCCTTAAGCTCATCAGTTTGCATAGTTTTGCTCAAGACAAGACAAAGGTTTAAAGTGTCATAGAGTCGAACCAAGTGGCTCCTCAGGAGGGAAAGCACAAAATCCGGGTTTTTTAGCCCCTTTTGTACTTTTGCTTCTGGTTTGTAATTTTAATATTTATCTCTGCTGCCATGACAACCAAGTTAGGGAAAATTTCAACCAAAAAATGCTTTTTACAGTACTGAAATGATGACAAAGGATGATTTCTTGGATGTTGCTTTAGTTTTTATGTCATACCCCAGTGCTTTTCATCACCTTTCATGATGGTGAATATGCTAGCCCTAACCCTCCTTCCATGTATCATACACCACAGGCAGGAAGCCCTCCCCAGTGTGGTGTTGATTTCACAATTGACATACTGGGGGACAGGGGAGGAAGGAACAGATTCTGAGACTTGGCTTCTCCAGCCAAAATTTAAGCTTAACCAATTTCACTGTGTCTTTTGAAACCAGCTTTTACAGTTTCTTCAAGAGTTCTCACAGCAGACCATCTCTAGGACCCATGAAATCAAGAAACAAGTGGATGGATTGATTCATGAAACAAAAGCTGCAGATTGTCGCCTTCACAATGTCTTCAATGACTTCCTCATGCTGTCTAATACCCAGTTCATTGAGAATGTGAGTACCTCAGTTACTAATGTCATATTTGACACTTTTGTTTCTATAGCTGATCTGGTACGAGTTTTTTTAAAAACTTTACATTTACATGGTACTTTAAGATTAACAAAGCATTTTCTTCATAACAACTTTGTTGTTGCCTGGTACAATTATCCCCATATTATAGATGAAGAAACAGGCTCTGAGTGTGATCCACATCTGGTCATGAATGAGATCTGTCTTGAATTTTAGACTTACCACCTATTAGGGTCATGGAATTATATTCAGAGTTTAGGAGTCAACTAGTCCAACTCAGGTTCTTTTACAGATGAGGAAACTGAGGCCCAGAGAGATTAAGGGACTTAATTATCATAGTTTACCTTTATATAGCACTTTAGGATTTGAAGTGAATGTAAAACATCTTTTATAATGATTCTCAAACACCTCTGGGAGGTTGTTGCTATTATTTTTCCAATTTTACCGATGAAGAAACTAAGACACAGAGATGTTAAATGTTTTGCCCTGGGTCATACCTGGCATAAAATCTAGCATTCTACCCATTTATCATGCTTCCCCTCACAGAATAGTAAGCAGTGGGTATGAACCCAGTTCCTCTGACTCCAAATCCAGTAGTCTGTCCAGTCTGAAACATGGGTTTTGAAATTGGCACATCAGCAAAGCCTGCCATGGCTTTGCCATGGCTTCTCAAACACCACAGGTGAAATAAGTTACTATCAGGTCCTTTTTGAGAAGAGACCTGCTGTGCACAGTGTCATCAGTCATTCAGTCATCAGCTTAGCTAAATTCAAAAAGGCTTGTCACCTTTAGGCTAAGCTACAGCTCATAAAAGTGTCCAACTGAGGCATTGTGGTCTACATTATCGAAGCCAGAGAAATCATGGACCTTTCCAAGTGTTGAGGAAGCAAGTTGGCAGAGATGTATTAGATCTTTAGCTTAATAAATGCTTTTGACTAATTGTCTATATAAAAGAAATTTCTTACCAGTGAGGTCTGAAATTCATTTGTCTTTCTGTAATTCAGATGCTGAGAGATAGTTAGCAAGGTTCATGTGGCAGATCTGACTTCATTTGCAATTCCAAGCAGTTTATTTGATTTCTGACTCTCCAGATTTTCTCATCTTTAAGTAAAGATTATGAGACATGAAATGCACAGAATTGCTAGAAGAAGTAACTTAAATAATACACTGATTTTGCAAGATTGCAAAAGTATGAGTCTTTGAAAGTATTTCATATAATTTGAGGGAAGAATTTTCAAGTCATAGTTTTTTGCTTTGAAATTGTCTGCTGTATAGTCATAAGGATGAAGCCAGGCAAGCATTTCATAGGGAAAGAAAAGGTGGGGAGAGGGAGAGAGAAGCATTAAGAGCTCCATCTTCATGCTTATATAGTAGACAGCAACACAGTTGGATGCACAATTGAATATATGTTATACATCCATATAGATACATACTAGTTTATGCTTTTAATAATTCTAGGAAATAGAAATAGATAATATGATAAAATAACTATTTTAGGGGTATCTAAAATTGGTCTCACGTACTTACTGGTTCTTCTTCATTGTTGGATATAGAAACAATTTTTTAAAACCCTTAGGAACTGTGAAGAGTGTGATTTCAAAATAAAAGGCTCTCCTTGATCTCTCAAAGTATGATTCTCTGTGACTAACTTCAGTGCTCTGTTTTGCTGCTGTCCTCACTCTTAGCCCAGTTGCTGTTCCAAGTAGCTGAGATGTTTACTGCTGAACAAATAATCCATCATGTCCACAAATCTGACAGAATGTCTCTTAATTCATGTGATTGAAAAATTGAGTGTATGTGTTTATGTTGGACAAAGTAAATTCCTTTTGAATATTTTTTTCAGTTACCATGTTCAGAAGCTAGATTGGCTGAATATAACGTACAGTTGTTATAGTAGCCATATCAAATTTTTTTTATTACAGACTTAGAGAGAATGGCTATCCAAGATTGCCATTCCCTGCCTCTGGTACTTGCTTATCTGACACAGAGGAGAGGGTACCAGGGTTCAGAGCAGGCAGCTTCTGGTCCTGTCCAGTACTGAAATGACAGCTTCTTTAGTCACGATAGGGACGCTAAGACCACAGGGTCTAATGGGAAAGGTCCTGGACTAGGAGTCAGGAAAGATCCAGACTGACCATCTGTATGACCCTGGGCAAGTTCTTTAACTTCTGAGCTTCAAAGTCCTCATCTGTTAAAATGGAGACAAGAATGCCAGTATTGCCTACTTTCCAATGTTGTTTTGAGTAGCAAATGAGATCATATGTAAAGCATTTTACAAATCTTTTACAAAGACTAGATTAGTGTCAGCTATTACTGTTAGTTTTTGTCTAGTGACATAGTTCATCCTGGTCATATATCTTGAAAGGTGGAAGCCATCAGGCTGTCTGACCTTGCAGGTACCCTTCCTGTTTTTATTTTCTTCCATCCTTCTAGTCATCCAGGTACCTAATCTTCAATTCATCCTTACCATTTCTCTTGATCTCGTTCCCTGTATTTATCCAGTCATTTGCCAGGTCTGTCCATTTTCCTTTCATGGTACCTCTGCTGTCTATGCCCTTTTCTTCATTCATATAGCCACAACCCAAGGTCAGGCCCTTACCACTCCTTAGAATAGCTTCCTAATTGGTCTCTCCATTTTTAATTTCTCCATTCTCCAATCTGTCCTTCATATAATGCCAAAATCATTTCCCTAAAGCACAAATGATCTGACCATGATATTCCTCTGTTCAAGAAACTTCCCCTCTTAAGAACTTCACAGTCTGGCTCTAACTTACCTTTGTAGACTTACCTCACATTTCTCCTCTTCATATACTTTGTGTTCTAACCAGCCTAGCCCATTGGCTATTCCCTCAGTTTATTCCATCTCCCAAGCTGGAATAAACTTCTACAGTCACCTGAAAAATAACATCTATATTAACATACCCAAGAAGTGGGCATCCAGGTACTGTATGAAGATCTCTAAGGAGAAAAAACCAAGTCCCTTCTTCCTTCCTTCCTCCCTCCCTCCATCCCTTCCTCCCTTCTTCCCTTCCTCCTCTACATCTTAGAATTATTAGCTTCCTTCAAAGTGCTTTGTAAATATTTAATTCATTTATTTTAGGTTCAGCTCAGAAATCATTTCTTGGTGCCCTCAATTTCAAGTGTTTTCTCCTTTTTTAAAAATTTTCTTTTCGGGGCAGCTAGGTGGTACAGTGAATAGAGTACCAGCCCTGAAGTCAGGAGGACCTGAGTTCAAATCCGGCCTCAGACCCTTAACACTTACTAGCCATGTGACCTTGGGCAAGTCACTTTACCCCAATTGCCCTGCCCTCTCCCTTCCAAAAAGCAAAAAAAAAAATTCTTTTTCTGTGTACATGTTACGTCTTCCCAGTGGAGCATAAACTCCTTGAAGGCAGGAGCTTGAATCTCATTTTGTCTTTGAATGCTCCATATATTTTCAGTGCCCTGCATATAGTAGGTATTTAATAAGTGCTTGGTAAATTAAAACTGAATTAGTATACTTAAGGGTATAAGCTGGGCTCTTACCCCTCTTCTCTGCTTCCCACACTGTGGTTCCAAAGGGGGCAGGGAAAGGATTTGTAAAGCTACACTACTAATATGACTGGTCAGGGTTTATTGCTTGTTTTCTGAGTCTCCATCTTTAGAATGGATATTTCCTCTCTCATCAACAGACCGTTGGTCACAAAGTAATGAAATGTTTAGCAGTGGCTACTGATGGAAAGGACAAACAGAAAATGTCCCCTCTGATTCTGCAATGATGGACAGAGGGCATGAAGACTCAAGTCTTAGGCTCTCTACAAATATTCTTCAGCTGTTAATGTTCTCCGTGATAAATCTTAATGACCAATAAACCAAATCACATGAAAGTCAGTTCCTCTAGGGTCTTGAGTGGCTCCTCAGTGAAGGATTTATGGAAAGTTTCGAGGGTGGGGTGAAAAGGCCTTAAGGGGGCAAGCAAGTAAGAGTGAGTATCCATACTGATAAAATCATAAGTGAGCCAAAGCAAGTGTTGCAGTTCACCTGATATGTTTCATGTTTACTTGGTAGTACATCCATTTTTATGCTTACCTGGTTGGGTGTGATGCTTTAAGAACAGAGATGAGGTTCTGACTTTAGGTAGTTGAAAGGTCAGAAGCCATTATGCATGAACTGCTTTTCTGTATAGGTCTAATGAAAGAGAATCACAGAATGTTAGCAATGGAATGGACTGCAGGAAGCATGTGTCCCAACCTTGTTTTTCAGGCAAGGAAACTGAGGCCCAAGAGGATAGTTATAGCTCAGTTCACAAAGTCAATCTGTGCTGGAGTCAGGACTCTGCTGACCTCTCGGGTCACTGCTCTGGGCACTGTACCAGGTCATATCAGAAGGGCACCTGATATTCAGAGGGGCAGATTGAACAACAGGGCTGTCCCTAGTATGAGTTCTGTTTCACAGGGGAGACAAGTGAAGTCTTAAAAGTAAAATTCCTGAGGAAAAAGAAATGCTGATTACTGTTGTCTGACATCATCCTGCAGGTGTAAAGGGGTGACACACTGGGGTGCTGAAAGAACCCCACAGATATAGAGCTGAAGCTGTTTGCCAAGGGGAAAGTGGAATTGTGTGGGCAATAACATGGCAGGTTAAAAGAGAGTGATGAAGGGAAGATAATTTTCCTGGTACTTACACAGTGCTTGTTGTCAGGGCCCTTTTACTTCTGAAGGCTGTTTGTTTTCATTTGATTCATACTCACTGTTCCTCTTTCAAATAAGCCTTATTACCATGAGGAGGACTGATGCTGTCAACAAACAAAATCAAATGACAGCAAATCAAAAAGTAGAGATCAAGGCCAGAGTCATCTTTGTGGAAAACCTAAACCCCTCATAAAGGCTGGTGTCCACTGAGAATGACCCGTAAACAATTCCTGTCACTGGTGAGATCAAGACTAGGGCAAGTCATCCTTTGGCTGCCTCATCATAAAGCTCCTTGAGCTGTGAGTTGTGTTTATGTCGGGTGACAGAGGCAGGAGAGACCTGTATTCAGTCAGGAAGCACTGATTTTAATGGCAATGACCTGTTGCTGTTTCTACTAGAAAGATAATTTTCTTTTAGATTTCAACTCTGGATCCAGTCTTGTCTTCATATCTTTAGCTTTTGGCATAGTACAATACAGACTTTTTCTCATTTAGACAGGGTGGTCCAAAAGGGTGGTTTTTAAGCTTTAATAACCTTAATAAAACTGCACTTAGGCTTTTGGACTACTCTTTATAAGGGACCCATTTTCTCTTTAAAATTCCCCTGTATATATTTAGTATCTGTGCCTTGGTCATTTCTTTGTTGCCTTAAAGTACAGTATAAATTGTAAGTGTACTTGCAACCTCTAGAACTCACAACAAAATTATCTTTATAAAGTAGCCCCTCTGCAAAACTTGGAGATCTTAATTAAGAGTATTGTTTTTTTGTTTCTTTGGGGGTTTTTTTTTGCTATTTTGGGGTAACTTTGAAATTTAGCCTTTTAAAGAATAATTGTGTCTACTTGACTATTTACATAGCCTTGCTAGTAGTTGCTGCCAGGTAGATTTTTGAATTGCATTTTAATTAATATGCTTCCTTCTCTAGCGTGTGTATGATGAAGAAGTGGAGGAGCCAGTTCCCAAGGCTGAAGTGGAAAAAAACGAACAGGTATCTGGGACCTTCAGTCATTTATGAATCCTCCAGCCTAGTCCTTAAGCTGGAATAGGCATGGTAGACAGTTCTTAATGTGGAAATAGGCATTTCTGGTGTGAACCCGTCATCGATTGTTAAGTGATTCTCAGTGTTATTTGTACTACATTTGTGCAGTTAGTATCACATGAGATCCAATGGTGCTTGAGGATTAGAGGTGGACTTCTCTTCCACCAGCTTTTTGTGATGCCTCCAGATCTGTGACCCTGGGTCTGCTTTCACAGAACCCTGATCTTGGCTTGAGTCTCCATGACAAGTGCTCACTCAGACTTGAGCAGATACCCAAGCACTTATTGATTGCCTTCTGAGTTCAGAGCATTGTGCTTAGCACTGAGGCCCAAGATGTGATCTTTGTCCCCAAGAACCTTCCTCTGCTTAGTCATCTAGGACAGACAGAGAAAAGTGAGTAGCACTGAGAGGCCACACAAGCTAAGCCCTGAATTGAGTAGCAGGTCAGAGCAGGGAGGGAGACCAGAGGCAGTGGCTTCATGGAGGTAGAGTTTGAACTGGGCCATAAAGGAATCTGCAAAGGAGAGGGGCTGTTTAGACAGGGAGAAGACTGTAAGAAGGTACCATATAGGATGGAGGTGACAGTGAAAAGTCCAGTTAATCTAGAACTAAGGGAGTTTGGGGAGTAGGGGATAGTGTGGTGAGGTAAGTGTAGAGAGGTAGGCAGGCATGACTTTGTGATGGGGCTTGAGTCTCAGGGTAAGAAGTTGCAGTTCTGTGGATAATGGAGAGCTTTTCAAGCTTTTTGAATAGAGGTTGATGTCTATAAAGCAAAGTTTTAAGATTATCTGACAGACATGAAGGATGAATTAGAGGGGTGCTGGAGGCTGGAAGACTAGTTGCAAACCTATTAACATGAACCTAGTTCATGCGTTTGACTGCAATTCCTTTTTTTTTTTTTAATTTTTTTTTTTTTTTTACTGCAATTTCAACTGAGATCTTTGTGCTCTAGTCCCCTACACCTGACTGTCCATTTCTAGTATTGCCCAAGGGGTCATTAACTCAGGGCAGGAGGGAGCAAGGAGCATCAGGATGAGAGTGGAAGCAGCACCATGGCAGATGGCCATGCACCCATTTCTCATTGAATGAAAAACAAAAGTCAGTCATTGGGGTCTGGGTTTTGGCAACTCAACTCATTTTCCCTAAAATTTTGTCACTCTAGACTTGGATTTTTTTTTTAATTACTTTATTTACTTTTAGTTTTCAGAATTCATTTCCATAAGATTTTGAGTTCTAAATTTTCTCCCTTTCCTCCCACTCCCCCCAAGACAGCATGCAATTTGATATAGGCTCTACATACGCATTCATATTAAACATACTTTCACATTAGTCTAAACTCAGATTTTAAAGAGCATTTTGGCATTGGATCATGTTCACTATGTTGACAGTTCCTGCTGTGCTTTTGTCATTGCTTATAATTTTATCATAATATCAGCATAGACATATAATAGACCTTGTTTGTTTGTTTACAGGAGAAAACCCGGGAACAAAAAGAGGCAGATCTGATTCCCAAAGTCCAGGAAGCTGTCAACTATGGGTTGCTGGTGTTGGACAGTGCATTTGAACAACTGGATATAAAAGCTGGAAATTCAGACTCTGAGGAAGAAGAAGCAAATGAAAGAGTAGAGCTGATCCTTGAGCCCAAGGTGAAGGTTCCCCAGCCCCTTGGTCGGCCTGGCACAGTCTCTGGGCAGCCAGCCTTGTTTCCCTTTACTTTTGAATGGCTCCAAATCTCTTACTTGAAACAAGATGAGTGGCCCCAGAGGACTGACTGTAGCAAATATCACTAGTCTACACGTTTATAAAAGCAAATTTATGATTCTGATATTGACTTTAATTTGGAGGTGGAATAGGGCCGAATTTCCTTTCATTCTCTTCTTTGCTTTGACCTTTATAATTTCCCCAAATGATCATTTTCAAGTGTTGAAACCTTCTATTTATGTTTTGGACATTTATAATGTTAGAGAAAGTGAAAATTAAACTTACTTGATATTAGCAAGTGTTTTCAAAAAAACCCTAATGCAGCCATGAAAATTAGCACAGGTTCACACTGGGGGGAAAAAACTGTCGTGTGGGGAAGCATTTGAATCAAAATGATAGTTAAGAACTTAGGATTTGTGCTGTGCTTCCTCAGGCTGCTCAAGCTCACCTACCATCCAATACCTCGTTGTTATAGTTGCTTTGGTGGCAAAAATTGACTTACTCTAGCCTGGCTTCTTCCTTAGTTTTACCCTTTGTAGTTTAACTGTGTCTCCTCGGACTAATCCCAGGCATCATCTTTGTTCTGTAATAATTTGGACTATAAAGTGTTCAGTTATTGCTACACTCTCCTCTCATTTAAAATTTGAATGGGGCAGGAAGGATTAGGGAAACAAGATGGCTGATGAGAAAGTGGCATTGCTTATCTCTAAGTCTCTGAAGGAGTCTTCCTTCAAAACTGTAACTTGGTTTGTTCTTTGCAGGATCTGTATATAGATCGACCCTTACCCTACTTGATTGGGTCTCAGTTGTTCATGGAGCAAGAAGATGTTGGTCTTGGAGACCTCTCAAGTGAGGGTATGTTTAAGACCAGTTCCTAACTTGTTAAAACCTTTGGTGGTGCTTGTCAAGAAGGGATTCTCGTGTCATTTTGGGTTTTTTGTGGTGTAGTTTAACTCATCTTCTCTGTTCCCTAAATAGAAGGCTCTTTAAACAGTGACCCAGATAGTGTCCTGGATAGTGAAGAGGAGAAGGACGAAGAGGTAAGTTCTGCTGAGGGTACCGTGATAGGGATAATGAGCTTTTTGTGAAGTAGTGGATGACAGGCTACAGCTTTGAGCACGGACAAAGGTCACACCCTGAAGACAAAGTTGGGACTGCAGATATTGCCAGTGGTAGACAAAGTATGGAAAACGGTTTAATGCTTCTTCCCCTGAGTCATTTGAGCATAGCCACTTCAGAGTCTTCATGTAATTGTACTTCTGCTAGAACTTTTATGCTAAACTACCAGGGAGCTCTCTCATGTCATTCAGAATAAGAGGAAGTGCCCTGGAGGGAAGGTCACAAGGCCTGGGTTCAGTCCTGGCTCTCACCCCCATTGAGTTGGGTTACTGTAGACTCTAACGGGACAAGGAGATTGAGCATTCTGTCTTTGGCAGAGCCTCATGGCCAACTCCATACAAAGTGTGATCTAGGTGAAGAAAGGGGTTCAGAGAAATCAGGCACAGGTAGTGGGGACAGCCAGGCAGGGAGCCAGAGGACTCCAAGGCATGATTCTGCCCCTTTGGGCCTGTGTGATTGGGAGCAAGGCTTTCACCCCCTCTAAGCCGAAGCTCCACATCGGTAAAAGGGGAGCATTACCCTCAGATGCTTTCTAAGTTCCCTTCCATCTCCCAAGTCCATGGTCACACAGCTAGTAAGTGTGAAAAATAGGGTTTCTACCCAGGCCTCCTGATTCCATTTTCATGCTTTTTCCACTGTGCTACAAGCCACCTACCAAAAGTCATCCCCCTTCTAGGCCCTTTCTGAGATACACAATCTATACATTTAATGCCAGATAGAACAGTAACGAAAATTTTACAACAGTTTTTTCATCCTTTTGGCCAAAAACTCATCTATTAAGCTATAACGTTAATCACACTTCATCCTTTTATGTTACTTCCAAATCTGAAACTCTGCATTTCTATTGACTGGTTTTCTGGTCATTTTTAGTCTTAAGAATTTCTATTATGGAAAGAGGCTTAAAGGACTTACTCTCTTGTTATTGTTGTCCATTCTTTTCAGTTATGTTCAACTCCTCATGACCCCATTTGAGGTTTTCTTGGCAAAGATGCTGGAGGGATTTCCATTTCATTCTCAAGATCATTTTATAGATGAGAAAACTGAGGCAAACAGGGTTAAGTGATTTTCCCAGGGGCACAGATCTAATAAGTGTCTGAGGCCAGATTTAAACTCAGGCAGAGGAGTCTTCCTGACTTCCAGGCCCAGTACTCTATCCACTGCCCCCTAGTGTCTATTAGATGCTTGTTCACTGACAGCTTCACACAAGGGCTTTTGCCCTGGTGCTAGTTTGAGCATAATTGCTATAACCTGATGACATTAAAGGAACTACACAATGTGTAAGGCACAAATATATCTTGCAAGATAGAGAAGTTAGTAATGGCAGAAGGGCTAAGACTCAGAGTTCTAGAAGTAGAAGCTTTAACATAAAAGGCAGGGGAAGACCTACCATGTACTACTAGTTCACCACTAACAGAGGAATAAAAAAATTTTGACACACTTTGTTTTTATACATTGGCCAGATTTCACCTGTATTTTCCTCCCAGAGAGCTGTCATGTGTATTTTAAAAGGCCTTTTTTTTTTTTTTAAAGAGAAAAAGCGATAAAACTGATCAGTACAGGGCGGCTAGGTAGCACAGTGAATAGAGCGCTGGCCCTGGAGTCAGGAGGACCCGAGTTCAAATGCGGCCTCAGACACTTAACACAAAACTAGCCATGTGACCTTGGGCAAGTCACTTAACCCCAATTGCCCTACCTCCCCCCTCCAAAAAGCAAAAAAGAAGAAAAAAACTGATCAGTACGTCAAAAAAAGTATGAAAGTAAATACCATGTCCCATAGTCATGAATTTCTCACATTTACAAAAGAGCAAGGGACCAAACTTATTCTTTGTAATTTTGCATCATTCACTTTAAATTTTGTGGTAGTGGTTCTTTCCATTTATTATAGTATATATTGTTGTCTTGGCTCTACTTAATTCACATTGCATAAATTCCTGTAAGTCTTTTCCTGCTATTCACTGTATGTTTCTTCTTAGCCACAATACTTCTTCACATTGATGCATTGCTTCTTCTTAGCCACAATACTTCTTCACATTGATGCATTGCTTCTTCTTAGCCACAATAGTTCTGCACATTGATGCACCACACTTTATTTAGTCTTTCCCCCAGGAGATGATCCTATACTTCGTTTCCAGTTCTTTGCTACAATGACAACAAAAAAGTGTTGCTCTGAATATTTTGTTGTCTATAGAGCTTCTTTATCAATGTCCTCCTTGGGGTATTTGCCTAGTAGCAAAATGTGTGGGCGAAAGGGTATTTTTATTTTAATAATTTAAATTGCCTAATTCCAAATTGCTTTCAGAATAGTCCTACTAATTAACAACTCTACCCACAACGTACTAGTGTTCCGATCTTTCCAGTCTCCAGCGCTGACTATTCCCATCTTTTGTTGTCTTTGCCAGTTTATTGGGTTGGAGCATTCTTTCATAAGGTTGTTTCTTCTTTTGAGAACTTTTTGTTTATATCCTTTGACTGTTTCTCTATTGAACAGTGTCTTTTAGCAAATGAGTTAGGATTGGGGTTTTTTGTTTTGTTTTTGTAATATTATCAGGTAATAGGAATCTTTTCATTAGTATTTAGTATCAGTTTTTTCTCTAGCTTCTATAATATAGAGACTGGTAATCAGAGAAATGAGTTAGTTGGATTTCCTTCTGGACAGTGAAATATGTACTCTGCAGTTAGAACAAGCTAAACTTGTCCACTTAACTAAATCTGGTATTGTTTAGCTATAAAATATATAAGATTGATAGTATAAATTGACAGAAACCAGTAGGCATTTGTGAAAGGGACTTTTAAAATCAGCCATTTTAAACTCTGTATCCAACTAGAGATCTTCCTGCGTGTTCCTAGTGTTTTGGTAACATATGAAATCATAAATAAACTGCAGAAGTGGAGTAGTCACTTGAATTTGCAAATTAACCTGCCTCAGAAACCTAAAATTTGAAAGTATGTAACATGTAAAGTTTGTACTAACAAAAATTGGCTTTTTTCTATTCAAGGAGTCAGATGATGATTTTGGCAATCAGAGTGACAATGACCAAAAGCCGGTAAGGTTACTATCTTGAAATAACTCAGATCATTTCTGACTTATGAGAGAAGTTAGGACTTAAAACCAGATTTAATGTATGTGTCTCTGCCAAAAGAATTAACCATTGGTTAACTTGTTACCAGGACAAAAACTCCTCTTTATGTTGCTTTCTTTTGATATCCTTCCTTAGAGAATTCCCTTTTAGGAAAAGTTTTTTTAAATGAATTTTCTAACTGTTAAATGATCCATAAGACCAGAAAGTGTGTTTTAAGCCTCTTCTAATAGACATTTAAAACTCTTCTTAGTATTTATCTTCTTAAACCATTCTCTATTTGTATTTCCTATTAATGAGTTCACAAATTTAATAATAAAAGAAATATTAATAATAGTAGCTGTTTGGTGCTTTAAGGTTTGCAAAACAAAGTGCATATTTTATTTCAGTTTAGTTTGGAGTCTAGTAATTTCACCTTCACTAAAAGACTCTATTTACTTCAGTGCTTATATTCTAACAGGTAGTAAGATTTAAAAAAACTTTTCAAGCCAGTTGTGAACAGGATATGAGGAGATAAGCTATTTATAAATTAGCTTTCAGTGATGAAAAGGCTTTATCTCAAAGATGTGTATTCTTTGTGCTTAAATACTGGTGTGGCACAATCAGGGGAGCTGTTTTAATCAGCTCCTTTTTTACCTTTTAGTTGAAAACATGTTTCGTTTTAGAGAGAAGACCCTAAAGCTTTAAATGGACAGTGTCTATTGCCTTAACAGCCTGAGGACAGTTGCCTATAGAGGTCAAGTTTTAATGTGGAATGTTCTAATATTGCTCATCAGCACATAGCACTAAGTGATGAAGAAGAGGAGGAAGATGGTTGTGATCTCTTTGGTGATTCCGAAAAGGAAGAGGAAGAAGGAGATGAGATCAGTGGAGAAAATGCTAGACCCGTAAGAGAACTTTCTATTTGGGGCCATTTCCTCCTCTGTTTTTTTTTTTCTTTTTTCTTGTCCTGTAGTTTACAGTTAACATTTGCTCAGGATTTTTAGAAAACAATATTATATTTGGCTCTCCAAAGGTAGTTCAAACATCAGACCATTTGACAGACATTTTCTTGTCTCATCACCCCAGTTTTAAAAATTGCATCATCAACTATTTATTGCCATGCCAGAAACTTAAGGAAACTAGCAAAAGGTTTCCTTTCAAGCAGTACCCTTGTCTATAGATCTGGGCAGTAACATATAAGAGCAGAGGAGTTCTGGAAACTTCCTGTGCCTAGGAATATCTTACAGGTTTTGTTTCCCACCTTGGAGATCTGCTCAGGGTATATTGATCTACCTCTGTATTTATCTGTCCCCTTTATTTTACTTTCCAGTCTTATTGACCCTGTAAACCTTTTAGTAAGTATCCCAAACTGTTTTCAGTACCTTGCAAAGAAGTTGCTCATCTCTTGTTCTTGGACATATAGAAAAGAAATCGACCTACTTCATTTGCTGATGAGCTGGCAGCAAGAATCAAAGGAGATGTGACAAGCCGAACATATGAGGGGCAGACAAGTAAGCACAGGCAATTACTATTTGAAATTTCCTTCTTCCCCTCTCCAAAAAGTAAGGGATTGGATTGCTTTCCCTAGATTTTATCCTTTGATGGAATTGGACAGCCTATAAGTCTTTAATTAAAATAAATCCTCTTCCAGCTTATGTACACTGTTAAAAGAAAATAGCTAGAGATAATATAACTGGTGACTTTTGAATTAGTAACAGTAACATGTGATACATTTCAGTTGCATGTGAGAGCAGAAAAAATATTAAAATTAGATTTGGGTTTTGACCTAATTTTACTTTTGACCTAATTTTACTTACCATTACTTACCATTTACTTACCATTTCCCTTACACTAGCATAAGCTAGAAACCTTCTATGGCAAAGTCTTTGTATAAATTCTGAAATTTTCTTTCCAAGTCACAGCCTCAGGGGAACCAAAAACCAAGAGAACAGTGAAAGAGAAGAAGGACGTCAGGAAAGTTCCCTCTGATGGTAGGCCTTTCTCTGTTTCATTTATATTGAATTATAGACTTTTGGCCCAGAATGTCACCCATAAAATGCCCAAAGTAGCCTTTGCATCTGTTTGTAAACAGTTGACTTTGCTTGCTTGGTTAGAACATCTCAAAAAAAAGAGTGCCTGTGCCCTGGGGACAAGTCTTGATTTTAGGCATAAACAAACTAGGAGTACCAGAGAGCCAGTGTTAAGCCCTCTTCAAGTTAAGCCATTGCCTCTGATGGTCTGAGGACCCTAAAAGATAAGACAGCCAGTACCAGAGAATGAGGAAGCTCCAGGGGGTTGGACGTGACCAGATGTTGTCCTCATCTTCTTTAGTGGGAAAGGATATATCTTGGGAACTATAGACTGGTCGTTTTGATCGTGCTCTCCGGCCAGATTTTAGAACATCTGGGGTTTGAGCATTTAGAAATACCTTTTTGACTTTCGATCTATATTTTAGAAATGGAAAATTCTTAATATACTATCAACTTAGAAGAAAAAATTAAACGTGCATCCTATATAGTGTTTAGAGAATAGATTTAGTTTCAGCTTCAGCCAACAATAATCTTCACTTTTTTTGGATTGTGTTTAAAACAGTATCTCCTATTACATTGTTCCCAGTCTGGACTCAGCACCCTGACAGTCTTTTCTTTATGCCTGAAATGTCCACCCCCTCCTTAGCTTGGTGTGAGGTGTGTCAAGACTGAAACATAGCACTTTAAGGAGATGCTTGGCTTAATAGAAGCAGATGCGATGAAGAGAAAATACATATTTTCAGAATAGAAGCCCAGCATTTGGGTGAGCAGAAAAAGAAATTGAAGTGATATTGTGAGAGTAGACTGTGACCCTCCAGCCAGATGAAAATCATGGATAATTTCCTCTAATCCTGTTTGGAGGCTGACTGTGGTAGTGTCAGGGACTGAGCTAGCTGTCCTTTTGCCTGAAACCCAGCTCTGCTAAATTTGTAAAGCACCTTGACAGCACTTGTTAACAGTGTTGACTCTGGCGGAAGAGGAAACAGAAGAACCCCAATTAGGTGTGCCCCCGATTATGACAGGCAGGGAAGAATTGCTTTACATTATAGAAGTGCTCAGAACTTTGGGAGAAAATTACCGATCATCCTAAGTTTGTTAGAGGAAGGGGGAGAAACTAAGTACTTATAAAAATTTAACTTGAAGAAAGTTGATTTTTTTTTTAATCCAGAATGGGAAAGGAGTTAGATAAAAATTCACATAGCTGAGATTCTGGAAGAAAATGTTTTGCAAGGGAGGGATATTCTGGGAAATAAAATTCCAACTAGGCAGTTTTGAATAATCCGAACAGGAAAAAAAAATGGAAAAAGTTAAAGAAGTCACAGTGGCTTAGTAGGAAGCTTTCTGAACTCAAACTTAAAAGGGGCAAGTGCAAAAGAGGATCAGGCCATGTCAAAAGCAAAGACAGAGAGATGATGACAAATATCCAAGGATGACATGAAGAAGGCTCAAGTGCAAGATTATCATAAGTCCTGCAAAGAATAAGGAGAGAATATCATGTAAGTTTTGGGGGGGCTGAGTACAAATAAGCAAGAGAGATTCACTTGCTTGAGAGATCTTCATAGTGGCCAAAGAGGATGGGCAGCTACCCAGCTACAGTTTTACTGTGAGGGGGAATATCTTCAGATTGGAAAGGATAAATACAGGATGTGAGGAAGGAGTGTGGCACAAGATTAGGTAAGGCAGTAAGAAGAATAGTGGAATTTGAAGCTTTTCAGAGTGCTTCACACACTTGTTTGATTCTCACAAACATCTTCTAAAATAAGCATTGTAAGTTTTATCCCTGTTTTATAACTGAGGGAATTGAGGTTTGGACAAGCGGTGACCTGCCCATAATGACACAAATGGGGAGTGTTTAATGCTAAATTCAAACTCTGCTCTCTCTTGATGCCAAGTAAGGGAATATGGCACTTTTGGTTTTTGTTTTGTTTTGCATTTAAATATCATTTTAGGATGTATCTCTTCTCTTCCCCTACCCAGGGGGCCATCCTTGTATTGAAAAAAAGAAAGGAATTTCAGGGGAGATGTGGGGCATGGAAATCATTTGAACAAAAAAACCACCCAGCATATCAGCTTTCCATTCCTCATCTCCCTTCTTTTCAAAGAAAGGAAGGTGCTTATAGCTATTTTAAATGATTATTATGCTGAAGGAATTTGCTACTGCTCACAGAGTCTCTGTAAGATTGAAAAACTCAAGAAAGCTCCAGAAGGTCATATCCCAAAATTTAAAAAAAAAAAAAGGTGGAATGAATCCAAGCAACTCTAGATTGTTTATTTTGAGGTTGATTCTCATTGAAATTTTTGAACAGATACCCACAGGTGGTTTACTGATATTTCTAATATAATGCAATGATATAAAAGAATTAACTGGAATTTGCTAAGAATTCATTCCAAACAAGTCTTCTCAAACTATGATAACTTCATATACTTTGATGATATGGTTGCTGGATGGTTCAGTGAAGAATGCATTGTATTTACTATATTTGGATTTCTAGAAAACATTGGACAAAAGCTTCCTTGAGTTGCATGCAGATAAAGTGGTAAAATAGGGGTTGTGTGTTAGTATGATGTTTGAAGGTGGTTGAAAGTAGTTTAGTAATGGTGCCCTGAGAATATTGGTATTTCTGTCAGCATAGAAGGGGAGGCCTCTGGTGCCATGTCCCAGGATTGTGTAATTGGCTTCTGTAAATGACTTGGATTAAGGGATGCTTATCACGTTTGGAAATGATAGCTTTATAGATTTCTGAATCAAGATTCAGAGTGATCTCAGCAGTCTGAAGTGCAAAGCTAAAACCAAGAAGATGGAATTCACCAGAAATAAATACTGCGTCCTTCACTGAGATTCGGAAAATTATTTGTGTAAGCTTAGAGTGATGGAGACCTCATTTAGCAGCAGTACATGTGGGGGAAAATGACCAGATTTTAGTCATTCATAAACTTACTGTGCCCTAGCCCTCTGGTGCTCCTGCCCATGGAATTTTAATGGTCTAGTTTATAGGAAATAAAAATATCACTGTGCTTTTGTCAGTCTCTATCCGACCTAAGTGTGCTACCTGGAATACTCTTCCCCTTTCCTCAACCCAAACCTTCCCAGCCCAGCTCAGTCCTTATCTGTTAAAATTTTACCCAGGGGCAGCTAGGTGGCACAGTGAGTAGAGCGTCGGTCCTGGAGTCAGAAGGACCTGAGTTCGGATCCAACCTCAGACACTTAACGCACACACAAATAAAAACCTAGCCATGTGACCTTGGGCAAGTTACTTAACCCCAATTGCCATTCCAAAAAAAAAAAAATTTTTTTTTACCCACATTTCAAAGTCCATCTCAGATGCTGTCTCTTCTGCCTCAGCCTTGAACTTTAGCTGGGAGTGATCTTTTCTTCCTCTGAACTTCATAGACCTTTATATCTGCTTTATACTTCTTTATCACTTAGTATTATTTTGCATTATGTTTCTTTGTGTATGTATTTATCTTCCCTATTAGATTGTAAGCTCCATAAGTGCAGATTTATTATTGACATTTGGTTTTATATCACAAATTCCCAGAGGGCTAGGACTATGTCATTTAATGTGCTTTTATATAGGACCAAGCAGAGCACCTTAAACAAATTGCTTTGATGATTTGGAAAATGTTGCTGTTCATGTGGAAGTAGATGCTGCTAGAATTTGAATTCAGGGCTTAGCACTCCTCATCTTATATTCCTACTGAAAGATGTGAAGAGATGCCTACAAAGTAGCATTCTGCATTTTTTTCCATTTCTCAGAATTGTGGTTTGTTTTCTTTTTTCCCCAGATGAAGAAGATGACATGTTCAAACCACCCAAATTGACAGATGAAGACTTCTCACCATTTGGCTCTAGAGGGGGTCTTTTTAGTGGAGGAATGGGACTCTTTGATGATGATGATGATGATGAGGTCAGTTGGGGATGGGAGGCAGAAAAGAAATGGTCTACCTTAGGTAGTTTCTGTTCCTTTTCATACTTTGATAGCTTATCGTGATGTCCTTTGATGTGTAAAGGAGAGTCTGGTCAGCTTCTCTGACCAGAAAACTGTTTGATGCTCCCTGGGTGATACTTCTGATTTATTTAACTCCTGGGATAGACTATGATTTTTCAAGTTCTTGATTGTTCAGCAGCCTTAATTTAGGAGGTCAAACCTTATCCAAATTATATAGAGCACCCTGGACTTTGCAAGGGTTCTTTTCTGTGCAGAGTAGTAAAAGTCTTAGTTGTCTGTAGTTACAAAGAAATCTTGGTGTTTAATATTTCATTATTTTGTTTCTTACCTATTTGATTCCCATGTCATGATCAATCAGAGTGACCTCTTTTCGGAAGCCCCTAAAGACAATGAAAACCAAGCCGCAGCTAATGAAGGTAAGGATGGATGAAGTCTGAATTTATTTGTATCACTAGGGGAAAAGGTTTTCAAGATACTTTTTTAACCTATTTTAAGGTTCTAAATTTTCTTTAGTTTGTTCCCAGGAATTATATTGTTCAGCATAATCATTAGTCCAATTAAAAGCTATCCAGTTTAGCTATTTCATCTCACCATAAGAAAAAAAAAACACATTGCTTATAAACCCTGTATTCAAATCTAGTCCATCAGGGTGAGCAACTTGGGAATGTTCTCTAATCTGACTCCTCATCTTCCAAAGACCAACAAGAAAAGTTACTTATAATAAAGACTGGATATGGGTAAAACCAAATGTATTCCAAGGAGTATTTCTGTGGTTTTGTTTGTATATGTAGAGTTAACGAATAATGATAACTTACACTTAGACAACATTCTAAAGTTTGCAAAGAACCTTTTTCAAAATAACCGTCTAAGGTAAATAGCACAAGGATTATTCTCCCCATTAACAAATAAGAAACAGGAGCAGCTAGGTGGCGAAGTGAGTAGAGCTCTGGCCCTGGAGTCAGAAGGACCTGAGTTTGGATCCGGCCTCAGACACTTAACGCAAACACAAACAAAAACCTAGCCATGTGACCTTGGGCAAGTTACTTAACCCCAATTGCCCTCCAAAAAGCAAAAACAATAAGAAACTGAGTAATCAGAATAGATGGTTCCTAGTACCTTTGCTGGAAGGTGAAATGGTCATTTCTAAATAAGTATTCTATGGTTGTTGTCTACACATTTCCTTCCTGTAGTTCTTAATTTCTCTGCTTTTTCTCCACAATGGAAGGACTATTAGAAAGAACTACTATATCTACCATAGCTTTATCAATCAACAGACCTGCAGAGCCTTCTGACTTTTCTCTTTTCCTCCTTGACCTGGCAGAATAGCAAGAAATGACTACTGATATCAAACCTATTATACTATTAAGACATCACTGTAAATTAACATTTATAATTTGGGTGGAATTAAAATCCTCTTATACTATTTTAATCTCACTTTAAATGTGTCCTTAGATTGTGTGGTATTGAGTTAAAAATAATTAAACTGTGAATTTACAAGTAGCATATGTAAGATCAGTTAATTTCAGCCACCAAAAAAAATTCTCCAATTTGACTTTGCAAAAGAGTGAATTTAATTATTTATTTTCTTATTCCAGATACTTCATCATCCAAGCCTGGAAAAAAAATACCAGCAGGAGCTGTGTCTTTGTTCTTAGGTATATCCATTCTTAAGGTTTCATCTTTTTATTATCATTTTTAACACATCTTTTTTCTAAATGTTACTTTCAGAGATCTGGCTGGCATGTAGTGGTCAACTCAGGATTTCAAAGTCCTCATTAAGGGGGCCAGTTTGTTTATTAGGCCAGCTGTTATAATACTGTTGTTGCCTCTAATAAAATCCTTTACATACAGGCTTGTTTGGAAAAAAAATTCCCAAAGAATAGATTTGCATTAAGGGGAATTTATTTGAACTGTCTTTACTCCTGCATGGGCTTATTCAGCAGCTCTAGCACTTTATTGCTCTAGGGGAAGTGTTTCTGAAAAAGCTGAAATCTTAATGACTTTAGGAGAAAATTAGCTGCCTGACTCCTTTTGGTTTCATCTTCCTCTGATTGTAGGTGATCCTGATGTGTTCAGTGTTTCTTCAGTTCAATCCCCAAAGGAGCCCCAGAAGCCTCCACAGTCCACACAAGGGAAAACACTACAGAGTTCTGCCCCTGCAGGGCTCTTTGATAATGATGATGATGACTTTTTTGTTACATCTAACAGCAAGCCAGTACATGCAGGTGTGTGTTGCCTTTCTCTGTTTTCATGCAAGTTATTTGAAATAGTTTTTAATCAGGTTAAGGCTAAAGCAAGCCTTTGCTAGTTATTCTGAACCATTCAGGTCCCAGAGAGATTTATTCAGGACTGCCTGGTTGCTGCCCTAGTTTATACCATCTGAGGAGCAGGTGGTCCTCAGCATCTTGAAGAACAGCTCCTGCCAACATCAGGAGCCTCAGCATGACTCATCTCTTGGTGCAATTGATCCCTCAAAGTCTAAGGTTTGAATAATCAATCCAGTTAATAAAAATATATACAAATACCCTGAGGGAAAAGCAGTTCCTGAGGCAGTTAAAAAGCAATTCACAGTAGTTAAAGCTGCCAGTGAGAAGATTTAAAACAGTGAGCAGGCAGTTTCCCTAGGGCCTCAGCTCCTCTCTGTTGAGGATTTAAGAACCACTTTTATTCTCTTCTTGTCCAAAGGGCCCCCATTTGGATCCCAGATCAGTCTGCCTGTTAACTCAGACTAGGTCTGCACCACAGCTTCTTCAGTCCTGGCTAATTTGGGGGGAGTAAGGGGGATTAATTTGTGCCTCCTCTCCTATTTCCCCAGTGCCCCTCAGCAAGAGAGACAAGAGAGCTAGATTCTTCTCACACCATGTGTGGGAGGGGGAGCAGAAATCATTCCATTTGCAGTCACAAGCCCTGGGTTCAGATCTTGGCTGTGTGATTCACTGTGTAATCTGGGATGGCCACTTCACCCTCCTGAGCCTCAGTTCCCTCATCTATATAATAAGGTACTTAGCTTAGATGGTCCATAAGTTGCCTTTCAGCTCTTAAGTCCTATGGTCTCTTACTGTGGTTGAATAAAAGTAGGAGTGAGAAAATGAAAGGTAACAGAATTATTTTGCCTGGACATATAAGAAGAACACAGACTTAAAGCATTACCCATATAAGGCTCTGTTAATCAACAGAACACCAAGCTAGAGAATACCACCAATGCCTTAGAAAGGCAGCTTAAGTAGTCAGAAAATGGAGGCTTCCTTTTAAGCTGTGTGACAGTCCCTTCAGGCCTTTGAGGAAAAGTTCTGCCCCCTCCCCATTCCTGCCAGTGTTTTTAGCTGCCTTCTCCATGGTGATTCAGTGTTTTCTTAAATATTAAATGAAGCCTCATTCTTGCAGACTTGGCTTCATGTAATCACGACTCAGTGTAAGACTGCCAGTGCTTCTGCTTTTGCCTTGGTATTGACACACAGGGGGAGCTGTTCATCTTGTTTGTTTAAAGTGTTTTGGGTTTTCCCTTTAAAAAATAATAAAAACGCTAATGTGCTAAGTTTTTCAAAACAACCTTTTCTTCTTTAAATCAAAGCCAAGCCAACTGTTGATCTGTTTGATGATGAGGAAGAGGAGGAAGAAGATCTCTTCAAAAAGAAAGCAGCCACTCCTTCCACTGATTCTCTCAGTCCCAAAGCCAAGGAGGCAGCTGAGAAGGTGATGGAGGAGGGGGTAGATATACACACTGATGTTTTTTTTTGGGGTAGCCTATACTTAGTTCACCTTGAACCAAATCAAAATGATCTGGACTGTATAATGCAGTAGGTTTAACATTCAATTAGGAGATGTTCATCCAACACCTACCATGGGTGATACACTGTGCTAAGCAGGAAAAGGAATGAAAAGATAGAAAAGATACAACGTGAGCAGGGAGCCAAGAGCCATAGAGTGCTAACACAAGATAAATACAGAGTGCAGGCTGTGTGGTTTGTACCTCAATCATCCAGGCCTGCTCAGCCCCTCCACTGCCCTAAGCTTTTCTTCCTTCTGAATCTTCCCTTCGTGACCTCCACTGGCATAAGCTTTTTTTTTTCTTTTTGAAGGGCAATTGGGGTTAAGTGACTTGCCCAAGGTCACACAGCTAGTTTTTGTGTTAAGTGTCTGAGGCTGGATTTGAACTCAGTTCCTCTGGACTCCAGGGCGGGTGCTCTATTCACTGTGCCACCTAGCCGCCCCCACTGGCATAAGCTTTTAAAGGGGAAAGATCATGTTGTCATCTAAGCTTTCCCTCTTTCCCAGGGTCTAGTGCACACAATAGGTACTCAATAACTGTTTGCTGAATTGAACTTCCTTAGAGCATTATTGCTTATCTTCCCACTCACTGAAACTGGGCATTTCCTTAAATATTCCATGTTTCTGCATTAGACATGGCTGCTTTTTCTTTCGTTCCCCCAGTTTCATCTGACCAGGAGGAATGATGTTTAGGCACTGAAAGTCAGGGAGACAAGGAGGTCAGGTATAAGCAGCAAATCAACAAGGGAAGGGAAAAACTGAGTGCTTTATGGATGGAAGGGTTTGGAAATTAACTAGCTCCAAGGAAGTTTTTCTGTCCTAAGTGCACATCCATTTGGAATGTGATGGTGATGGTGTGGGGCCCTCCACAGATCTCAGTCAGCTAATATACTGCTGGATATACAAGTAGAAGTAGAAAGTCCTTACCCTCCAAGAGCTTCTACTCTAAAGAAAGAAAACAACATAAGCTAAAGCAGAGGGGTGGGGAAGGGCAGAAGAAGGCTGGGCTGCAGCCCAGAGAGGACTGAGACAGGCTGTTGGACCAGGTTTTGTTGCCCCTGCAATGACTAAAGCAGAGGGATGGATTGGAGAGTAAATGGAGAGCTCTGATGCCTCTATTTCTTACCTAAATCCCAAATCTTTCATATATAGTATTCCAAGTATACCAGACTCTGACTATCCATTAATCCTTGCAGAATTTCTATTCCCTTTACTTTGGGTAAAGCCTACTACCCAGGGACACACAGCCCAGAGTAAAAGTTGGATTTTAGCAGGTGGTCCATTAGTGTGGACTTAACAGCTTTCTTTTCCTTCTTCCATCAGTTCTTCCTTTTTTAACATGTTGCTTTTTCCTACTGTAGAAAAAATGGTAATAATGAAACTTCCGTGTGCCTTTTAGCTTAGAAGCATATATGTTCTCGTGTCATTTGAACTATTTTGAGAGCGTGTGGTATCACTGTCTACCTAATGTTCATAGGAGAGAGCATCATGTTAAAATTCTGCTTTAGCTTCAAAGGCCTTTGGCATTAACAGTTGGCAGGCAATTTAGAATCTCTAACTTTGGAAAGTCCAATTGTGAATAGCACCGCACACTTCAGAATGCTTTCAGTTCCACGTAGGAAGTCACAGTCCCAGTACGCAAAGACAGCTTTTTGTAGAGTCCAGCCCTGGAGATTTTTTCTCTCATTTTAAGTGTATGTGCATTCAGGTTTTACTATTTTAAAATAATACAACCAAACTTCTTTTAAGCAGTTCTCTATTTGATACTCTCATATTATTTTCTTTTTGAGTCACCTCCGTGGGGCAATGAATAGAGTGCCAGGTCTGGAGTCAGAAGATGTGAGTTCAAGTGCAGCCTCAGACATTGGCTAGCTATGTGACTCTGAGCAAGTCACTTAACTTCTGCCCATCTCTGTTTCCTCAGCTGTAAAATGAGAGTAAAAATGACAGCTACTTCCCAGGGTTATTTTGATAATCAAACAAGATAATATTTGTAAAGCACTTAGTACAGTGTCTGGTAAAAAGTAGGCACTCTATATGATGAATATTATTGTCATTATTTTATCCTAATTTTTAAGAGATCAAACATAACTTCTAGATATCTGTAATACAGGGGCATCTGTTTACTTAGATTTAGGATCTTACTTTTTTTTCCTTTTTGGAGGGCAGTTGGGGTTAAGTGACTTGCCCAAAGTCACATGGCTAGTAAGTGTATCAAGTGTCTGAGGCCAGACTTGCACTCAGGTCCTCCTGACTCCAGGGCCGGTGCTCTGTTCACAGGATCTTACTATTTAATGAAAGTCTTGTGTCTGAAATGGTTCCCCCAATTTTTGTATTTTCTTTTGTTTTGACAAAGGTTATGCCACCTTCCAGCAAAAATCTCAAGACCTTGTCAGAAGAAGTTTCTAAGAAACAAAAAGGCTTATTTTCAGATGAGGAGGACTCAGAGGTGAGGTGTTCATATATTTCTGGATACTCTTCCCCTGAAATTGGGTCATGTTCACTAGCTTGAGTTTGTGAGAAAAGATTTGCAAAAAAAACCTGTATCTGCTCATTTTCCCTAGGGGCACCTTCCTGCTTCTTTGCTATTGACAGCCTGTGAGAATAACTGATGTTACTTGGGTTTGGGATTATCTGGAATTAAGTACTGTGAGGTTCTGAAGCTCCTGGGTTTGGTCCCATCCTTGGATAGCCTCACCTTCATTGCAGTCTTTGCTGCTTTGTTCTGGGGCATTTACATCCAGCTCTCATGTCTGTGATGCACAGCACAGACACCCCCCCTAGCCACAGCTGGCCTTTGCTGTTAGTGGGCTGGGCTCCTGGGGCCCAAGGATGGTGATCTTGTGGGGGGTCTTAATTTGGTTTGTTTTTCATTAAAAAATAACAAGGGGGGGGGCAGTTAGGTGGCACAGTGAGTAGAGCGCCGGCCCTGGAGTCAGAAGGACCTGGGTTCGGATCCGGCCTCAGACACTTAACACATACAAAAACCTAGCTGTGTGACCTTGGGCAAGTTACTTAACCCCAATTGCCCTCAAATAAATAAATAAATAAATAACAAGGGGGCATTAAAGGAAAGATTCAAGAAAATGTATTTATGAAGAGAAAAGTTGACTGGGTGAGAGGCTTCAGAAATCTTTCCCTTGTTTCTGTGCATTCAACTTTGGAACTTCAGATGAAGAGCATCTGAGGGATGTTTTACAGAACTATTTTACAGAACCCTATTAGGTGGTTGCCTTTTAAAAGCTTGTTTTCCACTCAGGGCCAGAAAATACAAATCCTGTGGAATACAGTTGTTATATGTCACGTGTCAGATAATCTCTCTCAGGATTTTCTTAGCTGCCATTCTCTGAGGAGAGCAAGACCTTCAGCAACTGCCCTGATCCTTTAGGTTCCCCATTATTGCTTGGTATTGTGCTTTTGTCAGACTCAGGGTCGACTTGCAAAGCCACTTGCCTAGTTGTTCCTCCTCTTGGCTGGGGAGTCGGTAATACACTGTGGTCTGGCCTTTCCTTCCCTCCATTAATCCTCATGGAAGAGATCCCCACCATGCTTCCCCCTTCCATTCCATCATTTCTGCATGAATTTGTGTCTTCCTGAAAGACTGCCAAACTCTATGTTCCTTTGGAATAGGGTATTAATAGCTAGTATACTGGTATTATAGCTGTGGGTCTTAGCCAACCGAGTCTCAGGGATGGATACGTGGGGTTCCATTTACTTTGTATTAAGAGCTCTGGCTTGGTTTTCTTCTTAACCGTACTTTTAAGTCTAAGAATGTTATCACTGCCTTGTTACTTTGGGTCTTACGGATTACTGGAACCACTGGATGGTTCCAGTGTTGCCCTTCTTTCTTTGTCTTGACTCTCACTCTGTTGTATCTAGCTTGATTTAACCAGTTTTCACCTTCGTTGTCCATTCCCATTTTAAAATCCTCCTGATTAGATCTACAAGTCACTGAGTACATGTCTAGCTGTTCCTCGTTAGCTGCCCTCTCTTGATGTTCAGAAACCTCTGGAATCTGACTCCCATTTTCTAACACAGCCTTCTGCTTAACTACTGTCTTTGCATCTCCTCTTTTCTCAATCTCCAGCACTGGGTGTAGAGCAGTGATGATTCTTACTGTTTCTGCCTGTCTTTTCCAGACATGGCCACCACCCTGGTGCAGATCCCCCTCACCTTATACCTGAACTCCTGCAATAGCTGCTGAGGGTCTGCCTGCCGTAAGGCTCTCTCCACACTAGTCTGTCCTCCATTCAGCCTCTCAAGGGATTTTCCTAAAGTACAGATCCAGTCACCTCACCCATGTACACACAGCTAGGTGGCGCAGTGGATAGAGCACCAGCCCTGTAGTCAAGAGGACTTGAGTTCAAATATGGCCTCAGACACTTGACATTTGCTAACTGTGTGACCTGGGCAAGTCCCTTAGCCTGGATTACCTTGGCGAGCCGCCTCTCTGCCCCACCAAAAAAAAAAAATCAGGTAGGGGGAGATTGTTTATTCATTTCTAGTCGAATCTGACTCTTGGTGGCCCCATTTAGGGGTTTTCTTGGCAAAAATACTAGAGTATTTTGTCATTTTCTTTTCTAGCTTATTTTACAGATGAGACAAACAAGATCAAGTGAATTACCCAGGGTCACACAGCTATTAAGTATCTGAGGCCAGATTTGAACTCAAAGTCATCCTGACTAAAGGCTGTTGCTCTATGCACTGTGGCGCCCTTTATGCCCTCATAAATGGATAGTAATGGTCATATTGGGACAGGTGTCAAAGGGCTGTCTTGGTCATGTGCTAGATACCCACCAGAAGACAGCATGCTTGTCAGCCCATTGGTGTACAGGAGACTCCCACACACTTACACATTTTATACTGAGAAATTGCTCTTTAATACTAACTGAAACACAAGCATAATGCCCTTTCTGTTGGATGCAGAACTAGTCTTCTTGGGGGTGGCTACATGGCACAGTGAATAGAGCTCCAGCCCTAGAGTCAGGAGGACCTGAGTTCAAATGTGACTTCAGACACTTAAACACTTACTAGCCATGTGACCTTGGGCAAGTCACTTAACCCCAATTGCCCTACTTTCCCCCCTCCAGAAAGCAAAAAAAAAAATAGTCTCCTTGGCTTCTGTTCTTGCTGAACCTGAGAACCCCAGTTCTTGGTGACTCCTGCTGCTAAGTGCTACCCCCTGTTAGCAACACTTGGACCCTCTTTCTGGGGGCAGGCCAAGGGAGGGAGGAAAAATAATTTCCAGGGGACTTTTGGGAGATCCTGCACAAGAAAGACTTCTGTGGAAATTCAGTTTCCAGATTTTTCTCATTCTCTCTTATTTCTTGGCCTAGTAATCAGTAACCGTCTAATTGTATTTTGCCCCCTTGTGCCATCACCTTCATTTTGGAAACAATGTCATGTGCTTTAATCTAAATGACACAGATGTTTACTGAGCACCACAGCATTGATCACTTGTGCTAGGCAACATCCCCTGAAGGAGCATCCAGTCTAACATAGGAATTAAGATGCATGTACACAAGTAAATGGGATACAAAATAGAATCTTTACGTGCATGCAAAAGGTGCATAGTTATATGAACTTCAAAGAAGAAAAATCATTTCTCAAATCAGGAGTGGGGACTGAATAAGGCTTTAGGGAACAGTGTTATTTCATCTGAGTCTTGAAAGAAGGATAGAATCTCACTGGGGGAAGATGACTTCCAAGCATTTAGAATGATGTGAAGAAGAGACTAAAGGTCAGGTTATGTTTTGGGTTAGGTGAGAGAGAGTATACATGGAACAGGAATAATGCTAAGTAAGTTTGAGAAAATAGGCTGGCACCAGGTTATAGAAGGTCTTAAATGCCAGGGTCAGGAATTAAAATTTTGCTTGGGAGGCAGTAAGGAGCTGATTAAGGGTTGGTTTGTTTTGAGCAGAAGACTCACTGTATCCATTTTATGCTTAGGGAAACAACAGTATAAAGGATGAATTGAAATAGGAGGGATCATGACTAATGTGAAAATGTGTTTAATAGGAATGTATGTGTAGCCCATATCAGATTGCAAACCATCTTGGGGAGGGAGAGGGAGAAAATTTTAAACTTACAGAAGTGAATGTTGAAAACTAAAAAGATAGTTTTATAAAAAGAAATAGGAAGGAATCTGGAGGTAGGGAAATTAGTCTGGAGATTATTGCTATCATCCAGGCAGTGAATTATTTAATAAAAGAATGAAAAAGCATTTAAGTACAGACTCTACCCAGGACTTAGGGATATGAAAAGGAAAGTGAATCAGTCCCTGCTCTCAAGGAGCACAAATAAAAGGGTGGAGAACTCATAGAGGAGCCCTTGGCTCTAAGTCAAAAGAAAAAGGCCCCATGATCTTGACACCGAGGTGGAGCCAAGCCTTCTTTATAACATTCCCAGTGATAAAACCATATCTTTTTCTCATGTGTACTATTTGACAGAGACCAGGAACTTTGGTTAGAACATTCTGTTCAAGTCTTAAGAAGTTATGGGCTGTAAGAGTTAATGAATACCTGGACTAAGGTAGTAGAAAGGAGGAGATAGATGTGAAAGATATTCCAGTTGTAAAAACTGATTTGAATGTAGGAGAGAAGAGTCAAAAATGGCTTCAAACCAACATGGCTAGAAGAATAATGGGTGGTTCATTAACAAAAATAGGAAAGCAAAGGATAGGTTTTTGGGGAGGAACAGTAAGTTCATTTCGGGATACATTCAGTTTCAGATGCCAGTCAGATAGTTAAATGATGTCCATCCGGCAGGCAGCTGAAAATTGTCTCTGGAACACAATAAGGAGGGCATAAAGGAAGACTGACAGTGGAGAGTGTAAAATAAGGTTTGGAGTCGGGTTGTTGTTTTTTTTTTTTTAATAGGAAAAAATCAGTAACAAGTCCTTTATTTGGTGAGAATAGGTCCAAAGCAAAGAAACAGTCCAAGGAGGCCTTGTAAAATATTTCCTTTACTGAATAAATGTGCCATCTACATTTAGCTTTCTCTCCCCAGGGCACAGTTGTCCTAGTTCTGTTTCTAGTACATGCCATTCACAGAGCTTAGTGCCTGTATCTGTGCTGTAGCCTGGCTTTTTATAGCTGTTCGGAAATCATTTAACATCTTTCTAACAGAATGGTTAACACTCCAGAGTATCTGAGTTTGTCACAAGGTAGTCTCTCCAGATTTTCAAAACCGTTCTAATTCACTTAATTTTTAAAATATAAGCCAACTTAACCCTTTAAGGAGGGCCTGAGTTATATACTACTGAGTATATGAAATAGTGTAACTCCATTTAGTTTGGTAATCATTGCTCTGACCTCTTTAATTTTCTGTAGTTCATTTTGTTCATACCTTTCATTTTCCCTTTTAATCTATTATTTAGGGAAACTTAATCATTCCCTTTTAAGCAGGAACATTTTGTAACTTCACTCTCTGGACCTCAGTTTCTGTATTTATAAAATGAAGCATTTGTAGTAGGTGATCTCTGGAATCTCATTCAGTTTGGAATCCTGTGGTCACATTTTAGAATGATAAAAGAGTGATCTGGAGGATACCTACAGAGGATATTTATTTCATCCCCTCTAATGTTAGCTGAAATCATCCAAGTAGAATGTGGAGACAGCTAGTGTTTCATACTGGTTTTACAAGGACAAGCTATACCTAGAACCATTGAGGGCTACTTTATTTTGTTTTGTTTTTTTCTTTTTTTTGGAGGGGGAAGGTAGGGCAGTTGGGGTTAAGTGACTTGCCCAAGGTCACACGGCTAGTTAGGGGTTTTTTTGTTTGTTTTTTAGTGTCTGAGGCCAGATTTGGACTTAGGGCCACTGTACCACTTAGCTGCCCCTAGGGCTACTTTCTTTCTGTACAGTGTCTGCTGGTGAGTTAGCCAGCACAGATCCACAAGGAGCCCTTTACACATCTCAGACCCAGGAGTTTAATTCATATACCAGACTCTAGGAAAAAATTGGCAGCCATAATGTTTGAGCTTTTAACAGAAACCTGTGCACACTGTCCCCAGGAGGCAGGAGATGGAGCCTTGTGTCTACTTTGTCTGGAAAAGGCATGTGAGGTACAATAACATGAATTAAGTTTGGAAAGATAGGTTGTAACCAGATTGGTAACACTTCCCAAAGACCAACAGGAGTTTATATTTCATTCTAGAGACAGTAGGGGTTGATAATTGTTGGTGGCCCGTGTCTTTTTGGTGGGATGGGCCGGGTGTATAAAAATAAGATCTAAATTTCCCCCACACCTTCGGTATCTTCCCCTTTTCCAGAACCCTTAGCACCTCAGAGTGGTCTTCTAGCCTTTTCATTGTGTACTTGAGTCTAGTCCATCATCTCTTTCAATCTGTGTTTCCTGCAGCACTATTTCTATTTCTTCATGCAGCACACAGAAGGTGCTTCCAAAGCCTTTCGGGCCCTCCTTTACTTTTTTAGATGAAAAAAAAACAGGCCCAGCCAGATTGAGTCCCACAAGAGAAATTATCAGAAGTAGGATTTGACAAGCCCAAGTTGTATGACTCCTTTAGAACCTGTACTCATTGCAGCTCAGTCCTCTGCTTCCACATGTAGCACTGTGATGTTAAGGGGTCTGCTTTCCTTATAATGATGAAGAGAGCTTAATATAAAAGCCTTTTTAGACCTTGCCCTTTTCATCTATTAGTGATCCTTCAGGTTTCATTTTTAAAATTAAATGGGTCTCCTACTAAGTTTTTTTTTTTTTTTAATAAAGCAATTGGGGTTAAGTAACTTGCTCAAGGTTACACGGCTAGTCATTATTATTTATGCGTGGGTGCTCATTTTCTGAGGCCGGATCTGATCTCGGGTCATCCCAACTCCGAGGCCAACGCTCTTACTCACTGCACCACCTAGCCGCCCCTTTAGGGCAATTGGGGTTAAGTAACTTGCCCAAGGTTACACGGCTAGGTTTTTGTTTGTGCGGATTAAGTGTCGGAGGCCGGCTCCGAACTCAGATCCTTCTGATTCCAGGGCCGGCGCTCTATTCACTGCGCCACCTAGCCGCCCCCTAAGTTTTTTTTTTAAACTTGTTTTCCCTCTGCTGCTTCTCACTGAGCTAAGAGGCAATACTACTTAAAATCTTTTATCATTTTTTTCTATAAGATTTTATGGTTGATTTTTCTATTTTAAAGTGGTGCTCCTCTATCATGTCTATCCACCTGACAAAGAAGTCAGGTGTTTCCTGGATGAATCAACTTCTCTGGGTTTTTTGGCCACTTTTTTATGGCAACTGGTTTGCATTAATTATGCCATTTTCGGAAATTGTTATAATGCACATAAATATGCATTTCTCCATTTTCCATTTTTCACTATCAATAACTTATTTAAACAGGTCCTCAGAAAGCAAGTATAGTTTTTGCCTGGATTGTATTCAAAGCCTTTCTAGAATGGTAAATTAGGTCCAAATTTTGTGTTCTGCTGACTGGCCTTAGGGCCTGAAGGTTACCTCCATACTATAAAGAGGCATCAGAGTAGACTTTGTAGAGGTAACTATTTATAACAAGATAAAATCATTATTTCAACTGTTTGTCTAATTTGTACTATTCTTTGTAACTTTATTTTTGGATCCAACAGGACTTGTTTTCTTCTGCTCCGAATCTGAGTAAGGCAAAAGCTGGAGCTCCCCATTCCAACAAACTCACCACAAAGAAACCACTTTCTCTTTTTGATGATGATGATGATGATGAAGAGGTAAAATATTGATATCTTTACAATAAATAATAAGGAATACACGAGGTGGGTGGAACAGGGCAAGCCTGATAGCTGTTTTTAGGGAAATTAGAGAAGAGGATCACATAGCCTGGACATTTCTATATCTGTTTTAAGGAATCCTTTCTTCACTTTCCCCAGATTGAAAAGAGGAAGTACTGCAAAAGTCTTGGTCTATATGAGAAGTAGACTACCTGGTTGGATCAATAGCCTCATAATCAGGTGTTCTTATACAAGTGTTTGGGTTGCCTGTTGTTTTTTTAGAGATTTTACACTAAAAATTCACATGTAAGAAAATATACCTTTTTTCAAAGGGTGTTATTTTATTTATACTGGATGATTTCTAGAATGTTTCAACAAACTGTTTCTTAAATTTACTATATCTTTTTGACAGTAGAGAAACTTAAAGGTCATTTTTTTCCTCATCTTGGCCTCTTCCTATCTTAAAGGATAAGCGTTTTCCATACAGAGAAAGAGAAAAACCTTTACTTTGGTTACCTATTTTTTCTCTTGCTCAGATTTAAACCTGAGAAAGTGGGAAAGGAGTTATCTGTCCCTGAAAGCCACATTCTCAGCTCTTTGTGGTGCCTGCTGGAGAGTTAGTTAATTGTTTGGGGCTATATGCAGTAAGAACTCCAAAGTCACGTTCTCCCTGCTGCTCCATTAATTGAGGAGATCGTCTTTTCTTTCCCATTGTCCATCCTGTGTTATCTGTGGTAAAATTGAGCTCAGAGTAGGGGAAATCTGATAAGGAAATAGCATTACTTTAGTATCTAGTGACTTTTGAATGGTGTCTCTTGTTCTCCATTGTCACTGGGTTGACTTACATCGAACTCATTTCCTAACATTTTAGCAAACATTGTCTTGATTTCTGACTCTTGTGATTTGATTTTACTCAGCACTTTGGGGAACTTTTTTTTTTCTTTAGGAAAATCTTTTTGGGGAAACACCTAAGAAACAATCTTTATCATCTCTGCCTAAGCAAACTCAAGAAAAGACAAAATCTTCTGAGCCGCCCAAAAAAACACCTACCTTACTGTTCAGCAGTGATGAGGAGGTACAGTTGCCACCATCTTGAATGAATGAAACACTTAAAAGCTTACTATATGCAAATGTCTGTGCTAAGTCCTGCATGTACGGATAGAGAAGACAGTTCTTTCTCTCAAAGAGCTCACATTCTAATTGGGGAGACAACATAACTCAGGGGTGGAAAACCTGCAGCCTTAAGGAGGCTATGCACCTGACAAAGAAGTCAGGTGTTTCCTGGATGAAGCGACTTCTCTGGTTTTTTTTGGTCTTTTTTTTTATGGCAACTGGTTTGCATTAATTATGCCATTTTAGGAAATTATCATGCTCATAAATATGCATTTCTTCATTTTCCATTTCCATTTCTGTGGCTTTAAGGCCACAGGTTTCTCCACGCCACCCCCCCTTATATAACTCTTTTTAAAGGAAAAAATTAGTTTGACACAATCAACATCAGATTGTCACAGTGACCTAAGTACTTGTTCCCCAGTTACATATGTGTTATAGTTCTTAGAACTGTTGGAGTTTGTCAAGTGAGAATGTCCAAAACTCTTTTGAGAGCCACTTGATACATGCCAAATGCATTATTTGAACAGTTTAAGATTCTCTTATCCCAATACTTCCAAAGCTAATAAACGTGTATTAAGTAAAATAACAGCATGATTTATATAGTGTATGTTTGACCATAGTTTTGATCTCACTGAATAATTAGCTTCTAAGCATTATTCAGTAAGAGAACTTTACTTTAACCTAGACACATACCCAGATGAGGCAGCAGAAGATGCAAGTTTGTTAGCTTCATCATTCAGGACACTCAGAATTGTTTTCTTTGTGCAGTGAGGCAGTCTGGCAAAAACCGGCCATGAGTATAGGTAAATTTCCATTTCAATCTTCTCACTTTACAGGAAAGTCCATGTTGTAGTAACTCAGGCATCCTGGGCACTACTTTCTGTAAAGTAAATATACTTTCTTCTCTCTGCCTGTCTTATAAGAATAAATTTAACATAAACACACACACTGTCACACAGACACAAACAGAGACATAGATAGTAAATGTCAAAGCAAAAATTACAATATGAAGTTGTTATACACATCCCAGATATACTAGCATTATGTTTAGAAGACACTTAGATTTAAAAAGTTCGCCATAATTGCCTTTCTCTCCTCATTATTTGACTGAGCCTATCACTGCATCCATTTTCATTTGATTTCTTCAGCAATCCCAATGCTTCCTTCTTTCTGACACTCTGTAGCAGAAGTCTTCCAGAGAAGCACCATCCTTCCAAATAGCCTTGCAACCTTGGTGTAATTCTCAAAAACTCCAGGTTACCTCCCTTGACTCTAAAACATGAAGGGAAGAAGACTTTAGTGAAGGTGCAACTAATAACTACTTTTATTTTGCTTCCTATATACTTTCACCTGAGTTACCTTTGACAGGGAGAAGTAGACAGAAGTCTCTTTTTAGAGTTCCTTTGGTTGATAAAATACTGTTTTGATTTCTTTAATAGGACCAGTGGAGCATGGGTGATTCACAGACCAGTAAGATGCCTGACAGCAATGTAAAGGAACTTAAGAAGCCTGGAGCAATGCAGGATCACATAGAGAAGGATGTGAAAAAGATAAGTCTGTTTGAGGAAGATGATGAAGAGGATTTATTTGCTATTGTTAAAGACAGGTAAGGACCTTGCTGCAGCAAAATGGATAGCTGTCTAGAGAATAGCACAGAGATATACTGTGGGTAGTAATGAACTTCAGGGATCAAGTTAAGAGCATTTCTATCAGTAATATAAAGGCTACTGAGGTTTTTTAATCTTTTGCATCCAGAGAAGCAGTACTTCTGCCATCACCACCACCAGCCCCCCTAAACTAGTTCACTATGTTCCAGGTGAATAGCACAGTTACAGGAACACATTGTTTGTAGATGTACAAAGTCAGGTCAGCAAGAATTTATTAAGCACCTACTGTATGCTAGACAGACACTGTGCTAACTGTTGGGAGCATGTTCCCAATGCATTGTCTTCAGAATCCAAATAGACTTATTACAATAAAACAGTAATCACATTAAGAACAATGAATTTGACCAGAATTTAGATTTTTTCACTACATGAACATTAATTGTTAGTACTCTAAATATGAAGCCTTTGTTCCAAGGAGTTGTGCAGAGCTTTAAATGCCAGCTGCAGCATTTTAATTTTGATCCTGGTGGTAATAAGAAAACACTGGAGCTCACTGAGCAAGGGGGCAGCATGGTCAGACCTACACTTTAGAGAAACCACTTTGCTGATGGATCATCTTCCAGTTTTTTGCAACCGGTGTTTACCTTTAACAAGGTGAACTGCTTAAGGGCTGGGGAGCAGGGGGTGATGGCAGAAGAGGTGTGCTCATGTCACATATCAGAAACATTGTAGCAGCATTGTGTAGATGAGACTTTCTGAGGACCTGAATTGGAGTGAACAAAGAGATGGGGTCAGATGCAGGAGAGGACATGGATGTAGAAAAGACAAGATGTGGCAGCCAGTGAGGAAGGTAGCATGAGAGTGCGGTGTCATGGATGGCACTGAGGTCAGGGTCCTGGTAAGGCAGATAGAAGAGTACCAGAAGAGGAGTGGGTTTGAGGAGGAAAGATAATAGGAGCTTTTTTTTCTTTAAAATGTTGAAGTCAAGATGCCTAGAAAACATTCAGTTCTAAATGTCCAATAAATTGTCAGTGATATGGTCTGGGAGCCCAGGAGGCACTGAAGGTGCATCAGGATGACAAGCGGGCCCCAAGAAGGCTAAGAAGGTAAACAAGTGATGAAGGACCCATGGTGGAGAGAGGGGCTAGCAATGTCAAATACTGGAAAGAGAGAGGGAGAAAGTGAGGATTGGGGATGAGCCCGTTGTATCTGTCAGTAGGGGCAGTGGTGAAGTCCTCCAAGTACATATTAGTTGAAAGAGTAGTGCGGTTGGTAGCCAGAAGATGATAACTTTGGGAATTTGCCTGTATAAAGAAGTCAAGATAGAAGACGAGTATTTGAGGGAATGGTGGAGTCAAGTGGAGGACTCATTATAGATTGGGGGAAGGGGAAGGAGCTATTAGATGGGGAGAGTCTAAAGATTAGAGAAGGAGACAAAGTAAATAGGAGAGAGGGTGGTCCTGACAGGAAGTGTCACTTCTTTGTTAAGAGACTGCAACAGAAGGGGAGAGAGCAGGGAATGATGGAGAGTTAGAGGTAGCATGAAGGCAAGGAGGGGCCAACCCACAGCTATCTTCATCTGCCTAAGCCAAACTACTCCTTCAATGTATTTTTTTTTAATTTTTCTTTTTTATCATTAAATTAATAAATATAAACAAACATGTATTTTTCAATATGCAAATAACAAAAAATTGGATTGTGTATGTAACAGCAAACTCTTGTTCTGTTTTCTTTTTTACTCTCTACAGCTTAATTTGGCTTTGATAAAACAGATTTAACATGGAAATGTCTGCCCTGCCCTTCTGTGTCCTTCCCCTTTACAGGATTCTTAATAACTTTGACACTTTCCTTATCTGTCTTTGTTGCTTTATCTTACTCTTTCCTCTTTCATTTAACCTCTGATTTCTTAATAATATCTTATTGAGGTTTTGTTTCCAATATTTTAATTTTGATTAAATTGGTTACAAGAAGGTACTAAGTGTAGTTATTGTTTATCTTCCTCAAAATTTCTGCCTATTCTTTCTGATTTATTATAATTAGACTTTAATACTCTAGAGGTTTTGTTGTTGTTTATTTTATAGCCAGAAAAAGGCTCCTAAAGCTTCACTCCTTTTTGAAGAAGATGCTGATAGTGGCGGGTCTCTATTTGGCTCTCCTCCTCCATCTGTTCTTCCTGCAAAAATGGTAACTTTAATCAGCTTAGATATGACTTTGTTTCCATACTACATGAGTTAAAATTCTGGACAGAACCTCAAATGGACATTTGTCTTGCCAATTTGGAGCTAGTACATTTCCAAGCCCATAGTGTTACCTTACAGTCAGTGAAACAGGCTTATAGACTGATGAAAAGGACTCATTTCTACTTACACATGGGACAGCAGATTTGAACTCTGGGTTTGTACACAGTGATTCTCTTCCTTGGGTTCCATTGCTACCCTTCTAATTTAGGCAGTTTAGAACTTCATTGTCACCTGCTTACATTTATTAGGCATTCTCATTTGCATAGTGTTATGATAACAGAAAACAGATGGGCACAGTTCGTACCTTTTTTAGGACCTTAATTCAAAGGATAAAATTTAGATCTTGAATTTTATTATTAAATACTTTATGTCATAAAGAAGGTAAAGATCAGATTCATCTCTGGGAAAATAGCTACAATCTCAGGGACAGTATTCCAAAAATGTTTTTTTTCCAAAGACACCATACCCCAATGTTGTAGTCATCATGTTTTTACACAAGTGTTAGAAAGTATTTATAAATTTTCTTATTTGGTGCAGGGTTGTTTTACTGATAAAGTTGATTAAAAGGGTTTTTATTTTAGTTCACAAAAATGACAGAGTTTGCAATAAAACTATGATGATTCTTTAAAGGGGTGTTTAATGGTGAGTGTGTTAACATTTTCACTAGCCTGTGGATTTCCATTTCTCCTATTTTTAAATGCCAAATAAAAAGTATCAAGCTATGTGGATGAAGTTTAATTTAATATACTTTTGAAATTCTTAAGACCAGAGAAGTTGTGAGAGGTAGCTAAACAGTTGCATGTCATTCTATAAGCCTCATGATTTTGTGGGGAATCTTGTAGGCTATAAATATTAAATAAGAAATAAAATTAACTGAACAGTCTATATACACATATCACTTTTCCCACATGGAAAATGCAGGCACTTCTGGACACCAAAAGATTCTTTAGCGTTTCAGACTGTGGAGTGTTCAAAGTTTGGTTCACATATATAAATATTTCAAAAAAGAAACATCACGAAAGATATTTTCCTTATTTTTGAGACTTCCATATAATTAGATTCACATTTTACAATATGTAGATCACTGTGATTATGAATAGAATAAGTTGCCTGAACACACAAATCTTTTGCCTGAGTTCACAGCTGGGTTATCTCTGAAGCTCATCATTTTGGAATTTATACATCCCTCCTTAGAGTCTTTCATGACCTCATTTCCCTCTATCCCAAGTTCAGATTATATTGAATTTCAGTGTCCTCCTAATCATAATTTCCTGTATCATTCATTTCTTTTCCTTATCCCCTTGCCCCTACTCCTTTTGCTTCAGTGATGTAAAGCTGTGTTTTTCTTTCATTTGACCATGTTTGGAAGAGCTTTCCCAGGTTAGCTGCAGGTCTACCTCCCTGAAATCTCATTCCAGAATGCCGTCCATAGTCCAAGTCCTTCATAGAATCTATTCCATTTACAACGTCTAGGCTACCTGCTTACCCAGTGTGTTCATTGGTAAGCCCAGGTACTCCTTCCAACTGTCCTGGCCCCGTAGGATTCGTCCCTACCCTACTACTTTATGTTATTCTTACCTTTAGCAAAACTGAAGTCAAATCCATAAAAAACACCATGTTAAAGGAAAGTTATATTCTTAGGTATGTCCTACTAGACATCCTACTTTACATTGTAAAGAACTGGATGCTTTGTATTCCTATTTGTGATCTTATATATGCTCTCCTCCTTCCAAAAAGGATTTGAAGTGCCATAATGAACCACTGGACACTCAGGAGATTGGTTGCATGAATGTATTGAATGTGTCAGTCCTTTTAGACACCATCCAGACTTTTTTGTGGAAATTTCATGGGTTTTTTCTTTTTGGTAGGAGAAAGAGAAAATCCCTCCAGCAATGCCCTCATTATTTAGTGATGAGGAAGAAGAAGCAGCTCCATTTGGAATTGTGAAACCAGTAGATAAGCGGGCTGGGTCGGCTTCATCTGGCAGTACTGTTGTGGTCAAGCAAGAAGAGAAGGTGAAATGTTATTTTCATAGGGTTACAATTATCATTTCTATGTTTAACCTTAGTCTTGTCTCTTAATCTGAAGTCTAGGAACCTGCTTTTTAATCTTTTGATCATTTTATTTCAATAATCTCATAGGCATTTATAAACATTATTCTGAGTCAGGGTCTGTGGTCTTCAACAGACTGCTCTAGAGGGGTCCATATCACAGAAAAGTTAAGAACTCCTGCCTCACAGCTCCTTATTTTTCTGTTTTCTGCTAGTCCTGTACTGTACCTCATTTGAAATATAAGTTAGAAGGGGACTGAATTTTCCATTGTAACATGGTTTTGTTCATGTTGACTGTATCTACAGAACATAATAGAATTGGTGGGGTTGTTGGGTTTTTTTTTTTTTAATTTAGCTTTCTTCTTATGAAACACCTGTGAGCCAATATGCATGGCCTACTGGCTGCTGTCATCTAGCAAAGAGAAGTCAGTGAGTTCCTCTTAGGCTCTCCTGTTTTGGTCCCTTCAGCACAAACCTCCTCCTTCAATCCCTTCATTTCTAAAGAATGTAGAATGTTGTCATGACTTGTAAAATACCTCTAGCTTCTAATGCCTTAAAGACCTTGTATTTGTGCACAAATGAGGGACTGGCTCGCTTTTTACTAGGATTGGCACCATTTCAAATCCATACGTCCCAAGATCTTAATAGGGAATCTTGTAACTCCAGTGAATGGTATACTGTGGTGTCACGTGCAGGCACTCATTCAGCAAGCATATATTAAACACTTAGAATGTCTATGTCATTCTAGCAAAGTTTCTATTGGAGAGAGAGGCAAAGGACAGAATCCAACATGTGAAGTTTTATATATTCTATACCCTAGGGTACAGCACTGATTTCACTGATGCAGGTACAGCTCCTTCTAGCCACCTGCCTCCCATGCCTTCCTATAATGCATAGCTCTGGTGTTCTTAATATGTGACTGACAGTGAAATACTTCTTTTCTCTATCACTTGACCTTGATTCCTGCTTGGTGGCCATCCCATCTTTGTTTCTAGTGCTACATCTTCTTGATGACCTCCATCATACCATGTCTCATTTTTATTTCTTAGGCTGCTAATGGGTTGTGTGGCCTATTCCAGTGGTTAGCACTATCCCTAGCACAGAGCAGATTGCGTAATAAATGCTTATTGACCGACTGACTATTCATGTCCACGATATGGCTCTCCATGTGGATAACATTCAACTTTAATTCTTCATTTACAATGGTCTTTGATGACCGACAGCCATACATATATGCAGCACTTTCACAGAATACTATTCTGATACCTCATTCATCGTGGTGCAGAGGTCACCCAGGGTTCATAGAGCTTTTGGCAGAGGAACATGTGGTGTGACAGAGTCTACAGGAAAGACTTGGAGAATGGTCTGAGCACCATACTGGCGCTTGCCAAGGACCAGCCTGCCTAAGGACAGTGCGATTCATCTCCAGCAGGAAGCCCACTTGGTGACTCTTTGGTCGTGGCAACCCATGAAACAAGACATAAGTAAACCAATAATTGACTTGCTTGTTTGACCCATACCTAAAATTGGATTTTTTTTTTTTAACAGAAGAAAAGGTTTTTCCTATGGTAATTAGAAATAAAAGACCTAAAATGCAAATGCATGCTTCATGGTAATACTAACTGAAATTCATTCATACATAAATGTAATCAAGTCAGCCCTCAGTTGTAACTGGTACCAGATCTTTCCCTTTGTTGATAGAAGAGAGTTGGAGAATAGGAGATAGCAAGTGTTGAAGGTAGAAGGGGAGGTCTAGAGACACCAGCTAGGTATCAGTGTCACTGAATACCGTTTCGTCTAGAGCTGGCTTTATGTCACATTAACAGGGAGAGCTGTACAGGGATTTTTGCTGGGAAACCACATGATACGAGACTTTGCAGAGACTCTGATTAGAACTAGAGCATCTACTTTCTTGAGTGATTTATAAAGATGACCAATCTTTTTAATGAGGCAGTTTAATTCCCAGGAGGCATATGAATTGAGATAGCATGATATTTAATTTTATATGCACACCTGCTCTTGTTTGGTTTCCTCATACCATACTTCCTGGGCTGCTTGAAGCAGATGGCTCTTAAGGTCCTCAACTGACCTCCCTTCTCCTTTATTCCTAGCCTTCCAGTTCTGGTGACCATTTCAAGACTACCACTGATATCTTTCAGGATGAAAAGCTCCTCTTCAGCCATAAGCTCCAGCAGGACAATGATCCTGACGTTGACCTCTTTGCCAGGGTCAGTTCTCCATGTCTGAGTCAGAGGAGATCTTTGCCTCAGGAATGCAGGATCTTCTTGCCTTTGCTTTCTCACAGAGGGGATTTGTGCTTTTCTTTTAGTCATCAGAAAAGCGAGCTGGTCCCCCACCCAAAGATGCCCTTTTTGGGGATGAAGACGATGATGATGATTTCTTCACTTCTGTTCAACCACATCCCCCGGTACCAGATTTTTTTTTTTTTTTTTTGTTATTCTCATAAAGACTGAGGAGTAAAGAAAAACTTCTTGGAAAGGAAATGGTTGCTTAAAGTCTTCAACTTTCAATGTCTTTAGGGAAAAGGGCCTTAGAAGATAGTAAAATGAACACTAAGGCCCCTTATTTTTCCCTAGCCAAATAGCGCTTAATTTTTTAAACACTCAAATATCTTAAGTTAATCTAGCATTTTTAGTTAGTATATTATTGCATGGATCTTTTTTTTTTTTATAAAGCAATTGGGGTTAAGTAACTTGCTCAAGGTTACACGGCTAGTCATTATTTATGCGTGGGTGCTCATTTTCTGAGGCCGGATTTGATCTCGGGTCATCCCAACTCCGAGGCCAGTGCTCTTACTGCCGCCACCTAGCTGCCCCTTTGGGGCAATTGGGGTTAAGTAACTTGCCCAAGGTTACACCACTAGGTTTTTGTTTGTGTGGATTAAGTGTCTGAGGCCGGCTCCGAACTCAGGTCCTTCTGACTCCAGGGCCAGCGCTCTATTCACTGCGCCACCTAGCCGCCCCTACATGGATCTTTTAATAGTTTTTTGAAGAATGAAGCAATTCAATATAGTAATAAAAATAGACATATTAAAGGTTTCAGATCTTGAATGTCGGTAGACCTGGATGTTTAGCACCATTTTTTCCTGTCCCAGGAGAAATGCTGAACTAGTATGTTGTTAAATCTTGCATATCAGAAAGGAGTAAATATAACTTCTTTAGATTTGAAATAATTTGAGAATGTTTCTTTTAATTTGCCAACTCACTGAAACCAAAATGTCATTTCACTTTAGAGGAGAAAAACATTAGATCCCTTTGTTACATTGTGATTCCTTAGGATGGATGATTTCTATACCTGATTGTGAATTTTGGCCCTACTTTTCTCTTAGAAGGTAGCCCAAAAGAAAACAATAGTGAAAAAAGATAATTTTGGTCCTCCTCTTGAAAGCCATAAATTCTCTGAATCATCTCCAACTATCAAACATGAAACAGATGTGTGGAAACTGGAAACAGCCCAGGTTAGTACAGATGGACTTTTAAAGTTTATTATTGGCATAGCTAAAAATCTGCATATGCAGATGCGTAAGGAGATGAAGAATGTACCCTTCTAGAATGTTTCTTTGGTGGAAATTCCCATATTTGAATTGGGGAAGGAAGTAATGGAATGATGTTAAGCCACAATAATTGTTTTTCCTTTTCACATTTTGTTGGTGGAAGTATAGTCAGTGTAGAAGAGAAGGCGCTAGTTTTATCTGCTTGGAATTTAACACTCCTCTGTAACATGCTGAATGCTTAATATACTTTGTACATTTCTTAGATGGTTTCACAAATATTGATGGTCACCTTTATTTATTTTTTTTTTTGAGGCAGTTGTGGTTAAGTGACTTACCCAGAATCACACAGCTAGTATCTGAGTTTAGTTTTGAACTCAGGTCCTCCTGACTGCAGGGCCAGTGTTCTATCTACTGTAACACCTAGCTGACCCAAGGATTGCCTTTAGATAAAAGACTTTTGGGGGTAATTTTAAGAACCTAGTATAGACCTATATTTAGGTCCCCAAAGAGTACTTCTGAATAAGCTAATACTGAGGAAGAATACATTGGGTATTCTTAACTTACTTTTTACCTTTCCTCCCTGGCTTTTTGGAGGCCTCAATCTCTGATACACCTTTAGACTAACTATCCCTGTGTAGTCATTCAAATGAATACCTATTATACAAGCTTCTAAAATTTTGTTTGTAGTTACATCTTCTCCAGGACGGAGGCAGAGTGTGGTTCAGCATTCCCAGACCCTTTCTGGTCCACCTTGGACCTGTGGTCATGCTCCACAGTGGGGGTATGACCCACTAACTGTAGTCTAAATAATATAGGATTTCTTGTCTTAGTAGTCTGATCCCATGCCCAGAAAAGTGAACCAGAGCTGGGCCATTCTCTGGAGATGCCCGACTTTCCCTCTGTGCCTAGACATGTGCCTCAGAGACCAACAAGATATTGTTCAGTTCAGCCCTGCCTGATTTTTTATGGCCTGATGACAATGTCAATCCATTGGCCACTTCATTTCGGAGGTGCATGAGGATGTGTTCCCCCAGCTAGGAGGGGCTGATAAAGCCTCTGGAGGAAGTCTCTGAATCCCCTAAGATATTCTCCAAACCAGTTCTCATTTTAGGCATAAAGAAAGAGGAATGATGTGTGCCACACATGAATGTTTAATTAGTGTTGCAGTCTGGGGACCTTTCCCATCCTGTTTATCACTGCTGGTTTTTAATCCAGTGTCATTTCACACAGGACTCTGCAGGCCTCCCTCCACATAAAACCAAAGAGCCTTCCTCTCGGATCGGGAAACTACAAGTAATTCTTGCCACACTTTGGGAGTCCTCACTGCCCATTGTGGGGCCTTCTTAATCTCTGGATATCTTGTTTCTTCAGCTCTTCCCCTGGCATTTCCTCCATTGTTGCTTCCCACACGATGCTAGGCCTGTCTCACCTTTCCTCTTTTTCCTGTGGCAGTGATTGTGGGCACGGCTGCATACCCTCTGTCTGAATCTGGGGGCTCTGTGGAACCTTCCCTTGCATCTATTTTTCCTTGCCCATCTAGTGCCCTGCTCTCGTTAAGTGTTTTCAGTCCCTTATCATCTCCCCTAGCACTGTCATGATCTGGATACAGATAAGAAGAAACAGCAAATTTCATTTTTATTCCCCAGGCAGATTTAGCTATTAATCCCGCAGCTTTGCTGCCCGGGTCAGCTCCCAAAATCTCTGGGGTGAAGGCTGCTGTGCCTGGGTTTGCCTTTACTGCATCTGAGCCCGATGGAGTCCGGGGTGTGGAGACGACCTCTACTGGTGAGACAGGTGTAAGCTTTGAGGACCCAGCCTGGGCAGATACCTTACACAGTGTAAACAAGGTGATGAATTGCTTTATTCTCTTTTGAAGTTATTTCTGACACCTCTGTAGGGCATTCTTCTTAGTCACATTCAGCTGTCCAGGGGATCATCAGCTTTGCCATGCAAACACATTACTTGTCTTTACTAGTCTGACACACTCCAGCCCTGCCGCTCCCAGGCACAGCCCCACTGCCCTCTAGTGAGTAAGTGAAAACATGGGATCCATTCTCTTCATTTGTTATTCCATAGAACCATCAAGATGTACACCCACAAGGGATCTCAGAGGTAGCCATCCAGTTCAGTGGTTCAGAACATTCATGAAGACAAAAAACTGTGATGACTTCAGGAACACTTAAATTTTTCAGTCAACAGGAATTATGTTACCTGTTTATCAAAGTGAGCCATTTAATAGATCTCTTGTAGTCACTTTGCATTGCTCCTAGGGTCTACAGCCTGTAGGCTGGGAAGCCTTGATCTCATCCAGTCCTCTGACTGCCCACTTACCAGAAGAACCCAAGTGAGGACCCAGATCTCCTGGCACCCTTTCCCACTGCCCAAAACCACTTATTTTCTCTGAGCAGACACCTAGTGGCACTTTGCCCTTTTCGTGAAGTAGACAAACAATATGAGTTTTTGTTGTTGTTGTTGTTGTATTTTTCTCTTTTTGGAGTGGGGAAGGCAGGGAAATTGGGGTTAAGTGACTTGCTCAAGGTCACATGGCTAGTAAGTGCTAAGTGTCTAAGGCCAAATTTGAACTCAGGTCCTCCTGACTCCAAGGCTGGTGCTCTCTATTCACTGTGCCCCCTAGCCACCCCTAATATGAGTTCTTAGTAAAAAAAAAAATTCTGTACCCTCTACCCCCAAATTTAATTATTTTAAGCAATACCTTTTTCTATTTTGGAAAATACGTGATAATAGCTACTTTTTAATCTAAACCAATACTACTAATAATTCTGGTTTCTTAGCTATTAACATTTTAAATATACATATATTTACGTGAGGCAAACAGGGTGAAGTGACTTGCCCAGGGTCACACAGCTAGTAAGTGTCTGAGGTGAGATTTGAACTCAGGCAGATGAGTCTTCCTGATTTCAGGCCTGGTGCTCAGTCTACTGTGCCACCTAGCTATCATTAATACTGTCACACTTAGAGATAAGAGAAAGGAATTGGAGTGACCTTTTTCAGTGTATTGATTCTTTGATTTACCTCTTTGTTTAATAATATTTGTATAGAGTAGAAATTCTTAACCTGCGGTGCACAGACTTAACTTTTTAATTTATCAGCTGTATTTCAATATAATTGGCTTTCTTTGTGATCCACTAGGTATTTTATTTTATGCATTTACAAATACTCTTCTGTGAAGAGGTCTGTAGATTTCCCCAGACCACCAAAAGAGGTCCATGACACCAAAAAAGGTTAAGCACCCCTGGTATAAAGTAACATGATCTGCATGAACAAAATTTCAGGTTGTGGTCTGAGAACATTCCTTTGCCACTACAGAGCAGAGTCACAATGAAAGGAAAACGAAGGCCCCAAACCCGAGCTGCCCGGAGGCTGGCTGCCCAGGAATCCAGTGAGGCTGAGGATATAAATGATGCTGAAGAACCTCAGTTGGGCAGAGAGCATGTCATCTCCCCACCTGTCAAACAACAACATCCCAGAGAAGTAGAAAAGAACAAGAGCTTTGAAAAGGCTTTTGCAGCCCCTCCCTTTCTGGAAGGTGCTCCAGGGCCTGGTGGGGAGAGAAGTCCTTCCACTAGATCTGTGGACCTAACTACTGAGGATAATCTTTTTGATTCCGGTGACATCTTTGCAAAGGTTTCTGGGTCAAAGTCAACAGCAAAGAGAGCAAAGGACAAAGAGAAGGCCTCAGAGGACCTGACCGCCCAGGTGCAGGGCAAAGAACAAAAGCAGTCTTTGCTTTCAGTTCTGGATGAGCTGGAGAGTGAGGATGATCTCTTTCAATCTGTGAAGCAGAAACCATTGAAAAAAAATGCTATGCCTCTCCTAGAGGAAGAAGATGATCTCTTTACAAACCAGAAATCCAAGAAAAAGACATCAGAACCTCTCTGGCAGCAAGATGTAGTCTCAAAAAAGCAAGACATTTTTGAGGTAATTAGATAGTCTTTAAGTTGGTGCTTTGTTCTTTAAGGGTCCCAATAGAGAAATAACCCATTCATTTATTCAGGTCTTAGTCATTTTTTTTATGGTTAGCCGCAGTGAATTAGGTTATTGATTGGCCCATGAAATTTACGAAAAACTAGAGCCACTTCCTGTTCTTTAAGAGTTGCATCAACCTTAGTTTGGTCACCAAAAAATGGAAAAGAGCTTGATTTTTAGATTACCCTTAAAACAGTATTGTGGCTAGCTTCCTGGAATGTTTTCACTTTATGTTCAGAGTTGATCTGACTGTTCAGATTTTGATCAGTGGATTCTAGAGAACCTTAAAATTTCCCAAAGCATATATAATTTAGATGAAAAAACACATTTTTCTATTTTTAACAAAATTAAAACCCTCCTAGTTAGGTAAATATTTTTTAATCATCTATTATATACAAATCACTGTACTAGGTGCAGGGGAAATATAAAATTTATAGAAGGCAGAGTACATGTAATTTTCCCAGTGGAATTTCAAATTTTGGAGGCAAAGACTGTCATTTCTGTAGGATGAAAATATTAGTGGGAAGAGATATGCTCACAAATTAAAATATTAAACAACATATAATAAGCAGGGTGTTATGTGCCATCTCAGGAGGAGAAATATCATTACCATCTAGGGGACCAAGTAGTACTTCACATAAAGGAGGTGATATTTGAATTGGGATTTAAAGGGTTAGAACCCCAATGTCCAATAGGCAGGTTGGATTCACTCTTTAAACTGAACTCCACGTCCCCTCTTTCCGCTTCCTTTCACCCTCATTAAAGTCCTTAAAACATTCCTGCTAGACTATTGTAATAGCCTCTTAATTGAACGACATAACCCTCCCATGTTCTTACCAATCTACCCAACTACCAAAGTAATGTTCCCAAGATGCAGATCGATGACCATTTCATTCCTCTGCTCAAATATGTTCTTCGGCTTCCTGTTCTCTGCCGGATAAAATACAGATGCCTTAACCTGGCATTTAAGACCCTTCGTAATGGAGTTATATCTCCATCCTGTTTCCTAGTTATTCTCCTCTACATTCCTGCCCAGCTGAACTACTAACTGCTCTCTAAACCTGGGGAAACTGAAACTGAAAGGTCCTGACTTGCCCAGGGTCACATGTAAGTGTCTAAGGATTTGAACTAAGGATTTCCTGATTCTAAGTCTGTTGCTCTTTGCACTTCGTTCCCATAATCCACCAAGGGTCATAGGCCACGATGAAATTGAAGAACAAATGTAATATGCATGAGAAAATTAGATGTTTTAAGAACAAGCAGTTTTAAAGATTAGAATTTTGGGAACAGCATGGTTTCATGAGTTGGTGAGGTCTTACGGAATGAACTTGTCCCTCTGTAACATAATGTTAGAGTCACCCAGGAGGAGGCAAGGAAGATAAGGACAAAAAAAACAACCAAGTTCTAAAGTTGTAGTATAAAATACTTCTAGCTGCTGTAGGAATTCAGAGATTAAATAACACATGACAAACTAATAACCATTACCAATCAGTTGGAGCAGCTCTGCAGTCTAGATATTTATTGCATTTACTTAAAAGTAGAAAAAAATCTTAATTTAAATTTTTTAATTAATTTGAATTACTTTTTATTAAATTTATTAAATATTTTTATTATTAATTAAATCTTTTTCTTTTGTGGTGGGGTACAAGGATGACATATTTGCTACAGAAGCAATTAAACCAGCACAGAAAACAAGAGAGAAGGAAAAAGCCTTGGAACCCAACCTTTTTGATGATAACATTGACATCTTTGCTGACCTAACTGTAAAACCCAAAGAAAAGAAGTCAAAAAAGAAAGTGGAGCCGAAGTCAATATTTGATGATGAGATGGGTGAGTGTGGTTTTCTATAGATGAACAAATTACATTGAACATAAGACATGGAGAATTGTTGCCATCCACTCGGTTCTGCATGGATACTGTGACTGCATTTGTCTCTGGGCACTTTGTGATTACATTACTACTTCTATTTTTATAACATTCTGTTTAAAAATCTGAAAATCAAAGGCTGTTGAAAGAACTAGCCTGGAAAAGAGAAGACTAAGTTAAGTAAGGGCTTACACTCTAGTGGTCAGATCAGTGAAGAGCTTTCTGTGGAAGGTAGCAGGAGAAAGATATCCATTAAGTCTAAGAGTTTTCTGACTAGAGTTTGGGCCAGCAGTAATCCATATCTTGTCTTCCTGCCTTTGCTTCTTAGCAGTAAGAGGAATTTTGGTTGCTGGGTGTTATGCTGGTCTTCCGGTGATTGCTGTGTTGCTCAAATAAGCAAAACTGAGGTCCAGAGTGTTAGGTCACATAGTTAGTTAGGCCTAGAACCAGTGCTATAATGTGTTATCATGACTCTCAGCTTGGAATTCTTTCCCGTTTCATGTTTCAGGAATTTGGCCCTGGGGAGGGCAGTTGGCTTCTGTGTGGGATGTGTTTTATTGAACATCTCTTCTTTTTCTTTTATTCAAGATGACATTTTCTCGTCTAGCGGCAGCCTGACCAAGATGCCCAAGCCAAAAGGCCAGTCCACTCAGTCAACACCTGAAACAAGATTAGAAACCAAGGTGTCCAGTACCTTTGATGATCCTCTGAATGCTCTGGGAGGCCAGTAGAGGACACATACGTGCATAAGAACATGGCAGAAGTGGGGATTTCATCGTTGTTGGATCTCTACTTGGCTTAGTATCATACGCTTATATACTAACAACTGTAGCAAGAAAAGCAGATCCTGGAAAAGGCTCTTCTCTTGTTCAATGTAAACAGTATTATTTTTGCACTGGTTTTAATCATGCTTAATTAACATTAAGGGGGAAAAAATAGATATTCTAAAATACTTTTGGTTATGTGCAGATCAACTCTAATTAGCCTCTGCAATACATGCAATGATGTACTCTATAGGCTATTGTTTCTTTTATTGAACAGAGACAAAAATTGCTGATAGAATTAAAATGGTGAAATATAAATTGTTACAAACTTATTTTTTGTATGATTATTATGTCTATTTAAGTTATTATAGTCAGAATTTATCAGGAGCTACTCTGGAAAATACAGCCTGAAAAGGAGGCAACTTAGCAGTGTTGCCTCCCACCTTCATGTTCATGGTTTTAACGGGTCACTGAGTTTATAGGAAAGTCCTTTTTTTGATTCTGCTTTGGTGCAGAACAGCATTCAAACTGTTCCATTGACTGCCAGCCTGATCCAGTGTGCACAGGAACCACTGGCTGCTTCGGGTACGATGAGGCTGCGTCGAGGTTCTTGGAACCTTCTTAGTGAATCCAGACTATTGACCAGTTAATTTTTCTTAGTATAGCAGAAAGAATTAATGCATTGTTGCTCTCATTTATAATGGTATTTTACAGCTAAGTGCTTTTAACTCACCCTCAAAGCAATGAGGTCTTAAATGGATGAAGTGGCTGGACTTGGAGGAAGGAAGCCCTGAGCCAAAATCCAGCCTGACACCCCTTGGTTGGGTGTCCCTGGCCAAGTCATTCACCTCTCTCAGCCTCAGTTTCTTCATCTAATAAGTAAAACCAAAAACAGCACCTACTGCCTAGGGTTACGTGAGAAACCTTCAGGTGCTTTCTAAATGTAGCTAATTTTTACTCCTGATCCAAGATAGCACAAACCAACCAGGATTGTGAATGGTGAGTCACACACTTGGTCTCAGGCACACCACTTAACTTGTGAATGGCTTTGTTTGGTCTTTTCTTTAATTGCATATGCCAACAGAAAAGCTCCCTGATGACCCCTTCTCTCTCCAGGAACATCTAATAGAGAGAATAAATATAGAAGGATGCTAACTGCTGTTGCTGTTGACTGCTGCTACTTTCCCAAATTTGATCTTCAGTTGGCAGTTTCCTGCCAACACCCCAGTGCTAACATAACTTCAGGTATTCTAAAGCAGAGTCGTAGGCTGTCAGTCACATGTGGCCACAATTCTCCAGACGGAGGCCCAAACCAGATTAAAATGTAATTGGGACATATTTAACATAATAAAAATATGATAAAGCTTGGAAAATGTGACATTTTAAAACTAAGTCAATATGCAGGCTGCCAGGGTCTTCATGTACATATAGGAGCCCCCAAACCCCTGTTTTGATTTGAATTTGACACCACTATTATAAAGAAATCAAATAGCTGGCTACTTTTTCTCTCTTCAGGATTCGTGTTCTCTAATTCCACTTGTTCAGTAATGTCTGACTCTGTGACCCCATTTTGGGGGTTTTGTTGACAAAGATACTGGAGTGGTTTGCCATTTCCTTCTCCAGCTTATTTTACAGGTGAGGAAACCGAGGTCAAATAGGGTGAAGTGACTTGCCCAGGGTCACAGAGCTAGTGTCTGGGGCCAGATTTGAACTCATGAAGATGAGTCTTCCTGACTTCAGGCACTGCACCACCAAGCTGCCCACGTTATTTGCTCATTATGCTACTGTTCTGTCCCTGCAGACTCTTAAATTAAGACTTACCTAATAGCAAGCTTCCCCATTTTGTTTTGAGGAAAGGGACCAGTTTCTGGTATAACATGGAAATTCTTAATGCTTAATCAGCCTCAGCTTGAACAATTCCCGTGGCCACAAGATCACCACGTGGAGAATGCCTATTTCATTATTGAACAGTTAGGGTTAGAACCTTCTTTACGCTGATCTAAAATCTGATTATCCATAACTTCCACCTGTTCATCCTAGTTCTGCACTCAGGAGCAAAACAGTGCCAGGCAGCACACCAGACCTTCACTTATTTGAAGGCCATATCCTGTTTCTGCTTAGTCTGCTCTTCTCAAGGATCAATTTCCCAGTTTCTTCAATTGTACTTCATATCACATGGTTTCCAGACCTATTACCATCTTTTGGAATCATTCTGCTCTTTTGGTGTCCTTAAACTGTGGTACTTAGTACTAATCACAGTGCTCTCGGTGTGATCTGTGCCATGGAACTGGCCACCCATGATATGTATACAAGAGCTTTATATGCACATTTCTTTCACATGTACCATTTGATATGCCAGTCACCCCTATATTGGAGAGAGAGAGAGTGAGTGTGTGTGTGTGTGTGTGTGTGTGTGTGTGTGTGTGTGTGTGTGTGTGTGTGTGTTAATCTAAAGGAGGGATCTTACCTCATTTCATCTTGTGATCTGGGCCTTGGGTTCCAGATTGTATTCATTATGCCTCCTGGCTTTTGTCATCTTCAAATTGAATAATAAACATCCCTTCTAAATCACTGACTCATAGAATTTCAGAGCTGAAAAATGGAGTTCACAGGATTCAACACCTTCATTTTACAGATGAAGACACTGAGGTGCCAAAAAGACTAAGGACTTGCTTGAGCAAAGAGCTGCCATGTAGGACTCTACAGAAACTTCCCACAAATAATGAGATGTTTTTTTGGTAAAAGTAAAAAGTCACCTATCCAAATTGGAACATGTCTGATCAGTGTTAACAGCAAGTACAGAAGGAAAAGGGACATGTCAAACTGAACTTCATTTCCCTGCCTCAAAGAGAAGTGATATATGTTTGGCCCTACACATTTTTATTAACCTGAAGTGACAAAGTACATCAGCACAGTGATGATGACAGAAGAATTTCGTATTTTGCTTGACATTTTTTGTTTTATGTGTTTTACTCGAGACTGTTGATGTTTTCCTAAATTATGGTTGGGGGGTGGGGGGGTGAGGTGATAGATACCTTTTGGCTACTTAGGCCACATTGGGGGATGAATGTTTTTTGGCTAGCTTCTTACCCCTTTTAAAAATTTATGAACCCCAGTTAAGAACCAGTGCTGAATTTAGTTGTCAGAAGAGGAACCTAGCACAGAAGCAGTATCTATATGGCATGGGACATCTCAGACCCTTGGGAACAGACTAAATCTTCCTGGCCAGAACATAATTTAGGACAGGTATCACTGGGTACTTTCCAGTACCTAAATGTTGCACAGTGAATGAATGTCAAGGGATAAGCGGAATGAATAAGAGTAACTAACTATCCTGAGTAATAGTTACTTAGAACAGCCAGGCTGGCACAAGATGAGTTTCAAGAGAGGAAAAATTAGCAAGCCCTTTTTCAGGCTGGTTTCCCATTACTGACCAGTCTTGAGGGCCAGGTCCGTTCTGGGAGGGCAGCATGGAAGCTCCTCAGGCTAAATGAAATCCTGATGCTCAGTTCTGTAACCTCCTGTGGTTTCCTGGACACCAATAGCACTGATCCCAGTATATCAGCCTGCCATGAACATTTTCAAGAAAAAAATACAATAAAAATAAATATTGTATTATAAAACAGTCAATGTGCACTCTGTCCTTACTAGTTCAATAGAACTTTCAGTGGAAAAGTTCCAGCCAGAGCCATTAATTGGGCTGAGCCTTTCTCTTTGGCAAAAAGTTCTCCTCTGGATTTCTCTCACTGGCAGCAGAATGGCTCAGTGGTGACAGCCAACACCCCTTGAAAAGCTTCTATATCTCTGCTAAGTCTTGGGGTCCAGAATTTTATTAGGCATAGTTCTTTACTTACACATTTTCTATGACTCTAGTAGAAGGTCTCCTAGAGTTGCTGCAGTGAAAAGTTGTTCACCTTTTGGCTGATCCGAAAGATGAGCTCCAAACTATTTAAACTGATCAGTCCCTTACCAGGACCATATGCAAACTTTTCCTACTAGAACTTACACATAACTAGCATAGCCCAGGAGAACCCATGGATCACAGTGCCATAACTGACAAATTACAATGGGTCTTGAGAAGATTATACCACTCCCTTCATTACAGAATCCCTCCACAGGAAGATCTTTCAAAGGTCTAATTTGCATGCTTGAAAAGGAATTTTCTCCACAATATCCCTGACTACATACTCCACCCTCTACTTGAAGATTTCCAACTATACACAAGGAACTCACTACTTCCAGAAGCAAACTATTCCATTATTGGACAGCTCAGATGGTTGGGTAGTTTTTCCTTACGTTGAGCTTCATTCTACCTCTAAAACTTCCCTATTTCTGCCATCTGGCGTAGAATATATTGAAGCCCTTTTCCATATATGACAGTCTTTCAAATATTTGTAAATAGCAGTAATGGCCTCCTAAGCCTTTTCCATTTCTTGTGACTGATTCTTGTGTGCCAGTCCTCTTTCCATGCTGGTTGTCTTTCTGAAGTATTATAATCTGACATTCCCAAAACATGGCACTCAGCACTGAACACAATATTTTAGATGTAAGCAAAGTATAGTAGAACTATCCCCTTTATTCTGGACACTGCCTTTGTTAATTAGATTTTAGGTATTCCAAATTTTAAATTACAATATTGACACAAAATATTATATAAAAGATAGTTAAATGCTATGCACATCACCCTCACAACAAGCTCTTAAAGTTTGTATAGGAATTTTCGCATCATAACAAGTAAAAGTAGTGCAGTAGCAAGAACCATTAAGGATGTAGAATCAGACCTGGAATCCTGCTGCTGCTTACCATTTGTGTGACTTCAGACAAGTCAAGGCACAGGGATACAGGAAGTGAAATTGGAAGGAATGACAGACATCATCTGGTCTTCACATTACAGATGGCCAGTGCCTCCTTTAAGGTTGGGAAGGGGGGAAGGGGTGAGTCATAGCTCCAGGATTTAAGCCCAGGATCTCTCACTACAAATATAGGGCTCTTTCTACTACCACCACCCCCCACAACTTCCCTCACCCTTACACATCTCTGAACTTCAGTCTTCTGCAAAATAAGAATAATAATGGTTGCTTGAGGATCAAATGGGATCGTTAATGTTAAACTACTTTGCAAACTATTAAGCACAATGAAAATACAAAGCTATATTACTTCAGTAATAAAGCTTAAAACATTTTTAAAAAGCTAATTACCAGGCGGTGTAGTGGATGGAGTGCCAGGCCTGGAGTCAGGAAGACCTGAGTTCAAATCCAGTGTCAGACACTTACTAGCTGTGTGACTTCCAGACAAGTCATTTCACCCTATTTGCCTCAGTTTCCCCATCTGTAAAATGGGCTGGCGAGGGAAATGGCAAGCCACTCCAGTATCTTTGCCAAGAAAACTCCATATGGGGTCAAGGAAGAATTGGACCAACTGAACAACGGTTTGCTGACACCTTTTATCTTACATCAAACTTCCCAATTCAATTTGCTTTTCAGTCAAGTCCATAGAAGAAGGCACATAAAAAAGACTTTACAATCTTCCTGGAACTTTTAAATTGAGAGGATAACCTGGAATGAGTGAGCAGTGTGTGGAAGAGTAATGAGAGAACCAAATAACAAACAACCTTCATACTAAAATGTCGACAGACTTTCTAGATCCTATGACATAATGAAAGAGTTCATTAATCTGAATAAGAATTGAAGGAAGGAGAACATAGTTGTTACCATTCTTTAAAAGTATAGAAAAATCACAAAATGGTTGTTCTTAACGCTAGAAAAAAAAGATAAGAAACCATCTGGTCTAGCCTATTGCTTGCTGTGTCCAGATAAACCAGTGGCCCCATTTTCTAAGAGAGGTACCTGAAGCCATAAAGCTAATATATAAAATGAAACAGTTGGACCAGGCAATGTCACAGGTTTTAAAAATATATAATGTTTTGCTGAATCTTCCTTTATCCCAATAAGGGCATATTTTATTTTATTGCGCTTTACAGATAATTGCATTTTTTACAAACAGGATCTATGGTAGCTAGCCCTGCATCGAGCAAGTGTTGGTGCCTTTTTTTTCCACAGCATGTGTTTGCATCGTGTTTCTGTGTCCCATTTTGGTAATTCTCACAATATGTCAAACCTTTTCATTATTATATCTGTTTTGGCGATCAGTGATCGATAGTCTTTGACGTCACTATTGTAATTGTTTTGGGGCATCACAAACCTCATCCATATAAGACAGCAAATGTGTGTGTTCTGACTTCCCAACTGGTGGTACCTCATTTGTCTCCCTCTCCTTGGACCTCCCTACTAACTGAAAGATAACAATTTTGAAATTAGGCAAATTAATCATCCTACAGTGGCCTCTAAGTGTTCAGGTGAAAGGGAGAGTTAATCGAGGGCATGCTTCATTGTTGTCTTGTTTTAAGATACTGCTATTGCCACCCCAACCTGCAGCAACCACCACCCAGATCAGTCAGCACCCATCAACACTGAGGCAACACCCTCTACAGCAAAAAGATTCGGACTTGTTAAAGGCTCAGATGACAGTTGGTGTTTTTTAGCAACAAAGTATTTTAATACTATTGTACACATAATAGACTACAGAATAGCATAAACATAATTTTTGTATGTACTGGGAAACAAAAAAATTCATGTGACTCAATTTATTGCAATATTCGATTTATTGTGGTGGTCTAGAACTGAACCTCTAATATCTCCAAGGTATGACTGTAAAGTACTTCAGTGTCTCTTTTCAGTCTCCAAAAAGCACTGAAGGAAAGTACTCAATGTACAATGTAAACCTGCTATGGGACAAGTATTTATATATGACAAAAATGCTGCATACAAAAGGCTGTTACTACCCATCATTAACAGACTAAAGACAGGATTCAGTAACTTGTATTTATTTTTATAGTAATGAATTTAAGCTAAATATGTAGCAGTTCTAAATACTATTATATTCTGCCAACAAGTTAAGACTTAAAAATCTGAATGCGAAATAGTTTGCAGGACTTCTCAGTAGTCCTTGTTGTTAACCTTCACCTTAGCTCTGCACTGTCCAATGAGGTTGACACACACATTTCCAGTGATAGCTCAGTGTCTGGAAGGCTCCAAAGGAAAGTGTGGGAAAGGGGTATTTGACTACCAGACTGAAGGTCTACAGAGCCATTGTGCTGACCTCATTGTTGTATGCCTGTGAGACCCAGATAGTATACCAGTGCTGATGCCAAGAATAGTATACCAGTGCTGATGCCAAGAAACTGAATCACTTTCATTTGAATTATCTTAGGAAGGGTCTGAAGAGCACCTGGCAGGATAAGGTCCCAGGCATTGAGGCACCTTTCTCAAACTAAACTGCCAAGCATTCAAACTCTGCTTCAGAGAGCACAACTCTCATGAGCCAGCCACACTGTTTGAATGCCAGACATGTTTGCCAAAGAGACCATTTTATGGAGAACTCACACAGGCAAAATGCTCACATTGTTGTCAAAAATATCGATACAAGGACACTCTCAAGGTCTCTCTTAAGGACTCTGAAATTGATTGTGTGGCATGGGACCACTGGCACAGGACCACTCAGCATGACATGCCCTCATCAGAGAAGGTGCTGTGCTCAATGAGCAAAGCAGAATTGAAGTAGTTCAAAAGAAAAGGGAGGTGTGCAAATTTAGAGATCTACCGCAAATATTCACATATGTCCAACCTATGGTAGAGCATTCTGAGCTTGTATTGGTCTGATCAGCTGAAGTTGGACACACTGTAACTTGATATATAATGATGTCATTTTAGTCCTCTTCGAGAAATGAAGAACACTCACCATCACGGTCCAAATAATCCCTAGTCCAAGTCTTCTGGCAAGCTAGGCCTGGACTTGGGTTCAGATTCTTGGTGGTGGTTGTTTTCTCCCATCCCACTTCCCTTGTCACCATTCAGCCCCAACCAACAGACCTAGAATCTCTAACCTCTGCAACTCACAAGGCTGCCTCCAAAACAAGACATACCTATCTCAGGATGACTGTTCAATCACCTATAGTCAAACAAAAAAAGACACCCAGCAGAAGAGGCATGCAGAGGCACAGGCTCAGTCAAGTCTCTCTCCTTTCTTTAGCTGGCACATGGGGAATGACAGTCATTATAGCCTGAATAAGAGGAAAGGGATGCCCAGTCCCCACACCAATCCCTCTACAGAAAAGTCTGAAGGGTAGTCATATACCCTGAGAGAATGGAGAGCAAGTCACTCCCTTTTAAAGATCACTGAGTTATCAGCTCTTTCTGTTCAGTAGTTAATAAGGGTTGATTGGTAATCCACAAATTTTCCTCCAGTCCCCTTTCTGGACAACTTGAAGCAAAGTGGTAAAGCTCTTAGCCTAGTGCCTGACACATAGTAGAACAGACATTAAGGTGGAGGGGATTTCTGGGGCCTTCCCTTTAGTCCAGTCCCTTTCTTTGAAACCCTGCAGGTCTTCCCTTTCCAGATAGATTTTTTTTTTTTTTTTTACTAGGTGAAGAGGCCATTCTCTTACCCCATGTCTTACCTAGCCTAAGTCACTGAATGGGTGCTGCTTCAGTCAGACTGAAACCTATAGGCTGTAGCTTAAAAAGGCCAAGGTCTCTCACTGCATCCAGGACCAGCTTCAGTCTCCCTGATCTATATCCTGCCACTGGACCCAGAAGACAGAAGAACAAAAAGTGAGGCTGGTGACTTTGTATAGCCCTCCCTCACTTAAATCCAATTCACTCGCCTGTTGTGGCATCACCTCCCCTATGTCATGGTCCTCATAAACCCCAGTCCCCTGCTTTGACAGATGAGGAAACTGAAACCCAACAGCTTTGTTCATGCTCAAACTGCATTTACATTGCTCCTACAAAAGCTTTTTAAAAATATTTTGTAATTGAACTGGTCTATTTTTACATTTACAATCACTTCTATCTTCTTTTAAAAAATTCCTCTGCCTACCCGTAATGGTACAAGGTATCATCTATTTCCCCATTTAAAATAAAATTGTGACCCTTTCTACACATGTGGAATTACCTTCAATATGTTAAGATTTAGCCTAATTTCTGACAACCTTGTTTCCAGTTTTCCGTAGTAATTTTTGCCAAATGGAGAATTCTTACCCTAACAGTTTAATTTTTTAGGATTTATCAACCGCAGGCTTCCTCTATTCATGGCTTCTGGGTCTTGTATGATCCTGTATGATCCACTGATCAACTCTTCTATTTAACTCACACCGAAGTTTTGATTATTATTCACTTTTTAAATTGTGGCCCAATAAGGCAGCCTTACAATACAAGGATCCTGTCCATTTTCATTGTATCTTATTTAAACGTGCTTTGTTTTGAAAGCAGGTGGGAGATGATTCTCCAGCATCTTGCTCCGAAATGCTAAAAGTAAAGTGGCATGCCTTTTGAGGCTTGTTTTGACCACCAGGGTCTTTCGTTTATTTTGCCCCGATGTTGAAGGTTTTCTTCGTGTCTCTAACTTCCCGGCCGAGCCAGGGTTTTGCCACTGGTCATTGGGGCGTGAGTGTGTCCGAAGCGTTTTCCCCCTTCTCGGGCCGAGGGCGGCGTTAGACAGATGCCTCGAGTTCATGGGTCTAAAACCGAAAGGAGCAGCTGTTGGCCAAACTCGTGTGACAGCCTCCCTGGGCTAGTCCGCCGGGCCTCAGATTCCCCCTCTGTAAAACAAGGATCATCACTCTCGCCCGCCTCCCGGGGTTGCTGTGCCGAGCAGATGAGATCCCATTTATAAAGCACTTCGGAAGCGCAAAGGCCCCTCTGAAGCCGGGTGGCCCCATGCAAAGTAAGTTGCGCTGGGCTCCCCGGGTGGGGACTGGGAGGCCGTGGGGGAGGGGCTGGACGAAAGGAGGGTCTATGGAACTCCAAAAGAAATCTGAGTGTTAAAAAAAGGAGCCCCTCAATTTTAGGTATGAAGTAACGGAGACCCCAGAACGGTGGGCGACCCCGAGGTCAAAGGTTGTTTCTGGCTCCAGGAAGCCTCCCTGGCCTTCCTGTGGCCGCCGCCTTCCCAGGTCGGAAAGGTGAGGGTCCCCGGGGACAAGTCGCTGTCACCAACCCGGCGGGGTAATCAGCTCCGATCAGTAGCCCATTCTCAGGGCTACAACCACTGGCCTTCGACCCCCATGGCCTTTGACCTCAGGGATAGCGACGCCAGTCCTGAGCTATCTTGTTGTTAGCAATGAAGGGTCAACATCCGGGCCCCTGGTAACCGACAACAGCCTCAGAGGTAGAATGGGGGCTCCGCCCCTCGAGCAACAGCCCGCGCTGGTCACCGAAGCCCCTCCCCAGCTCGGTGCTGATTGGAGGATTTTGTGAGCGCGGGCCCGCGATTGGTAAAGGATGTCACAAAGGGGGTAGGTGGGAGTGGGGAGTGGGCTAGAGAGTTGGCCTGGCCGGTCCCTCCTTCGGCTCCGGGAGCGAAACCGAGAGCTGAGTGTCCGAGGGGCTGCCTCCGCCGGGGGGCCGGGCTGGATGGGGCCGGCGACTAAACCCGGGGAGCAGGTGGGCCCAGGCTGTCTCGCCGCCTCTCCCTTCTGAGGAGGAGACGAGTCCTGGGCGCCGCGGCGGGTCTGCGCAGGTGAGCGCCCCTTTCCCCTCCCCCTCTGCCTTGGTTCGGCTCCGTCCTCCCCGGAGCGCCCCGCCCCCGCCCCTGGGCCGGCCCGGCACTGCCCCAGGCGAGCGAAGGAGCAAGCCCACCTCCTGCCGCCGCCAGCCCCCGCCGCGCACGCGCGAACTAAGCCCCGCCCCCTAGCGCTCCAGGCTGGGAAGGGAGGGCTCCACGGCTTCGAGGACCTTGAGGCCTATCCATTCTACTGACTGGCCGACTGAGGCCGCACGGGTGCCCGCTCCAATTCTAGCCTGAGAGCGTCCCCCCGGCCTCCGAGAGATGGCAGGAGCCCTTTGCTCGTCTTTTTACGGTTCTGGTGGGGAAACTGAGACTCCAAGCCCCAGCAGTTGCTTTCCAACAGCACCCGCCGTGGCAGCCCCTCCTTGAGCCCGTTGGGTCGCGGCCCTGCCTGGTCTCAGCCCTTCTCGGTGCCACCTTGGTGCACCCGTGCCCCTCACCCATCCCTGCGCCGGCCTCGGCCTCTTCCACACGCATCCCTGGAGCCCCCCACCGCTCCCCGCTGTGCCTGTGGCCGGGCGGTGCTGCTTGAGCCTGGCACGTGATAGGCGCCCAGTGAGGTTGTGTGGAGGAGGAAAGGCCTGGACGCCTGGGGACGTCCCTGGCTGACACTCCTTTACCATGCCCTCGGTGCCCCCCATCTGTGCGCAGTACCCAGTCTTCTAGGGCACGCATTTGGGGTTCCAGCCCTGTGGGGGGCCTGGGGCAACTGTTATCTCCCATTTTACAAATGAGGACAGTCGACCCTTATCCCACCGCTAATGCACGTGGGAGCTGGGATTTGAGTCTGAATGGAGCCCTGCCTGCCCTTCGGGCTTGTTGTCTTATCCCCAGGGACTAGTCCAAAGCCTTCCCCGGGCTCCTAGGAGACGCCTCTCACCCCATTCTCTAGCAATTCTAGCAATAACGGGTTCTGGCCTTTACAAAATGGTTCATTGGCCTCTTTATCAAGAAAATAAGAGTGGAAGTAGTCCTGAATGACAACCTCGTCCCCTGAGCATTCTCCAGTCGAACAGGAAAGGGTCACTGAATGTCCAGTCTGGGGACTTGGAGAACTTAGGGTGCTCCTGAGCCTGAAGCAGGGAGCACCAACAGAAGTTCTTCCAGTATTCAGATGAAAATCGTTAACAAAGACTTGGGTGTGGAGGATAATGGTTGGCTACTTTCCATCCTGCTGAAACATTGACTGAAGACTTAGAACCTTAGGTTCATAGAGCTAGAAGGACATCCAGAAGACCATGTGATTGATCCAAAACCCTCACTTTACTGAAGAGGAAACTGAGACCCATTCAGGGCCTACCAGAGTGGGGTTGAACCAGCTCCATCCACCCAGCCTCAAACCCAGGTTCTTTCCACTGTACCCGGCTGTCTTATTTTGGTGGTTCCATCATTGTTTTGACGATTAGAATGGCAAAAGATGAGAAGATATTCTTTGGGAGTATTTACAGATAAGGTAGATCCTACCTTTTCTTAGCTGGAGATGGAGAAAAGTAATGAATAATCACAAAAGTGTGTATGTAATTCTGTGATAGGAGTGTGCTTGAAATCCCCATTCACTTGGATTCTCTCGTAGTTTTGTCTCATCAAGCTTCTTTTATGTAGCCTCTCAGAGGAGAAAGATATTTCCAAGTAAAAAGCTATAAATACTAGCATTAATGGTTATCGTTCAGGTATTTCTGTGCTGGGGATAAAGAGTACGATAATAACTCACACATTTAGAAAGCATTGAAGTTTTTAAAATGTGTACCTTAAAACTTCTTGTGAGGTAGATTAGGGCAATTCTGTTCCTGTGGCATCGTGGATAGAGTCATACTTGCATTCTAGACAGATCCCAGTTTGTTTACATGTGAGTCTCATTTTCCTCATCTATAAGATGCAGCCGGGAATAGCTGTAGGAGCTCTCGTCCAAGGTTGTTGGGAGCCTCTGGACTTTGTAGATTTTAAAATGTTGCCTGTTGATTGATTATTGATTATTATTATTATTATTACTTCCATTTTACAGATGAGGCATCTGGCCCAGGCTTGTGGGTTTGAGAACCAGACTTTGAGCCCAGATGCTTCCTGAATCCAAGTTGATATCCACTGAGTGCTTATAGGAGTGTTCATAATGTTCATGTGCTAGCCAGATGGCACAGTGCATAGTTCTCTGGTCCAGAAATTAAATCTGGTCCCACACACTAGCAGTGTGACCCTGGGCAAGTCACTTTACCAACTTTGCTTCAGTTTCCTCATCTGTAAAATGGGCTGGAGAAGGAAATGGCAGACCACTCCATTATTGCTAAGAAAACCCCGAATGGAGTCATGAAGAGTCTAAAATAACAACAGCAGTGCTCACAAATTAGTGTAGCCTTTCAAGCCTCTGAACTTGAAAGAATGTTCTACAATACAAGTTTACTGAAAGAGCCAAACAAGTAATACAAACTGTTCCGAAAGAATTTAGTGGCAAGAGAGTACATTCTTGGCTAACGTGATCAGGGAATGTTTCAAAGACTAGTGAGATTTGTTGGATAGGTGGAATTCATATAAGCAGTGAAGAAGCTGAAGGGCCTTTCAGACAGTGAATGGTTTAGGAGGGGGTTCAGCTCCAGTTTGTGGTTTGGAACATTGAACGTTTTTTTTTTTTTTACATAAAGTGTTAATGGTATCCAAGCTCCTAGGCCTGTCTGAAAGAACATTTTACCCAGTAGTACTGTAGACCCCAGCCACTATTTAGAACCTTGCTTCCTTGGGAAAGTGTGTTTTCAGTTTGGGAAATGTTTTCTCCCCCAGGGCTGGGGGTCATGGCTGCTGTCATGGCTTGAGCCTCACAGGAATTTTGCCCTTCTGATCATTTTGCTGATTTTACCATAATAAAATGTTCAAATTTAAGCTTTTGAGGTTGGGGGATACAAAGTTCTCAAGTATTCAAGCTCCATTTATAAACAGTTTGATGACTTGGGGTTCTAGTCAGTTTGGGGATATGTAGGCCCATGACTTCTCCCTTGCCTTTCCTTATTTTATGTTTTATTTAACGGTTACAGCCATCTCTGCCTCAAGTGAGTATGATCAGTCCCTCTAGATTTGCTAGGAAAAATAATCCGGAGACCAAGACAATTGAGGTAATGATTAGTTTACTGCTACTCCACACTCCCCAGGGCTAGGGAAGGTCTGCCTGCTACACCTGTCATTGCTGACCTCCAATAGAAGCTCCTTTTAAACATTCTTTCCATAACCCTCTCAAAGCCCATGATGAATGTAGGGAATCGGAGCTGAGTTGTTGCCATGCATCAAAGATAGCTCAGAATACTTGGATGTCAAGACAGCTCAGGGATCAAGTCACCAGGTAATCATCAGAGGGGAAGCTGGCAGCTTCATTCGAGCCTTCTTTCTTTAAGAAGTTTGGTTTTTTTAAGTTAAGGTAAAGAAAGTTTTTCACTTTGTGCAGTTTTTAATTGCTGAGTCATTCATTATTGCCTGGATAGGAGGAAGCTGGTTGTATTTCCTGCATGAGTCTAACCAGCTCCTTTTCACTGAATTTTCTATCCACCCACCCCCAAATCTTCCCAACAAATACTGCTGTCTGAAGACAAAGGATAAACAACAAACCTGAGTTGATTTATTTCATCTAATTATCTGGAACCAGGAAGTTGCTTCAGCACTGCAGCCTGCAGAATGCCGACACCCCTTGGGAAGGCCTGTTTTTTCTCAGCTTGCATCATTGCTCCCTACTGTAGTGCTTTGTGATTTCCCCCCTTTACTCACCATTTTCTGCATCTTCCTTCTGAACATTCATCTCTGGGGTTCTATATGGGCAGCATGACCAGGCCCTTTTGATTTTAATTGCTCTGCCTCTTTTTTTCTTGACCCTCTTTCTGCTCTTCTACCCTCTGCCCATCTGGCCTGTGTTTTCACCACCAGCAAGTCTGTCACCAGCCTTGCTTTAGGTGCCCTTTGGTGTGCAGGACACTTAATCTGGGGGTGGGGGTGAGTTACAGAGAAGAGTGAGAAATGGACCCTGCCCACAAAGAGCTTCAGGCCATCTAGAGCACAAAAGACCAAGCTCTACCCAAAATCAAAATGAAATTAAAAGAAACTGGACCCTGCAAAACTATGCAGGCTCATACTATAATTCCCAGACCAAAATCTACCAGGGCACAATCCACAAAGTGTTCCTATTTTCTTTGCTATGTTATGGTCCTTAATAATACCTCTATAATGGTGATGTGTCTACTGAACTAATTAGCATATTCTGAAAAGAAACAAATATACTTCTGTTTTTAGATTGACATGTGAAAATTTGAGTCATTGGGCACAGTCATCCAAAGAGCACACCTTTGGCAGAGTTAAAAGATCCCAAGTTCCCGAGATTACTGAAGCATCAAAGAAGCAGCACACATCCATGGTAGAAATAACCCTAGTGATACCCATAGGTTGGGCCCAGAAACTTTTTTTTTCTTTTTTGGAGGGCAGTTGGGGTTAAGTAATTTGCCCAAGGTCACACGGCTAGGTTTTTTGTTTGTGTGTGCGTTAAGCATCTGAGGTCGGATCCGAACTCAGGTCCTTCTGACTCCAGGGCCGACGCTCTACTCACTGCACCACCTAGCCGCCCCTGAAACTTTTTTTTTAATATTTTGATAGCTGTAGGCTCATATAATTTTTAAAGCAATCCTATGTGTTTTGTTGCATGCATTTTAAAGTACAGTGATATTTCTGGAAGGAGTCCAAGGGCTTTACCAAGCTGCCAAAGAGGTGGGATCCATGGTACAAAAAAAGGTTGAGAATCCTTGTGATGAAGGACCCTGGCACAGACTTAAACTTTGTAAGATGAATCTCACTAACAGTAATTCAGTTTGTCTGGATTATAGAGCATAAAATGAGTAAAGGTGCTAGAACAGAGTGGGGCTACAGTGTCGGGCCTGCAGGAGTGGGATTGGGCTAAGTTTTGAGCCTAAGGACTTGACATTAGCAGAACTGTTCCTTCAAAAGATTGATGTAGCAGTACTATAAAGAGAATCGAACTGGGCAAAACTGAAGACAGACCAGTGAAAAGGTTGAGAATTAATGGACTCTTGGAAGAGCTTTGAGCTGGGCCCATCTCCCCAGTCAGAAACCTGCAGTAGCTACCAGTTGTCCTTTTTGTTGTCATCGCTTTTTTCAGTCACGTCCCACTCTATAGATATTATTTGGGGTTTTCTTGGCAAAGATACTGGAATAGTTTGTCATTTCCTTTTCCAGCTCATTTTAGAGATGAGGAACTGAGACAGGGTTAAGTAACTTGCCCAGAATCACCCAGCTAGTATCTGAGCCCCTATTTATTTGCCAATGGGGTAAGTTAAGAATTTAGGGGGTGGCTAGGTGGCGCAGTGAGTTAAGAGCACTGGAGGACCAGGATCAGTGTTGACCTGAGTTACTTAACACCCACACAAAAATAACATTGCTTGTGACCTTGGCCAAGTTACTTAACCCCAATTGCTTTAAAAGAAAAAAGAATTTAGCCCGGCTCTAATCTACCGTTTCAGCTTTTCTTTAGTCTCCTTTACTTTTTGTACATCTCATCCAAACTGGACTGCTGCTTTTTTATTTTGTCTTCCTCCTTACAGAATGTCCCCCAGGCCTAGAACCCTTCCTGCTATATTTGCCTATTGAAACCCTTCATTTCCTCATGGGACCTAAATTCCCTGGTGTGAGCATCACCCTACTACCCCCTCTCCTCCAATATTTCCTTTGTCCTCATTGAGACCTTATTCTGTGGCCCTTATGCCTCCAGTCTCCAAAGCAGACCAGCAGAGGCCATACCTGGGAGGAGCTAAGCCACTCAAGCTGGGGGGTGGGGGTGGGGGAATAAATCCTCATCTCCACCCCAGCCATTCCCAGCCTGCACAGGCAGCCTCCTCCCTTTTCTCTGAAAACCAAGATCTATTTTTTCTTGAAAGAGTGCATTAATTGACCCCTTTCTTCGACTCACTGTCTTGGTGATGTCTCAGATCATAACTTTATCTCCTGTTCACTACTACCCTCCAGTATATTGTGTCTCCCATTAGATTGTAAGCTTCTTGGGGGCAGGGACCGGCTCATTTTTTATTCATATCTTTGTAAGTACTTGCATTCATTAAAAACAGCTAGGTGTTGAAGTAAACAGAGTACTAAGTCTGGAGTCAGGAAGACCTGAGTTAAAATCCAGCCTGAGAAATTTCTTAGCTCTGTGACCCTAGGCAAGTCATTTAACTGCTGGTTGAATCAATTTCCTTAGTTGTAAAAGGAGGATGATATAATAGCACCCACCTCCCTAGGTTGTTGTGAGAATTAAATGAGATAATATTTGTAGAGTGCTTAGCACAGTGTAGTAGGAGGCAGTTACTAAATATTTGTTTCCTTCTAATCCTTCCTTCAGTGTGTACAAGTATTAGATTTTAGGCTCCTTGAGGATAGACAGTTTTGTTTTAAATTTTTGTTTCCCCAGTGTCTACCAATGGTGCCTTGGATATAATACACTTTCAGTAAATTGCTTCTAATTGAGTTGAATTGAGAGTGAACTAGGATTTTGACAATAGGAAGAAAAAGGAAGGAGAGGTATAGTCAAAGACTTAGCTACCAGTAAGAGTTGGCAAAAGAAGGTTAGCAGTCAAAAAAATCACTAAATATCCAAGCTGGCTATCTGATTCACCATATAATTAAAAACCCTCTTTAGCACATCCAAGAAAGGGTCACCTGGCCTTTGTTTGAAGGCCTCATTCAGGGGGCCCATCACCTCTTGAGGTTCTTCCTACTTTGGAGCACGCAGTTGCCTCTCAACATCGATCATTATGCTTTAGACCTCTCCTTTGGAGCATTTCCTCACATCCAGCCTTATTTTCTTCTTTGAACCTTCTCTTGGTGCACTTAGTTCTGCCCTCTGAGGCCAAACAGAATAAATCTAATCCTCCTTACACATCAGCCCTGCAAATATTTGAAGCTGCTACCATGTTCTCCATCATGCCTTCTCTTATCCAGATTAAGTGTGCCCCATTTTTTAATGGATCCTATTGCATATGCTCTGCTCCTCTTCCCCTTCCTTCCCAAGATGTGCTGTCTAGAACAGAACACCCAGTGGCAGAGGCAGACTGGAGAAAGTGGTGCTGGCATTCACAGGATTCAGAAAGCCAGAGGAGGAGCACGTTTGAAGGGAAAATGTTAACTTTGAACATTCTTTTAGTAATATGGCCAAAGCTATGGTCTGTGACCATGTACAAAGAACTCCCCTTAAGACTGCTGCCTCTGCTCTTGGTTAGATACTCTCAATCCCTGCTTTTCTGTGTTCTTATCCGTGTACTCAGACCTCTTGGTTCTTGACCTGCATATGTACTTGCTCCTTTATTATTTCATTAAGGCCCCTTCATCTTGGCTGCTCTAGTACAGCCAAGGTTCTCTATTTGGACTGTTGCTCTTCTCCCACTAGACCCATTTCATTGGTGAGTTCATCCATTCCTCGATTTTTTTTGTGCTACTTAGAGATTACAGATCTCTTTGGTGTCCTTCCTTTTCTGTGGCAGATTATGTACTGTGGTCATTGTATCTAGAATTGAACGTCCTGCCAAAAAGTCAAACTCAAAGCAGTATGGTAACAATACGTCTTCCCCTTCCCAGTTCTTGAGGGAAGGGGCTTAAGGATTTTAGAGCTGGAACATGACCAGTCCTTTTAATTTTACAGATGGAGAAACAGGCTCAGCAAGTTCCACAGGTTCTAATAGCAGAACTGGGATTCAGATGCAGATGCTCTGACTAAATCCAGCAGTCTTCCCACTAGATCCTTTTCCCCTCTTCCATAGTGCTTAAATTTAATAGAATTCAGCTGAAGAAGCATTTAGTAAATACCTGTTTTTTGCAGGTGCTGACATTACAGAAACAAAAATGAAAGCTTCCCAACTCTCAAGGATTCTCCAGGAATCACTGAGTCAGGATCAAAAGACTCAGATCTAGAAGAGACCTTGGGTCCAGTCTCATCCTGCTCTTTCATTTTACTGATAAAGAAACTGCAGCTGTGAAGAGACTTGCAAAGGTCCCAGACCCTGTATCTTGATTCCTGTCTTTTGACCTTAAAACCCAGTGTTCTCTCCCTCACATCGAGCTAGTTCCAGTGTCCCTCTGTGCCCCGCAAATCCTGATCATGGCTGGCCTGGATTTTGAGAACCTTACTGGCTTCCTTAAACTCCAGCCCCCCCCCTCCCCACTTTTGGATAAAGACACTGTGTGATTGGTGACTGCTCGGCTTAGAGATGATTTGGGTGCATAAAGAACCTATGGCCCCAGTGACTTTCCCTCTCCTGCTGCTGCTGTGGCAGCCACTCCCCTTCTGCCACAGCCTCTTTGGCTTCCCAGGGCTCTCGCCTGTTCTGTGAGCCTCTCTTTAATTCTTTCTCTGCCTCCGGTCCACTGTATCCAGAGGAACCTTGGCTCCTATTCTTGTATGGTTCTGGAAATAAACCTGCTCATCATTTCTGTAGGAAGGTACATTCTGAATATAAAGTGGTCCAGCCAGTGGGTTTGGGAATGTCTTAAAAAGTGAGTAAGCCACAGGCTCAGGAGTGCTGAAAGGAGGGACTTGGCTTGAGATAGGACTGATGCCTTATTCTTATGTTTTAGGTGCAGAACTCAAAACATGACCAACAAGATACATAGCCAATGTTCAGAGCTAATTTGGCTAAAACTGGAATACAATTGTCCACAGCATATCCACAAGGAATCAGAAAAGTCGATCTAATGGCTAACAAGAAAGAACCTCCGTTCTTTAATGAAGATAACGTGGGACCATTTTACTACAAACTTCCTTTCTACGAGACTATGGAGCTCTTCATTGAGACACTGACGGGGACATGCTTTGAGTTGAGGGTTTCACCTTTTGAAACTGTCATCTCTGTGAAAGCTAAAATTCAAAGATTAGAAGGTAGTTGTATTCTTAATTCTTATTACTAAGAGTGATGGAAATTCATTTCATGCTATCAATATAGGTTAATGCTTTTGAAGTGGAGTGATGTAGCTGGATGGGGTAGAGGAACATTCCAGAGGAGAGAATCCTTCCACCAACAAAGGTCAGCAGATTTTCTGTAACTTAGAGTAGCAGACTTACCTGGGAGCCTGAGGGTTACATGCCTTGCCCAGGGTCTCAGAGACGATACTTGAACCCTGGTGTTCTTTGCTCCAAGGCCATTGTGTCTGCTTTTTCACTCTGGCTGTCATCTGTGAAATTATCCCATAATAACTTATTTCCTCATCTTATTACCCCATAATAAATATCTTGGGTTTTTATTTTTTTTAGTGTACTGCTTTGACACCCAGTTTAGTTGTTGGTTCATTTTTAATGCAGATAGTCTTAGAATTATGCCAAGCAAAAGTTGTGGCTTTCTGAAACATTTTGTCAAAATTCTGTTGCCCCTTACTACTGCTGATTTTTACATTTTGTGTTCTTGGGCCAGTAATTAGGTCCTGACAACCCCTACCCCCCATTTCTAGCTTTTGTATATGCCTTTTAAGTTAATGAAACATTTCTCTCAACTCTGCATGCTGCTGAAAAGGACACAAGAATGCATGTTTTTATCAGAGTAAGTGGGATTAGCTTCATCTGTGGCCTCCTTGCGCCCTCCCTCAGTGTGTGTGCAGCTAGCTCTGGCTCCAGAGTGGAGGAGTATTAGAGTCTCCCTCCAGCTCTGTCAGAGTTCAGGGACTCACAGGGAAGGGACTTCAGTCACCATTTCCCATGAGAACTCTTAACACCTGAGCAGAGAGAGGTGGAAGAAATCTGGGCTCCCTCTAGGCTTTAGAATCTGGACTTGCTAGTTACAACATGAGAAACTTTTTGTTTGTTTATTTAACTATCAAGATCTAATGGCATAATTCTATAATAATCCCATTTTGCTTTTCGGTTCCGGTAATGAACTTAATGATCTAGGTACTTGATCTACACATAGTCTTCTCAGAAGAGAGTATTTTTTAGACATATTTGTTGAATAAGCACTTAAAACGCACAGCTGGGTTTAGAGGATTCAGAATTGGAAGGGATTTCCTTCAAGATTCAGCTGACATTGGGGCAGATAGGTGGCACAGTGCATAGAGTACCAGCCCTGGAGTCAGGAGGACCTGAGTTCAGATCTGGCCTCAGACACTTACTAATTGTGTGACCCTGGGCAAGTCACCTAATCCTGATTAACTTCAAAAAAGATTCCACTTACATCTCACTTTCTGCTTTTCCTTTTCCTTTCCCTCCACTTTATCCTGTATACCTATCTGATGTGTGCATAGTTATATGCATGTTGTCTCTCCCATTTCCTCCCCCATTTACTAGTGAGCCCCTTAAGGGCAGGGACCAGGTGTTTGCCTTTCTTTGTATTCCCAGTGATCGCCAGAGTGTCTGGCATGAAGCAAGCCATTTGTACCACTTATCTCCACTTCCTCTCCTGCTCTTCTTATTAGCCCTCTGTATGAGACTTTGCTTTCAGATTTACCATTGATCTCTTAATTGCCTCTTCTGAGTCTTCATCTGTCTTGTCTGACAAAGCACCTGGATCCTCTCTGCTCTCTGGTTTTCAGTCCGACCACCCCTTGTCAGTGTCCTTTTCTGGATCTTCATTCTTGTGACACCCACTCAGCATGGGGGTGCCCCTCGAGCTGTCCTGTACTCTCTTTACTCTCTGCAGTCTCATCTGGTGATCCCTTCAGCACCCAGGCTTTCACTGTCTATGCATGTAGTTCCAAGAGGTACTGAACCAGCCCCCTGACTTCCCTGTGTGCCAGTATCCTGTCACCGCTGCCTTTTAGAATCTGGAAGTTTGTGTTCCTCAGACAGCTCGAGCTCAGCACGTTCAGAGTGGATAGAACTCATTGTCTTTCCGCCCAAACCCACCCTTTTCTGACCTTTTTATCATTGCTGAGGACTCTTCCATCCTCTCCATCTCCCAGGTTTACAGTATCAAGAGTCATCCTCAACTCCATACTACACACATAATAATAGCCAGCATTTATATAGTGCTTTCATGTTTGTAAAGCACTTTGAAAATATCCCTTCCTCACAGCTACCCTGAGAGGTAAGTACTATTATTATCCCCATTTTACTGATGAAGAAACTGAAGCTGACAGACATTAAGTGCTTGTTATATCTCCCTTCGCACTAGCTTTCTTCAACGTCTCCTCTTCATTTACACAAATAATTCAGGCCACTCTACCTCTTGCTTAGACTTTTGTCCTGGGGCCATCTCCAGCTGTCAGTTGGTACTCAGCTACACCTGGTCTCATATCTGCAAAGTCCCAAGGAGTTACATGGATAACTGATCAATATCTGGCCACTGGACCAGATAACACCAAAGGAGAAAGTGAGGCTGGTGACTTTGCCTAGCCCTCCATCACTTAAGTCCAATTCACTAGTGAGTCATGGCATCACCTCCCTGATATCAAGGTCCTCTTTGAGAACGAAGGACAAACAACAACCACAAAACTATTGCTATAGGCTTCTGATTCCTTTCCCTGCTTCACATCTCTTCCTAATCCATTCATTAGTAAATTATTGTTTCCTTCCTTCTGTCCTTCTTTCCTTCTTCTTATTTATCCATCTGTCTGTCCCTCATCACATGCTAAAGTGATTTTCCTGAAGCACAAGTCTAACCATGTCCCAGTAAACTCTGGTTCCCTCTTGTCTCCAGGATCAACCATGAAGACTTCCTTCTAGCACTTAAATCTCTTAGTCCCCTGCCCCCTTTCTACCTTTCCAGTCTCTGTACATTTTACCCGTCTCAACCTCTGCGGTCTATTCCTCACCACAGGCATCGTTCCCGCTATCCCAGCCTTTGCATTGCTGCCCCATTTTGCTTAGAATGCTCTCCCTTCTTCTGCCTCTTAATTTTCCTAACTTTTCCTTTGGGACTCACCTCTGATCCCACTTTCTTCAGGGACAGTTAGATGGCACAGTGGATAGAGCACTGTCCCTGGAGTCAAGAAGACCTGAGTTCAAATCCTGCCTCAGTTATTTGTGAGCTATGTGACTCTGGGCCAGTCACTTAATCTCCATTTGCCTCAGTTTTCTTAACTATAAAGTGATAATAAAAAATAGCATGCCCCTTCCCCCAGGAGGGTTGTGAGGCTCATACAAAATAATATTCATAAAGTGTTTGGCACATGGTAAGCACTTTGTAAATGTCATTATTATTATTAAATGAGATAGAATACTTATGTAGCTCTGAGCTTAATAAATGCTTGTTTCCTTCTTTTTTCCAGTGTTCCCACTGCTATTGCCTTCCATTCTTGAGATTATCTTCCATCTTCTCTCTGTGTATCTTGTGCATAACCTAGTTATTTTCATGTTTGTTACCTCTAATAGAATGTGAACCCCTTGAGGACAGGAGCTGTTTGCCTTTCTTTGTATTCCTACTTAGCACAGTACCTTGTACACTGTGAACACTTAATAAATCCTTGTTGATTTACTAACTATACTTGTCCCTTATAGCAGTGGAAAAATAGACCAGTTTACAAGATAAATTACATGTAAACAAAGTTCAGCCTACAATAGTCAGACAGTTATCCTTGTAACTCCAGAGGACTTTGAAAATATGAGACTAGGTGTAGTTGAGTACACAGAAACTCCACACTACAAACTTTCAAAACAATTGGCAGATCTTTTAATTGAAGAATTGAATTCTTCTGCATTGTGTAGGCAGTATATTTAATGGCTTGCCATGTCCAGCTCACTTTGTCCATGGGCTACCCCGTTCCCTGTTCATGGTGGCCTTGTGCCTCCTAGATACACGCTTATTCCTTCCATTTCTCAACCCACTCCCAACCCGCAGAGCTGGCATGGTCAAGGACTGTAGGAATTACATGGGAGCCATCTGTAGTGTTGGTATATTGAGGAAAATGCAGTGACACATGCAGAAGGAGAAAGGTTAGTACGTACTTCACATCATTCATGCCTCTAAATTGGTGAAGGGCTTATCTTGCCTCATATTTTCTCGGCTGTTAATGAGGACAGCAGTGGCATGAACAGTTCTCTGGCAAGGAATGCTTTGGGTGTCACTTGGGAGTAGAGGATAGTTAGCATATAACCATACTTAGTATTCACATGAACCTGTATGTGGCAAGTTACATTCTTATATTTTGTGTAGCCCAACCCTTCCCTGTCTCCTAAACTCTTGGACCCTAAAACTTTGGTCATGCTTCTCATCAGCTCTCCTCTTGGATCTTCTAATACCTGGTTTTGACCCTTATTCCATCCCCCATTTCACTGCCCTCAGTCTGGTCTTTTCCAGCTAATCTGGTCAACCAATTTTTGGTATTCATATTTTGCCTTCTGTCCCTGAGCTAATGTCTGCATGGGATACTGAATTTCCATCCTGCTTCCAAGACAGAAAAGAGTTCAGATTGAACCCTGGACCCTGATTTCCTGTGGTGGTTTTTTATCTGGCCTTGATGGGTTTGGAATAGGTGACCTTGAAGGCCCCTTCTTGCTCTATCATCCCATGAACTATATTGCTACTGAACCCCTTTATAATTAATGTAGCACATTATATCTTCTTTATTTTCTTAAATCCAGTTTTGTAACTATGGAAGCTATTATGAATCCCCAGGTAAAATTCTTATTTTCAAAATATCAAATGACTTGACAATTTTTATAACTTATCTAGATCAAGTACCAAGGCTTCGTTTTGATTTCTTGTGTGGTTGATTTAGTGTGTGCATCTAAACTTCTTTGGGTTAATTCTATACAGCTTTAAGTGGGGAATTCACTTCTATTTAAGATTTGGGGGGAACTTGATTAGAGTATTCTGTTTTCTGTTGCCTTCATAGGTGAATAAATTTTAAATGGTATATGATGGGAAAGGCCACTAGTGTGTTATAGGGGCACAGGCAGAAAATAGTGGAACTTGAGTGACTGTTTTTTATTTAAAAATAACAAAATCAAGCCCTCCTAACAGCGAGTATGTTCTTTTTCTGGTCCATGCACTCAATTCTTATGTGATATAGTTGTGGGTTACATATAATATGAAAGGTTACCTGACAGAAGACTAGGAAGGAGTTTTCCAGGGCAGGGTGCCCTCCTTCATTAACTTTTAACTTTATATAATGTGTTGTATTTTTACCTATTCCTGATTAAGTAGATTCTGTCATCTAATTTCAGCTAAACTAAACCTAGCAAGATGGGTAAGAGTAGTTTACAGCCACCTTGCTGTTCTTCACACTAGACTCTCCATCCAACGGCTCCAGGCATTTTCTCTGATTGTTTGCCATGTCTGGAATGTGTCCTGTTCTGTTTTCTAACCCACCCTCCTCCCCCATCTATGCCTTCTGGCTTCCCTGGCTTCTTTCAAGCCCCAGCTGCAATCTTACTGTCTATGGGCAGCTTTTCTGATCCCTCTTAATCTGAGTCCCTTCCCTCTGTTGATGGTTTCCAGTTTTATCATGTTAGTGGCTTGTTTGTACAGCATCATTAATGTGTTGTTTCCCCCATTAAACTTTGAGCTCCTTTGGGGGCCTTTCTTTGCATTCCCAGAACTCAGCACAGTACCTGGTACATAATAGATGCTTAATAAATGTTTGACAACTAAGTATGCTAGTAATGCCAGCATAGGCAACCAACCAAAACAGAGCTGATATTCTATGCCTAGTGCAATTATGATCTAATCAGAGCTGAAGAATCAAAACTATCTAGAACATTGTTTAAAATACAGGTTTACATCTAGTATATCTAGTGATAAATCTCACCCTGGCATATGTTGTGTTAGGAGATAATTAGTGATAATATAAAACCACAATTCTGTAGGCATCACAAAACCAAGCTTTTGTTGCCAACAGTGCCGTAAGAATATCATGTTTGCACACTTTCATAACTTTGAAACAAAATACTTTGACCACCATTATAAACATTTTCCATTATAAACATTTTCCAAATTTCAAGGAGTTTTTTTTTTTTTTTAAGCAATTGGGGTTAAGTAACTTGCTCAAGGTTACATGGCTAGTCATTATTTATGCGTGGGTGCTCATTTTCTGCGGCTGGATTTGATCTTGGGTCATCCCAACTCCAAGGCCGGCGCTCTTAACTCACTGTGCCACCTAGCCGCCCCTTTTAGGGCAATTGGGGTTAAGTAACTTGCCCAAGGTCACACAGCTAGGTTTTTGTTTGTGTGGGTTAAGTGTCTGAGGCCGGATCCGAACTCAGGTCCTTCTGACTCCAGGGCCGGCGCTCTACTCACTGCGCCACCTAGACGCCCCAAATTTCAAGGAGTTTTGAACCCATTTGTTAAAAAATAAAAACATGGGGGGCAGCTAGGTGGCGCAGTAAGTAGAGCAACAACCCTGGAGTCAGGAAGACCTGGGTTCGGATCCGGCCTCAGACACTTAAGGTACACACAAACAAACAAAAAAAAAAACCTAGCCATGTGACCTTGGGCAAGTTACTTAACCCCAATTGCCCTACAAAAAAAGCAAAAAATAATAATTATATTTATATATATGTAAACATGTGGGGCGGCTAGGTGTCGCAGTAAGTAGAGCAATGGCCCTGGAGTCAGAAGGACCTGAGTTCGGATTCGGCCTCAGACACTTAAGGCACACACAAACAACAACAAAAAAAAACCTAGCCTCGTGACCTTGGGCAAGTTACTTAACCCCAATTGCCCTACAAAAAAAGCAAAAAAAAAAAAGATTTATATGTAAACATGTAACAACCTTGCTGTTGGTTTTCAAGAACAATGGGCTGTCATAAAAGGAAATGGAAATTCACTAGTCCTATTTCAATAAAAACCTTTGCATAATCTGTGGATAGTATTGAGAAATGAATGTTAGGATTTAATACCTAAATTTAGGCAGCAATTCAGTTCTCCCATTTGGAGCTGTGTGTTTTTTGGCAGGGTATCTTTTTCAGTATGATGACCATTAAAATCAAGAATTGAAATAGGATGACCTTAGACCCCTCCCCCCTACCTTTAAATTGCTGTTTCACAAAGTGTTCAGCCAAGATTTTTCAAAATAATCAAACTGATCAAATTGCATTGCTCTCACTAAAATATCATTTAGTAATAGTTGAATAACTCTGAGAGCGAAAAGGTGTTTTGTACCATTAATAAACAAAATGCTTTTTGAAACTTGTTATCTCTTCTTTATCTCAGCCTTTTAACATTTTTTTTGTGTTTTGTAATAAACATGATAATGTATTGTAAATATAGTATATTGTACAATTAATGAATATATGTATGTGTATTGAAGGTGCTCAAACATTTTTTACTATTAGGGGGTTTTGATCAAAAAGTTTGGAGATCACTGGCATGGTAGAATGAGGGCCTGCTTCATAATTGGGTAGAATTCAACTAAACAGGCATTAAGCATGTAATATGTGCCAGGTACCATACCAGGCTCTTTTGAAAACCAAACAGCTTCCATCCTCAATGACCTTAGAGTTTATTGGAAAGAAACAACAGATGTTTCTGTTAACAGAAAGTTAAGTGCAAAATATTTACAGGGTGATGTAGTGGAGGAAGGTTGATCAGTACAGGTTTCTTATGGGAAGCAGGCAACATGTGAGCTGCACCAAAAGGAAGAAGGCCATGGCAAAGCAGGGGCCAGGATGTGCATTCCAGATAGGATCATGGCATAGAGCTAGGCTCTGAGAAACAGTAAAGATGGGGGGGAGGGCAGAAATGGAGAATGAGACTGATGTGCCAAAAATCTGAAGGGAGAAAGTCTGGAACCAGACTGCAAAGGACTTTGTATCATAGACTCAAAGAGGGAGAGACATGATCAGACCTGTCCTTTAAGCATCTCAGTGGGGTAATTGTGTAGAGGATGAACTGAAGAAGGAAGGGACTAAATGCAGATAAAATGAATTAGGAAGCCATTGAAATAGTTTAGACCAGAGATAATAGAGGGCCTGGCCTAGGGTGGTAGCAGTGAGTGTGGGGAGATGATGACAGATGGGAAGTATTAATGGACTTGTAGGCTAATTAGATGTGACGGTAACATAAACAGGTGATTCCATTCTGCTTATCATACTTGTACCTCTTCACGTGGCATTACAAATTTATCAGTTGCTAAACTTACTTCCTCATTTGTAAAACATGAGAATAATATTTGCACTACCCTCACAGAATCAGACATTTTTAAATAGGAAGGATCTCCATCTGACATTGAGTTTTAACTCATTGTGAAAAGTAATTCTACTATTATAATTTAATCAGCCTAGTCACTAGTATTCATTAAGGCTGTGCTTAAAGACCTTGCAGGAGAGGGAAACTCCCATGTGCAGGGGCAGCCAATTTCATAATCAGATCCTGCTTCTGAAATGTATTGGCTCTGTAACTTTGAACAAGTCCCTTAGTGAATTGGGCAGCCATATAGATGTTGTAGAACCATTGGTGATCTGCTTTTTAACTCCTCAACACCAGTAAAATCAATAGGTCTGAACAAAAAAAAAGTATTAAAAATACTCAGGTTTTTCCCAGTTCAACAGATCAAGTACTAGATGGGTAATTAATAATGCCTTTTATCCATTGTCTCTCTTCTCCCAGATAATAAATGTGTAAGTAATAAGAAATGAATTTTTCTTTGCTGAGAAACTGATTTTAACTCATCATAATTGTTGGGGTTAGGGCTAGAAACACAATGGAACTTTACCACTACAGAATTTAATTCAGCAAACAATGGATTACATCTTGGATTTTTTTTTTTTATAATTTACCTGTTTGGTAATACCTACACTGATAAGTGGAAGTCAAAACAATATAGTCCTGTATAAGGTAGTCCCATAGACCCTGAATACTGATACTTAAACCAAATAAGGTATTAGGCTGATTCAAGTTTAAGTTTGAGAATAATTTAATCAGTTTCTTTCCTATTAAGTAATTCACGAAATACTAGTTAACATTAGTTCTAACTAGTTTACTTTTTGTATCTTCGAACCAAACTAAATTTTGATGTAGAGTAAAAAAAAGAATCAATATAATATAACCCTGCTTATCCATAAAGTTCCCATAATACTCAAACATCTGGAATATAATCTAAAAATCTATAAGTAAGCCAAAAAGGTATCTCTGAGTAGCTGAAGTAGCTAAATCCAGGATAAATCATAAGAGTAGAAAAGTTACAAACCTGGAGTCAGGAAAACTGGTCTTGAGTCTCTACCAGTTATTCTTAGTAATCCATGTGCCCATGAGCAGCAGGTCATGAATCTTTTTGAGCTAGCTTCCTCATCTATGAAGTATAGAGAAGACTATATGTACTACTTATCCCCCCAGTATTGTCTTTCGGGAAATGCTTTGTACTTTGTGAAGCAGAATACATATGTATTTGTTACTGTGGGAAAGATCAGAGAACTCTTTGTGTCTCTTTACATGCCGTTCTAAGATCTGTTTTTTCTGAAAGAGCCAAAGGAGTATTGCCATAATATCTACATGTGAAAAAAGAGAGGCAGTGTGAAAATAAAGAAAATATGAAGGGTTGTTAAAAATGCTGCCCATAGATAATGCTATAAGTAAAATTGCTTTTTATCCTGCTGTTTGGGAAATGATATTGAATTATTTTTAACCTATTTTGGTTTTTCTCCTTTTAAGGCATTCCTATCTGTCAGCAACATTTAATTTGGAATAACATGGAGCTTGAAGATGATTACTGCTTGAATGATTACAAGTGAGTATACTTTTTAAAAAATTCTGATGGTATTGAAAGATAATCACACTGATGCCAGTTCTTTTCTTTCTACTGCTTTAATTATGTTCCCTCATCTCCCCTATGTTTACAGAGGTTCACAATTCCTCTAGGCATCAGATACAAATTTCTCACCCTCAGATTCAAATCTTTTACTTGAGATACATCTTCTTTTACTTCTATGTTCAGTCTGCATTTCACTTTCTAAAAAATAGTATTTTATTTTTTCCAATTACATATATTTAACATTTTAAAAATTTTTTTGAGTTTCAAGTTTCCCCCCTGCCCAAAAATTCAGTAAACAGTTTTGTTTTTTTTTAAAGCAATTGGGGTTAAGTAACTTGCTCAAGGTTACACGGCTAGTTGTTATTTATGCGTGGGTGCTCATTTTCTGAGGCCGGATCTGATCTCAGGTCATCCCAACTCCGAGGCCGGGGCTCTTACTGTGCCACCTAGCCGCCCCTTTAGGGCAGTTGGGGTTAAGTAACTTGCCCAAGGTTACATGGCTAGGTTTTTGTTTGTGTGGATTAAGTGTCAGAGGCCGGCTCCGAACTCAGGTCCTTCTGACTCCAGGGCCAGCGCTCTATTCACTGCGCCACCTAGTTGCCCCTAAACAGTTTGATATAGATTATATATGTTCAGTCATTTGCATTTCACTTTCTTAAAACTCTTGTACCACTCTTTTTGCCAGCTCATCCCACTTTAATAACCGTGCATTCCCTCTAAGTTTCCTTATCTGTAGAATGAGCAGATTGGAGTGAGTCTTGTGTAAGGCCTCTTATACCTCTAAATATGTGATCCTTTTATTTTATTTTTTGGAGGGCAGTTGGAGTTAAGTGACTTGCCCAAGGTCATACAGCTAGTAAGTGTTAATTGTCTGAGGCCAAAATTGAACTCCAAGGTCAATGCTCTGTTCACTGTGCCACCTAGCTGCCCCGATCCGTTTATTTTCTAGAAATTTGTTTGTAATGACTTCCTGCCCACAAGTAGCCAAATTATTTCCCTTTCTTGTAGTCAAAGGATAATTCCATAGAACCTTCCAGTCTTCAGCACTTAATGGTGTTTTAGAGAAAAGACTCCCATTGCCTTTCTCCCTGCTGAAGCACTAACATAATACACATACTAAAGTCTGCATAGCATAATGGCTCTTGGTGTCAGGAAGATAATGCTTCAGGTCCTATGTCTTACATATGCTGGCTGTGACCCTGGCTACATTCCCTAATCTTTCAGTCACCCAGCCTATCCTCTGAGAGACTCTTTAAGCTGTAGAGCTGGTACTGAGTGACTTGCATTGATAGAGGGAACTCCCTCACCAAGAGTTCCTATACCCTATGAAATCCCAGGTCCAGCGTGAATAAATATTAAAGACTTATAAAAATCATTTGATTTTTGATGTTCAAGCAGTTGAATATATATCCTTTTATTTTTCTACCTTGAAACATATTAGTTCAGATTCCAGCCAACCAGCGTGGTATTATGTGTATTTTGAGAATTAAATACATTTTGGTGATACGTTCTTATCTTTTTTATCCACAGCATTTCAGAAGGTTGTACCTTGAAACTGGTATTAGCTATGCGTGGTGGACCAATAAATACTAGAAGAGGTAGGCAAATAAAGTAAAACAATTTGAATATGAATTTTTTAAAATGTTTATTTTTTACAGAATTTCAGCTTGGACATAACCTCAGAATCTTTTTTTTTTTTTGGAGGGCAATTGGGGTTAAATAAATAACTTGCCCAAGGTCGCATGGCTAGGTTTTGTTTTGTGTATTAAGTGACTGAGGCCAGATCCGAACTCAGGTCCTTCTGACTCCAGGGCCGGCACTCTACTCACTGCGCCACCTAGCCACCCTGATAATCTTTCTAATCTAACTTGCACATGAACAAGATTCCCCCTGGGACATATTCTGCCAGTGACCATCTAGCCCTTGATGAGTTCTTCATGTAGACTTTCTAGTAAGGGGAGGCCACTGACTCCCAGGGAACTCCATCACACCCTGCTTGGGGTGTGATGCTTGAATCTGCCTCTTTGCATCTTCCACCCATTGGTCTTAGTTCTGACCTCTGGGGTCAAGCAAAACAAGTCTCATTCCCCTTTCTTATGACAGACCCTTGATTGTAACAGAGAAGTTAGAAAAATCAAAAATTGCAAGGAGGAGAGAGAATTAGTTGTGTTTTGGACCAGCTGAGTTTAAGTTATACGTGATGCATCTAGTTCAAGATACCTGATAAGAGATTAGAGATGTAAGATAGAAGCCAGGAAAGAGATTACCTGCAATTTTCCAGTGTGTATGTGTGTGTATATATATATATGTATGTGTATATGCATACTTATGTCATGTATACATACAAATAGCAGTTAGGATTGGGTACTGGGCTTGGTGTTGGAAAGACCTGAGTTCTGTCTTCAGACATTAACTTGTTGTGTGACCCTGGGTCAGTCACTTAACTTTTGTTTCCCTCAGTTTCCTCAACTGTGAAATGGAGATAATAATAGGTCATTGTCAAGATCAAATGAAATCATAATTGTAAAGTGATTAGCACAGTGTAGGTACTTAATAAATGTTTTCTTTCCACACATCTTGTTCCTGTATAGTTGTTTGAATTTTGTCTCCCCTCATGAGTCTATGAGCACCTTGAGATAGCTTTTTTTTTGCCTTTGACTGGTTTTTTGTCTTTTTTATATTCACAGCACTTAGCACAATACCTGACACATAGTTAGCACTTAATAAATGTTTGTTGACTTGACTTGTTCACTTATGATCTCTTGCCTTCAATTTCTTTATCTTTAAAATGAGGGATTTTACTGGTTGACTTCTAAAGAAGTTCCTTCCACTTCTAAATCTCTTATCCTATGAACATGTTCAGAACTATTATCCTTTATTAATGCAATAACAGAAAGTGCTTTTTGAAACATCAAACTGTTATGCATGTTCCCTACAACTTCCTGTTTATCCTTAAGGTTAAACATTTCAGCAAGTAGTTAGAAATTATTCATATGGCATGTTTTCTGTGATTCAGAGTAAAAACTTGAATCTTCCACATAAATTGAATCAGAGCTTAGACCAACCATACTTCAGTGTAAATCTGATGGAGTGTAAAAGTCGTACATAGATACAGGAATTCTCCTTGATAAGCACTGAATCTTTGTACCAGTAAAAGATTACAGTTAAGAAATACCATTTTTAGTCTTGAATTCATCTTTGGTTTGGATACACATGTATTTCTCTTCTTTGAATTCTGTTTATGATTAAAATAGTTTCACTCTTTATCGTAAAGAGTTTTCTTTAAAATTTTCATTTTAAAGTTAGGCCAGTTGGGGAAAATTTTTTCCCCAAATCTTGATTTCTGCTTGAGTATGTACTAAGATTTCATTTCCTGTACATATTGCTACTTCCACTAAAGTGCCTCCTTTTTCCTGGAGGTAACCCTAGGTTCTGGAAGTCTGAACCATTAGACTTCCTACCTGGGCAGGTCCTACCAAGTTGGAAAAGCTTTCTCTGTTATCTAAGCACCAGCCTGACTATGTTTGAAGATGTTCAACAACAGGTTGACTACAAGGTGAGAAAATTTTCAGTCATTGCAACTCTTTAAGACCAGTGATGACTTGCTATAGTGGAACCAGTATCCACCAATAAAATTAGCTCGGAAGTATTGCTAACCTCCTCTAAAGTCCTTCTTCCAGTGGTTTATGATGGAGTAGTGGTAACTCCAGATTCCAGAATGGTAGGATAGTGAACTACAGTCTCTACCAGATATGCTAGAAGAGACAGGGATAGGAAGAGAATCATGGTGGTTGGTTGGTTGGTTGGTTGGTTGGTTTGCTTTTGTCACAATAAAATGATTAAATTATACTCTTGAAAGATTGAAATAAGAGTCATATATGCTAAATAAGATGATTTGTTTTTCAGAAAGTTTTATTCATGTTATATGCTTTTCACGTTGTGATTGTTTACTGCTGTGCCTATCCCACCCCAATGAAAACCACCCTTGTAACAAATAAAAATGCTTTTGCATTAAAAGCAATAAATGGATTTGTGTGATATATACCAAATCAGAAACACATGTAGTATCTTTAAAAGATCATTATCTCTTCAATTACTGTACATTTGAAGGATTGCAACCAAGCCCATCCTTTTGGTTGTGATGTTATCCATAGGTGATGCTGAATCTAGACACTTGAATTTCTTAAAACAGTTACTTTATCTGTTAAGGTTTATTTGTTTGTATGTATATTGTATTTGATGGAGGTTTTTTCCCCTGTGTGCCTGTAAGGCTCATGGGCCCCTTCAGAGAGTTGGACAAGGAGTCTCAAAATATATTTGCTCATATTTTTTGTTTGTTTTTTGGTTTGGGTTGGGTTTTTTGGAGGCAGGATTAAGTGACTAGCCCAGGGTTACACAACTAGTGAGTGTCTGAGATCAAGTTTGAACTCAGGTCCTTCTGACTTCAGGTCTGGTGCTCTAGCCACTGTACCACCTACCTTCCCCTGTTTGCTTATATTTAAAGAATTTAATGGATTTTTATTATTAGATTTTTCTTGCCAGGTGGAGCTACATGTAAATTAGGCTTATGACTATAACTTTTATCCATGGTCCTAGCCAATCAAGCCTATGAGGGTCGTTGTCCAGGTGCTGGGAATTCAACATACCTATAATGTCCCCATATCTCCTTTAATGTTGCCTATGTGATCAGTCTCAGCCACAGCCCTGGACTTCTGAAAAGATTTTGTCAGCATTTCAAATCTAATTAGCATGGCTTCCAGATAGAAGAACCTTCCAAGAGGATGATAATAGCTAGCAAGGATAATACATCTTGGTGCTGACACTACAAATGAATTCCCAAAGGGATCACATATGCAGGAAGTCATAGTGCCCCTCCATTGAATAACCAGAACTTACTCACCCTTGCATGAATCCTTACTTACGCTGTGTCTTTTTGGAAGCTGGGTGCTTCTTGGGGTTTTTGTTCTATTGCTGTATTCCAATATATGAATCCATTTGTCTCTTCTCTTTATTAAGGCTGGGGAAGCAGCTTCCAAGGAGGCCAATAGTACCAAGTGGCAATATGTTTATTAATCCCTGTCTCATGTATGAGAATTAGACTTCTGACCTTAGAATTAGAGTATCCATAGGAAAAGGAATAGAACACAGCAGCACCTTTGGAAATCGAGTTGATTCTTTTGAAATGAAATCAATGCCACCTAGGTGAAATTTAGTCATTGAACACTTTCTGCCATAGCATGAGAATCAGAGTTGCAACACTGGTCCTTTTTCAGCATGATGCACAAAATATCCATGGTAGTGATGTTATTTTGGGGGAACATCTTTTCCAAGATCCTCACATAAAATCCCAAACTCTGGGATTTTAAACTGGAAGGCCTTCAGGCTTCTAAACAGAAGCTCTCCTCAGTTGTACTACAAGTCTAGCTTTTAAAAGGTTTTAGAATTCATAGAAATAATCTGTTATAAGACTTGGGGAGGGCAATACAGCCTATGAATTCTCTTAACCCGTTTGAAACTTCCAGTGACTGAAGACCTTGGAAACAGAGTCTCTAGGACTGCCCTACACCAAAAGCAAACCCTGATTCCCTGTGTACTACTTGTGGTAGCCTCTATCCCCTTCCTCCTTGGCCAATTTCTGTTCTGCCTCATGGATCCTAAGGCCTTATATTCACTATTTACCAGGACATTGGGTACTCTCTGAAAATACTTTGAAGAACTAGGATATTGACTAATTACTACATTTCAGCTTCATTTGCATTAAACAGGACCCTAATTTGATTAATGCATCTTCTCATTTGTATAACTTTCTGCCAGACTCTCCAAGAAAGTAAGCCAAAGCCAAAGGATTCATTACATCTTCTGATTTCATATATCTGTATCCTAGCATAATATTTGTGGTATGTTACATGTTTCTTTTTGCTGACTGGGGTTTATTTACAGTGACAGTGACAGAGAAGGGCAAGACGATTATTAAAATTATCATCTGTACTGACCTAGCAGGTACTCTTTCATAGATACTGCATTGACATAATGAAACCTGTTGTGTCTGAAGATGCTACTGATGGAACCTGAGAACTGGACATTGTAATTTAATTGAATCTTATTGTGGAATGTAGAGGACATTGTATTAAGGTCCCAAATGCCATAAACTTGCTTAGAGAAAAGTATTACATATGTAGTAAGTATAAAAAGGCATTATTTTGATAGAGCTGCTTATCACATCCTGTGAGTGTATTGAGATGCTTTAAACCAAAGAGAAATTGAGAGCCTGTTTATCATTCTTTCTTCCCCTTGTAGTTCCAATGGAAGACCCTCTTAGGGAAATGGCTGAACACATGGACTCCAGTCGTGATGAGGTCTGGGAGAAGGCCTCATGCAACAAACAAGTCACCTTTTTGGTGTACCGAGAAGGAGATCAGTTGAATTTCTTCCGTGTAGTAGATAGGGGAGATGGCACTTTAACACCATTATCTGAATCCTTAAGGTAAAATGGGCTTGGATCCCTCTGCCTGCTTGAGAAAGGGGGAAGTTAGTAGAACATTAAATATATGATAAATCTTTTAAATTTACTGAGATTTGTCCAGATAATTTCATTATATGGATAGATATTTTGTTCACTTTTGCCCAAGGGATTAAATTGCTTAAGAAATTCTAGGCATACCATCAGTTTGCTAATTTAGATTATGTTGATGGTGATGCTGACCTCTTTAAACTGAAGATTTATAGTGGGCTCTTTGAAAAGTATTTGAAAACCTAACCTGGAAATCATTTTATTAAGTTTGCTAACCCTTCTTCCACCTCCTTAGAAAAACAAGGAAAAGGTTGCATTTTTACATAATTCAGATATGTTTAGGGTCAGAATATGTGATTCAGTAAAAGTTCAATTCAGCCCACTTCACAAAGAGGGCATCTCCTTTTCACTGGTCTTACAGAGAGGCTCTGTTGTGATCAGCACATATCAGGTGCTCCATAAGTAATGGGTGACCTATGAAAACACCTTCCCCTTGCAGAAGAGGTCAGACGTTTATAGCAAAGCAGCATAATGGTGAGGGCTGACCTGAGGCAGAGGCTGAGGGTTGAGATCTTGCCCCAGCACTTTCTTGGGTGATCAGAAGCAAATTAATTAGCTCTGTGCACCTCTATTTCCTTAACCATAAAGTAGAATCAATGTACACTGCCTTCCTTAAAGGACGGTTGTAAGGAAAGTTCTTTGGAACACAGAAGTTATTACCTTGGTTAGTTGTGAGGTTAGATTAGTTATCATTTTGGTTAAGTGAAATAAACCCTCTGGTTCATAAGCTTGGGACTTAGAGGACCTTTGATAACATCTGCTCCAAGCTTTTGAGGCTTCCCTTGACAAGGCACAGAGGGGTGACATATTTTGCCCTAGGTTCTCTATTATTTGACAGAACCAGAATTCCAAGGATAAACTAGAAGACCTCGTGGTTTCTAACCTAATTGTTGAAGTCTTTCCAAAACTGATACATCTTATTTCTTCAGTAATTCCAGTATGTGGAGCATAATTGAATCTTTCTTTGATGATTTGAGGACCTTGTGTTTCTGGGTTATAAATATGAACATTAGTTATTTCCATTGTGTGTGTAAGTGTGAAGAGTTGTGGATATATTCTGGCCATAGGGTATACAAGAAGTACATTATAACAATGTGGAAAGCGCTCTGTTAGACAGTGGAGAAGATAAATTTTCACCGATCGCTAAGAAATGGAATAGACTGTCAATACACAGAAGAACATGAAGAAGCTGCTCTGAGAGTTACTAGGAGGCAGGGATCGCTGCTAGTTAGGGTGGCCAGGGAAGGTTTCATGGAGAGGGTGATATTTGAATCTTGGAGTATAAGTATAAGCAAAAGTTCAAAGATGGGAGCTTACAATATATATTTTGTTGCAAGAGTGACAAATAGGCTATTTTGGACAAAAGGACATTAACAGTGTGTGCATAAAGGCAGGAAGTGTGGGTTGTGCAGGACTCTGATGCCAAGCTAATGAGTCTTGAATTTTGTTCATGTAGTGCCTTGTGGGGAGCAGTTGAAGGGTTTTGAAGGAATGAAATGGCATGGTCAGACTTGGATGTTAGGTCTATTCTGACAGTGGTGTATAGGAGGGCTTAGAGGGACAGAATACTCATAACAGGGACTTTTGCATTAGTGCAAGGTGGGAAGTAATGAGGAAGTTATTACTGTTTTGGGTTGGGGGGGCGGGTTTCTAAGTAAGTCCTGGATATGAGCTTATTTTCTCATCATTTCCCTCCTTAGCCCTAAAACTGGAGTTTTCTTGTTGGCATCATTTCATTTCTCCAAGCTTTCCTCCCCTTCCTTCCTCTCCCCAGTTAAAATCCCCAAGTGGGTTGAGAGCATAGGACTCAATTGCTGCATAGACTGGACAAAGGGCCCGGTAAGCAGCAAGGCTCTGGAGACAGGCTACAGACCCCTGGCAGAGCCAGGTTGTTCTAATAAGACACTGGGCAGGGCCTCTGTCTTTGGGAACCAGCGTCCCAGGAGAAGCAGAGAGCAGCTGCACCTCTTTATGCAGGCTGTGTAGTCTGACAGTGCTTTGGGTCTGTGGTGGCTCTTGTGGACGTTGTGACTTGGGCACTAACACTGCTTTGGCCATGTGCTGGTGGCTGTTGTTGGAAGTAACATTTGTGACTGAATTTACTAAACTGCTTCATTTTGAATACATTCCATCTGTTTAGATGTCAGCACCCCCATCTTGAATCTTACTGAGTTTCCATCAAAGCATGGAAATAATCTTCAAGTAAGTCCTTAAAAGCTGGGGCAGCAAAGTAACAAGCTCTGATATGTGGCCTAATCAAGAACAACAGGCTCTCTGTGGGAGCCCTGCCATCTCCTGTTTGTGCTCTAGGGGTCAATGATATGTTTTATCCATAGCCACTCATTAAGGCATGGAAGGCTTAGAAACAGCATCTCCTTGAAGTAGGCAGCTCCATCAGAGAATTCCTAGAGGTTTGCAAATATTGACATTTCTTAAAATTGCTATTTGCTTTAAAACACTAATGTGAAGTACTATATTCAGTCTAAAATGGATAATAATTATGTTCAATTATAGTTTGTCACTTTAAAGGAAATTTCACTATGACCTCATAATAATGGTGAATTCTGTTTTGAATAAAATTTCATCATCTTTAAGTAGCCAGTTTTTTCTCTTGTGGAAATAATTGAATTTTAATATTTAAAAACCTTTGTATGCATTTATTAACCACCAGTAAGCATTTATCAAGTTTCTGCTATATCAAATTCACTTTATAGAAGGATTCACTAGGATTCCTTGAAACTGTGAGCTCTCCTGGTACACATTAGAATTATTTGATAGGCAAAGTTTAAGTTAACACCAGGAGGCCTATAGCCAGGGGACCAAATTGGGACCTATTTTTGTATGGCCTTGAGCTAAGAATGTTTTGTTTTTTTTTTGTTTTTGTTTTTGGTTTTTTTTTTTTTAGTATTTATATATATATTTGAAACATTTAATGTTACGACCTCGAATTTCAGATCCATTTCCTTCCTCCCTTGTCACCAATTCCTTCTTGGGATATAAGTAATTCAGTATATGTTGTACATGTCTAGCTATGCAAAACATTATCATGGTAGATATATTGTACAAGGCTGCTTATAATTCCCTCCCACTCATCCCACCCCCTACCTGGTCCATTCCCTACATGATCCTGTCCCTCTTCTATAGTGGGTACTTCCAACCTCCCCTCACCCCAAGGATGCCCTCCCTTCCATCATCCCTCCTCTCATCCCCCTTCCCCCTATCCTGCTGCAGGTTGAGATATCCCATTTAGTATGTATGTCATTTTCTCCCTGAACCAAATTCAATGTAAATGTGGTTTTGCCTTTTTAGCCTTCCTTATTCTCCCCCTCCTTTGCAACCACTTCCCCTACATGAGATAGTTTACCCTACCATGTCTCTCCCCATCTCCTCTTGCCACTTTCCTCTCTCACCTTATAATTTCATCCCTTGAGTATTCTCCCTTCCCAACAAATTCAACCTATGCCCTCTATCCATATATAACTGTAACCATATACACACACATTCACATATGTATTCATATGACCACACCCCCTTCTTCCATTATTTTCATAGTGAGAAAGATATCATCAGTCACAGATATTGCTTTTCCATATAGGAATGTAAATAGTTCAACTTTGATAAGTTCCTTTTGATTTCTTTTCCCTGATTACCTTCTCAGGCATCTCTTGCTTCTTGTGTCTGGATGTCAAATTTTCTATTCAATTCTGGTTTTTTCCTCAAGAATGCTTGAAAGTCCTCTATTCCACTGAATGACCATATTTTCCCCTGAAACAAAATACTCAGTTTTGCTGGGTAGGTGACCCTTGGGTTCATTCCCAGCTCTTTTGCCCTCTGGAATATCATATTCCATGCCCTTCGATCCCTCAGTGTAGAAGCTGCCAGGTCCTGGGCTATTCTGATTGTGTTTTCCACAATATTGAAATTGTTTCTTCCTGGCTGCTTGTAGTATTTTCTCCTTGATCTGGGGATTCTGGAACCTGGCTATAATATTTCTGGGAGTTTTCTTTTTGGGATCTTTTTCAGGAGGTGATCGGTGGATTCTTTCAACCTCTATTTTGCCCTCTGGATCTAAAACATCAGGGCAGTTTTCCTTGAGAATTTCTTGAAGGGTGATTTCTAGGTTCTTTCCTTGATCATGGCTTTCAGGTAGTCCAATAATTTTTAAATTGTGTCTCCTGGATCTATTTTCCAGGTCAGTGGTTTTTCCCATGAGATATTTCACATTGCCTTCTAATCTTTCATTTGTTTGGATCTGCTTAACAGCATCTTGATTTCTCATAAAGTCATTAGCTTCCATTTGCTCCAGTCTAACTCTGAAGGAATGAATCTCCTCAGTGAACTTTTGAGATTCTTTTTCCATCTGGCAAATTTGACTTTTTAAGGCATTCTTCTCCTCATTGCCCTTTTGGGCCTCCTTTGCCATTTGAGTTAGTCTATTTTTAAAGGTGTTGTTTTCCTCAGTCAGGCTGTTGACCCTCATTTCATACTTTTCCTGCATCCTTCTCATTTCTCTTTCCAATTTTTCCTCCACTTCTCTTATTTGATTTTTAAAGTCCTTCTTAAGGTCCTCTATGGCCTGCAACCCGCTCATGTTTTCCCCTGGGGCTTTTGGAGCAGGACTTCTGACCTCACAGTCCTTTTCCCGCTCTATGCCCCCAAAATAGGAGTCTAGGGTTGCATTTTTCTGTTGCCTTTGCCTTGGCATGTTGCCACTTAATTGCTTGACTTTTGGGCTTGTTGCCACACTATGGCTTTAAGGCCAGATAGAGGAATTTTCGTCCCGAACGTGTGGGGGGCAACTTCCGTTTCTGGCAAGCTGTAAACCCACCCACAACTTCCACCCTAGATCACAATCCAGATCCAGGGAGGTTAAAGCAAGAGCGATTACCCCCCAAGACTGATCGCTGGATCTCCCCACGATTTGTAGGCTGGGAGCCGGAAATGCCTCTGAAAACTACAAAATGGCGTGTCTCCTCAGCGGCTTCTAGCCCCCAGGGGAGGGAGCTGACGCATTCCCCAAATACAGGTCCCAAAGTCCATAGGACACTAACCTCTTACTTTGTCCTAGGCATGTCTATGTTGATAATTCTGGAGTCGCCACTGCTCCTGGTGTTCTGGGGTTCCTCCAGCCGGCTGCTGGCCCTGCCGCCCTGGGGCTAAAACCTCGGCTCACGTGGACCTGGGCTCGGCTCGGCTCAGCTCCGGCTCCTGTGCTCTGCGCGCTGCCAGCTCCCAGACCGCTGCGCTGGTCCTTCCTGCAGGGTGCTGGGCTGTCCTCAGCGGGAGGTTAGCTTCTCTGTGTCGTTCTGTGGGTGCTGGGGCTCCAGAAGTTGTTCAGAGTCCTTTTTTACATAGTTTGTGGAGAATCTGGGGGCAGAGAGGCTTGGACGAGCTGTTTCTACTCCGCCATCTTGGCTCCACCCTGAATGTTTTTTTTTAATGTATTTAAATACGATAATTTAATGTATTTAAATACGATAAAACTTTATTTTAAAATTTAAAAACCATTCTTAGTTCAGGGCCGGTACAAAAACAGGCAGTGGCTGTATTTACCCCAGCTAACTCCTGATATACACACATCATATAAATCATCATTAGACTCTCAGTCACCTACAGGTTTTCTTTGTATGAGTCCCTTCAAGAGGACACATTCTTTCCTGTGCTTAGGATAGTGGGGCTCATGTGTGAATTTGAATGTGAATGGCATCATAGCCACCTAGTCACAGCTCAGCTTCCTGTTTGGAGTAGGGGAGATGTGTCACTTTCACCCAGTGCCCATTGACTTTTTTGTGTGACTTCTCAGAAATGATACAGCCACATGGACCTCGTGGCCCTGATCTCTTTGATATGCATCCTGTAATAGGTCTGAAATTAGCACAGACCTGCATAAATTAAAGAGCTGCAAGGGTGCAGCCTTAGAAGTCATTTAATCCAATGCCTTAATTCTGTTCATGAGAAGACAGAATGATTCCCAGAATTAAGAGACTTGCCCAAAGAGCAGAGCCCAGAGGCAGGATTTGAGGCCAGGTGCAACTGCATGCCCAGTGAGTGCTCTGTGCTGCCCTTAGTATCTTAGGCATTACCTAGTGGAGACAGCAGTGTCTGTTACCTGGGTCATTTTATTGATATTCTTTTGGATTGCATCTTATTACAAATAAATAGATGCACTCCTGGCCAGGGGGAATAACTGTGTTACACAAACAGAGGCTGCTACCTCTGGGATCAGATGCTGAGGCTTTTCTCTGTTTTGATCTTCTGTAGCTGTAGGATCCTGGTAGAGCGGATCTTCAACTGTGGGTAGTCAGCCTAGGACACAGATGTTTGTGCTAGAGCCAACTCAACAAGAACCACTTGTTAAATTTTCATTGGGAGCATTTATGCCTCAGAAATCAACAAATGTTACAAATCAGAGCTTAATTTGTTGATTGTTTGAACTTAGAAAAATGATGGAGAAAATTATTAATAATGCAGGTTAAACTTAAAGGTATGTCCAGGGCACTTTCCCCCCCTCAAGAGAGCCAATTGTTAAATATTTGCCAGGGCACTTCTGGACATAGCTGTCCACAGGCATAATTTGGTCATGTTTTCTCTTGACCACAGTACCAGTAGTAGTAATATCCTCTCCTCTTCACACAACTTCCTGTGAAGACAACATAATGAGGCTCCAGAATCTGTTCAGGGCCATTTTGTTAGTGAGAATACCAGCCATGACCATGACATCTGACTGGCATGGACTGACACAGAAAAAGTGGTTCATTACCCAAATTGGTCAGTATTGTATTGATGAGCTACCATATGCTCATCAATACAACGGTTCCACAAACTAATGATGCAACTCAAACGTCATGAGCTCCAGGGAACTCCTTTGGGCCTATGTCGTCTAGTCCAATGATTAAATACTCTCTTGCTGCTTGGAAGTGAGGAGGATTTGGAAAGATTGTCCCTATTCTTCTTTTCCACTGAGATAGGGCTGCTGGTGTCTGTAACTGGATTCTAATAGAACAGTTGCACCTGAACAGGAATGTTACTGTTTTCTGTTCTCATAATTAAACTTACTTTTAATGTTTTGTTTTGTTTTGTTTTTGAGGGGAGAAGGCAAGACAATTGGGGTTAAGTGACTTGCCCAAGGTCACACAGCTAGTAAGTGTCAAGTGTCTGAGGCCGGATTTGAACTCAGGTCCTCCTAACTCCAAGGCTGGTGCTCTATTCACAGTGCCACCTAGCTGCCCCCCCCTAACTTTTAATCTTTATCTGATCATTTTACAGAAGTTAACCATTCACCCCAAGGGGTTTTTTCTTGTGTTACCTTTCTAGTAAGGAGTATTAAAAATAAGACAGGAGAGAAATATTTATTGATAGCTTTAAACTTGTTCAAGCACTCAGTGTGTGTTATTTTGTATTACAGTTATTTATGAATGTGTCATGTTTTCCTACTAAATTATGAGCTCTTAAGGGCAGGGACCACCTATTACTTAATTTGTGTGTCTTTCTCTAGTCACCAGAACAGTGCTTTGCTCATGGTAGGAGTTTAATAAATGCTTGATGCATGAAAGAATCTGTGTTCCTGGATTAGTGGAGCTATCCATCTGCTTCTAAACAGGCTTTTCTACGCTGAAGATCTAATGGTTTTCCTATTTGCTATCATTAGATATGAAAGAAAATCAAATATGTATTTGTTAATGATATTCCTATAGTTTGCCTTTATAAATACGTAGTTCATACCAGGTTTTAGGCTAAGATTGTATTGTAGTTCCTTGAATTTTAATACTACTTGACTTTTTTCCCCCTTTTCTCCCTTTTCTTTCATTTATAAGAATTGACTCAGATCTGCAGGATCAGGAGCACATAACAAACAAAGGGAAAGACGTAGAAGTAAAGCGAGTCAGAGAACCTCAGCTCAAATTCCTTTTCCTGCTACTTTTTACTTGTGTGACCTTGACCAAGTCACTTAATCTGTTAGGGTCTCAATTTCTTCATCTGTAAAATGAAATGTTCCAATGTAAAAGTCTGTGACTCTGAGCTGGCAGGAACATCTTCAAAAGTACTTGAAATTTTTATCTGGTCATGGCTTAGGAAACACTCGTGTTCCAGCCAAATGGGTATTGGTGATTTTGCACTTCTTAGAAAAATCTGGGAGAAGCAGAAGCTTATTAAAAGGCAGCATGGCATTATACACTGGATGTCTGAATCCCACCTCAGATACTTGCCGGCTCTGTGCTCTAGGCAGTTCACTAGTTCTACTTCTCACCTTGAGTATAATGCATTGAACTTGAACTCTACAGTTCCTTCTGGCCTTAAATCTCTGATTTTTGATCCTAAGATATTAGTAATATTTATTTTGCCACTTAACATGACTTTATATCACTTAACTTCTCAAGATCTTAATTTCTTCTTCTATTTAATTAAAGGATTGGGCTAGATGTTCTTCATCTCTTCTAAATGAGAAACTTTTGTGATTCTGTTCTGCCTGATTAAGTTTATTTAAAATTTGTCCCAAATCAGTCACTTTTTAATTTTTTGAGAAGGTACATAATTTGCTGCTTCAGAATGTTAATGATTTCATTACTTAAGTGGAGAAAAAAAATCTTAAATAAGAGCTGTGTTGAAAGACCATCTGACGTTGTGAAAAGATGGTCCCATATGAAATAGAAGCTTTGTAAAACTTTCTGGGTTGTGTAAATTTAATAATTAGATAGTTCCAGTTCAGTAAGACTGTATTTCCTTTGTCTCAGTTCTTTTTGTTGTATTTTCAGATGTTTTTAAAATGATATTTGGTATAGGTAGAAAAAATTTTCTTAGCTCCACATTATTTATACATGTGTCAGAATAAACTAGCAACATTCCCCTATTTGAAAGAATTTTGTGCTATTCACAACTGCTAAGAATCTCAGAAATCATGCTATTTCCAAAAGAAGCAAATTTGTAGGAATGTTACTAATATTCTGGCATATGTAGATTTCATGTTGGAAGAATGCAGTTTCCTTCTCCATGTGCATCTATGAAGTATGTACTCATATCTCATTTTTTAGGAACAGCAAAACAGCCTGGATTTCATCAGAGCACTGAAGATGAAACTCTTGACAGATTTTGAACTTAAACACAGAATTATAAATGGTGGTTAAAATCATCTGTTTTCTGATACCATAGAATAAATCTGAACTGCATAGGGGGGAAAATCTTTCCCCAACTATCTTCCCAAATATAGAAGTCCCAGAAACTGAAATGAAGTAGCTGTATATGCTATTATAAGCCCTGTGCCTTGTTTGAAACATACAAAAGTGACAAAGTGAGACCTTAAAGGCCATTGTCTAGTTCATTCTTGGTCAAGGCAACTTAGCCTGCGGCAGCCTTGAAATAGTTGCAAGACTGTGGTACCAAATAAGCAGTGACAGACACAATTCAGAAAACTATTCTAAGACAGAAAGAGCTGCTGAGATCACTTCCTTCGAAACTGAAAGTGTTATCACCTCTACTCCTGGGAAGTGGGTGGCAACCGTTTCATGCCACTTTCTCATAATTTCCTACCACTTCTACACAGTACTGATAGGGCAGTCCTCTTTCCTCTCATCTTCTCTGGGAAGTTGATGAATAATCCTCTTTAGAGGCGTCATGATCACTTTCACTAAATGGAAATAAGGGAATTGGGCTGCCAGATTTCCTCCCTTGGGTAGAAGTGAATGCTTCAGAAGTATTGCCAAATGGGCCTTTAGTGGCAAGTGGCTCCTTTCCTAGAATATTTAGCCATAGATGGTAATGAAATTTGCATTTTCAAACTTTTCTTGTACAGATGTATACTCTTGGGTAGTCCTTCTAAATAAGAAAAGCATCCAAACTTGATGCCTACTCATTTCCATTTTGGTATATTTAAATTTTAGCCATTTCCTATAAATTTGAACTCATATCTTTTCTCATGTTTCCAAACTTTATGGGTTTTCCTCTTTTCCTTTCTCTATCCTCAGTACTAAAAAATCTAAATGGAGTTTCCCCAAGCTTAATAGTTAAATTGAGCTTGGAAACAGGACTCCTGTACAGTGAGTTTTAACCAATGTGAAGTTTTTGGAAGATTACAGATGAGGATTATGATGATTTTTCTTTCAAAGTCTGTGCAAAACCATGACTTTTGTCATCATGGGCACTCATACTATTGTTGCAGACAATACAGTTGCCATACCGTAGATGGTGGTTTTTTTGAGCTGTTATGCATTCCCCACCCCCCAGGCCCCCAAAAAATCACTTGGTGGTCAGCTTTCAGTGGACAAGTCTTTCTGAACTTAGCTGGTCCTTAAATGATTTAGACATATTCTGTTGCCACGTCCATACTCCAATCCTTTTCATCTTGGCAAAATGGGTCAAGAGTTTATTGTCTCATAGCATAGCATAATAAGGCATTGGAGTAATACTTTATTCCATACTCTGTTTTCAGAGATCGTGTCTTTTAGTATGTTCTAGAGTCGGTATGTGATAATATTTCAGATTAGTCTTAGTTCCTTATGGTTTACAAGCACTTTTCCTCATCAGTCCTGTGAGGAAGGTCCATATATTGTCCTTATTTTACAGATGAGGAGAATGGTGATCAGAGAGGTCAAGTGACTTGGCCATGGTCACACAACTTGTAAGTATTTGGGTCAGGACTCAAACCCAGGTCTTCAGACTCTTTGAATCTAGTGCTCTTTCCACTATTGCATACTCTCCCTCCATCAAAGCATTAAAAAAAAGTCTCACATGATTCAAGTCATGAATTGCTACAGTTGAGTTTTTTCATGCTTTAAGATCCTGGGTATTTTGGGTGGTTGGTTACATATCCAAATAATACTTAGGAAATCATTAAATTGTCCGTCTTTTTGTTTTTTGTTTTATTCTATTATTAAGAGCAGAAATAGAATGTCATATCCACACAGGTGTGTCAGTTCCTATATGGTACAAACCCCCTCAGGATGGATAGAAATGTGGACCTCCCTTCCATACCATTGTCTGGTTAATGAAAACTGATCAGCCTGTGGTCTGGGTTACACACTTAACAGCTTTGGCCATGGCAGCAGGAGACCCTCGTGGAACTGGGTTTTGCCTCTGTGGGAATACTGTAGTGAGTTCACTGTAATAGATTCCCAGAAGCTCATTAACCCTATATTTTTAATATTTCCACTTCATGGTCTCAATATTCATTTTAACTTTTTTTTCTCCTCCCAGAACTTGCTTTTAAAAATATTCCTTTTGTTTATACAATACTGACTAATGAATTTATCATTTTATCTGTAGTTACAAGTGTGCCTTGGATAACAGGGTGTTTTTGTTTTTGTTTTTGCAGTGGTGGTTCCGTTTATAATTTATATACAGATGATGATGAAGAAATCGAGCCTTCTCCCTCTGGACAACAGATAATTGAAAATTCAATCACTATGAATAAAATGAAGCTACTGAAGGCAAAAATGGAGACCATGAACCTCAGCAAAAAGGTGAAACAATCATCATGTGACCAGACTTTTCCATTGTTTACCGTAGCAAAATTTAAAAGACACCATCCTGTTGTTTGTATTTTGTGTATTTTTGTTTATGTTTATATTATATAAATAAATATATGTTTATATTATATAAATATATATTTATGTTTATATTATATAAATATATATTTATGTTTATATAGAATTATTTTGGATTATTGGCTTCTGTCATTTATTGAGATATTAAAATAATGTTTGTTAACAGTGCTATTATAATGTGAATATATGCTACGTTTGTCATCTAAGTTACTTAATGATATATGTGTTATAAAATTATATCCCTAGGTCTACCCCAGACCTGAAATTATTTTTTCTTAAGTGCTGGCCTAAAACACATTTGTTATGGTTCCTAAATCCTACATTTCAAATGAGATGCTTTCTTTCCTTTGCCTAGGGCAACTTTGAGAATAGTAAGTTACTTAAAATGACCACCATAGATCTTTCTCCATATCCAAAATGACCACATTTTTAGGAGCAACAAAAATCAAGACCTTTAAGCATGGTGAATTGGCCTCTTATCAGTCACCTAACTCATCCATTAGTCAATCTGAGGATCATTTTTAGTTACCTAAAATAGGTAAGATAACTATCTAACCCAGTCTGTCTACTCCCTATCAATCAAAAAAGCATCAAAATGGTTTAAAAGAAAAATGTTGTTTTCTCTACAAATTTTTAAAACAGGAGATTCCACTGTGATATAATCCAAACTACAATAGGTTAGAATATTAATATCTTTAAACATTAATTTGAGGTGTCAGCTGATGTCACTTCTTAGATTGTTTTTTATAACTGGACAGAGATAATAACCATGCATATCTGTAAGGTATTATATTTTGCATTGTTTCTTTTAGCCTAAGAAAACTGTCAAGGTAAAACCTCGCCCACCTATGGCTCCTCGACCTTCCAGTGGTTCAGTGGCAGCTGCTCGTCACAGATTGTTGAGAGTACTCCCCCACATTGGACAGTCTTGCCTGCCTCCGCCTGGGAATTCATATCCTGCTGAGCCTTCCCCGAATGCACTTTCAGCCTTAGCTACTTTGTCTACCACTGGTAGACCTATACCATCTATCACTAAGGAAGGTGATAACTGGGGGAGCACCACACTCTCCCAATCGATCAGTAGCATTAAACTACCAGCTAAAGTATCTCATGTTGAGTTAGACAGCACCAAACAGTCTCTCCCAGATGCTGTCCTCCCTCTTGTGTCATCTCTGTCCACACAGACAGAAATGTTTTCAGAAAATTTATTATCTAAAACAGAGGAAGACACGATCATATTTCCAAATGTGGAGTTGTATGCCACTGAAGAATCTCTTTTACCTGAAATGGATGCATTTGCTTTGTTAGCAGAAGGAAATGGGATGGAACAATACAGTGATCTGGATGGCACAGAGAAGGTAAACCAAGACCTTGTACTGACCGATGGGGATAAAGATATTAAAACTCCAGAGCAGCATCATAAGCCTGTTGCAAGAATGCTGAATTCTGAGACCATGGAAACTTCAATTCTGAACCCTCGTGAATTAAGTCCACAGAAGAACAGGCTCTTGTCACCTCTTCAGTATTCTGCACCAATAACACATCACAGTTCTTTAGTGAAACCACAGAGACAGTCCAAATGCTTTGAGACTGGTAGCCTCAGGTCCTCTGCCTCACAAAATGTGTTTCGATCATTGGATGTCCGAAATATAGCTGATCCTTCCTTTCCTAGGACTGCTAGATTTCGTGGTGTTAAGGTCGACTCACCTGGTAAAAGATCTGATATTATTTCCAAAGGCGAGGCTAGGGACATCACAGAAATGGCTAACAAGGCATCCAAAGAGCCTGTTGGTTCTGTAAACAACATAGGTTTTCTTGCTTCACTGGCACGAAGTGCAAGCAGAGACAGTTTACAGAGCTCATGTGGGGCCAGCAGGCTTCGGACTCCTGCCATTACACTGTCTACAAATCTCCAACATTTTCAGGAAGAAAGCCTTAGGAAAAGCTCTCCCCAAATTGAACCCACTGACTTTTTTCTAGTAAGTATTGACCTTCCAAGTGTTTTCCCTCCTTCCTTAATCTGCATAAAGAGTTGAGAAATATATTAACATTGTAATTTAATAAGGAGGCTTATGGTTAAATTCCAATTAAATAATAAGCAGTGTTTCTTTATGAAGTTATATTTAATTCTGTTTATCAAATTTATCATTATATAATTCAGTGTAAAAGAATTCATTTATTTTTATCCCACTTCAGGAACCTCCTTTTAGGTCTTCACATTTTAATATATTATCTAGTTGTTCAGTGTTTTAAAAAATAAAAGTGTATTCATAGATTTGTTCTGGATTAATTTAAATTAAATACATTTGGAATCTTGGCTACATTTAACTTTCATGGGTATTGTTTTGTTTTTAAAAACCTGACAGTATTGTAAATATTAAATATTTACATAAAATATTGGTACTTGATTTTCTTTCCTCTTACCATTGATTCACTTTTGTAGATGTTGTTTTGTTCTTTAATTGTAGTCTACCCATGGGCTTGGAATGAATGGAAATAATACATCAGCAGGGAAAAGAGTAGGTAAGCAATTTAAAGAGAATTTAGAGAAAATTATAAGGGTATAATTCTGTCATATAACTGAATGAGCCAAATAGGAAGAAAACATCCCATAGCATGGAAGGCTAAAATGATATATTTGTTTGTATTCTTCACCTACACACAGTCTTAAGAAGGAGCAGGGGGGAGTGTGGGTACAATACAAAGTAAATAAGCCCCTTTCTTCAAGGTACTTTTAATCTATTTAAAAAGATAATACAAAGGAACAGCGTGAATGTTGGTTCCTAAATTCAAGTCAAGAGGCAAATTAGGAATGCCTTAAAATATAGGGAGCCTCTCCCACTCTCAGAAAGCTCACATACTGCCCACTCCCCACCCCGACCCAACGGTTCTCCCTAGTCCAGCACAGAAGTAGGGAAGCCATTTGGGTTTTAAGGACAATGTAGTAACGTGGTGGTGGTGGTGGTGGTGGTGGTGGTGGTGGCAGTGACTGTGGCAACAGTAATGTTCAGAAGATGCTTTGACGAGTCATCACTTCCGTCCTCCCTGGGAACTCTAGGGAGCACGGGCTGCCTAGTCACAGGGGAAGCAAATGACCTGTGATAGAACACAGACTCTAAGCCAATTTTGTTATTGTGATCATCATTTTTGTACATGTCAGTGTTGCTACTTCTAAAGAAAATCTATTTTAGTCTTCTTTTAGAAACTTAAGAGTCACAAAAAGCTTTGATAAATACATAGCCTTATTGTCTCAGGGGAAAAAAGTAAAATCCACAGAACTAGGGGCTCTAAGCTAGCTACAAAGACTCAGGCCTAAACTTTGCCTTTGTTAACTGTTGACATGTCTCCTGTTTTGAGATTGATCACTTGACCAGTCAAATAGATCCGATAACTTGAGAACACTTAATACTCCAATGGGGAATAATTCAAGAAATGTTTCTTGGGGGGCAGCTGGGTGGTACAATGAAGAGAGCACCAGCCCTGGTGGGAGGACCCGAGTTCAAATCCGGCCTCAGACACTCAACTAGCCATGTGACCTTAGGCAAGTCACTTCACCCCAATTGCCCTCCAAAAAGGGGGGAAAAAATAGAAATGTTTCTTAAAGGCTTTCTTTATATATAACACTGAGCCCATAGCTGGGTCAGTTACAGAAGTTATTTAAATCACAGTCTCTTCCTTCAGAATTTACAGTCTGGTAGATATAAAACATGAACACATATAACTTACAATGCACAAAAATGTTAGAAGTGTATTGGGTTTGAAACAGAGTACAACATGAAGTCAAGAGGGAGAGTTGTTAGCAACAGGTTTTCAGGCAAGACTTTAGAAAGAAGTTTTGAGCGTAGGAATCTGACATGGGACTAGAGGGAAGGAAGATATTTTAAGCCTAAAGAATACAGGCAAAGAAAACCCAGGGTGTGTTTGGAAAACAAAGAAGAGTCTCCTTTGACTGACATATAAATCACATGAATGAGGGGAACTTATGAAATAAGACTAAAAAGGTGGGTGGTGGGCGCTGTCTGCTCAGCAAAGGAATTTGAACATTTTAAGCAACAAAGAGCTAGTGAAGGTTTTTGAGCAAAAGAATGAACATGAACAGTTCTATACAAAGTCTTTTCAGTCATGACTGAAGATAATTGAATAACTAGGCCTTAGTTTATTCATTTAGTATTTGTAAATAAGGTTTTTAATATTTTGGATATTTTGTATATCTCCCATTAATATCAAAATAACACTTTCTAAATATGAAGTAGGTAAGTTAGAATAATGTTCAATATTGTTGTCTTTCTAAAAATCCTACTAGCACCTAATTCAGGTTATGCTTAAGGGTTTTGATAATAAGATGGATTAAATGAAGCTGCTTTGTTTCATTTTATAAGATATTTGATAAATCCTTGTTTGTATCAGTCATTTACTATTTAAAGTAATATGTTTGTATTGTTTATTTTAGAAACATTTAAAGTTAGGGTATTATTATAAATGGAATTATACATCTTTATAATTTATTACCAGCTCTATCTTCTCTTGACCTCTCTCAACCCTCCTCTTCCCTCCTTTAGCTCTAAAATCAAAGCATCTGGTTCACATCCAGCCTCTGGCATCTACTTTAAGATCTTGGCAAGTTCCTTAACCTTCCTAAGCTTCGGTTTCCTCGTTTGTAAAATGAGATTGGACTAGATGGCCTCTGAGGTCCCTTCTGCTCTAATTTATAATTATATGCTCTCCCTGCCATAATTTCCAAAAATGGTTATTCCAGACCTTCCCCTCAGTTCTCAAGCCCCAACTTCACCCTTACCACTTCCCTCTCAGCTTCTTCCCTTACCTCTCACTGCAGTAAAGTGTAAGTTCTTTGAGGGCTGGGACTAGGCTTTTTGTTTGTGGTTGTGGTGGTAGTGTTGTTATCCTGAGTACCTTGCACCTTGCAAAGTGCCCTTGCAGGGGACAGAGAATGATACCATTCCATCCTGCTCCCTGGTTCCTGCATGTAAGGACAGAGTGAACCATTCCTCCATTCTCCCTGTACTGGTCTGGCCTAGCTTGGCCTGATCTGCCTGTAGGGAAAGGAGAGAATCCCCATTCCATTGGCTTCCCCTACTGTTGCTTTTGCTTAACCTGCCAAACATCCTGAGAGGACTCCATGCTGAGGCCCAACCCCTAAGGACGCTGCTCACCCATCTGAACTCCTTTATCAAAGATTGACAAACTTTAACCTGGTCATACCCTCCCCATTCCAGAAATTCTGAACCCCTGCTCTGGCTCTATTATTCAAACCCTATTCTTTGCCCTCCGCTGCTTGTTCTCATCCTCCTAAGTCATCTAGACTTTCAATCTAAATGGCATCTTTGCCAATCTAAATGGCACCCCACCTCCCCATATTCAGTTTGTTGCCAAATCCTGTTGATTTTTTGTCATTAATATGTGTCTTCTTCTTTCCTCTGACACTGCCACAAATCTGGTACATCTGGTACAGCACCTTATGCCTGTACTATTGCAATAGCCTGCTGATTGGCATTAGCTCTAGTTAATCCTCCACTAAAGTACAGGCCTGAACATGTCACTTCCCTATTCAATAAATTCCACTGCCTCCCTGTCACTTCCAAGATCAAAATATAAAATCCTGTTTGGCATTCAGAGCATCTCCTAATCTGACCCACCCCTGTCTTTCTTGACTTTTTACACCACCTGCCCACCATACTCTTTGACCCAGTGACTCATGCTTCCTTGTTGTTCCTCCATCTCCTGACTGCATGAATTTTCACTGATTGTCTGTTCTCCATGCCCAGAACTCTCTCCTTCCTCATCTCCACCTCTGGCCTTTCCCAACCCGCCCCCCCCAATAATGCCAGTGCATTTTTCCTGTTGATTATCTCCAGTTTATCTTATGTCTTATTTGTCCATAATTGTTTCTGTGTTGTTTCCCCCATTAGACTATGAGCTCCTTGAGGAGAGGGGCTGTGTTCAGCTTTGTACCCCAATACTTGGTACAGTGCCTGGCACAGAGTAAATAGGCACTCAATAAATGCTTATTGACTGATTGAGGGATGAATATTTATTTAAATTACTGAGAAGGCTGAAGCTATCTATAGGGCTGTCGTTTGCTCACGTTTGTCCAATGATTCTTTTTTTTTCTTTAAATCAATTGGGGTTAAGTAATTTGCTCAAGGTTACATGGCCAGTCATTATTTATGTGTGGGTGCTCATTTTCTGAGGCTGGATCTGATCCCGGGTCCTCCCAACTCCGGGACCGGCTGTCTTACTCACTGCACCACCTAGCCACCCCTGTCCAATGATTCTTCAATTTCTTCTTGATGTTTTCCAAGTCAGTTGCTTTTGATATGATACTCTACATTTTCTTTTATTTTTCAGTCTTCTGACTTTAACATTTCTTGGTGTGTGATGGGGTTAACTTTATTTCTCTATCTTTCCTCCTTAGCTCTTGTTTATTTCCCAATTCTTTCCTTTTGTTTCATTTATAAAATCATTTTCTAACCTTTGATTCATTTATTCCAAGAATTTTAATTCAGCTTTCACCTAATCTGTGTTTACTCTGAAGCTTTGCTTGTTGATGTTTTAGAGTCTTTCCGGTCATCATCATAGCTCTTTGTTGAGGAATTCTTTATTTGTTTATGCCTTCTTCCCACCTTAGTCCCTGGCCTTTGGCTTTGTGTTAAGGCCATGCTCCAGCCCTTCTACAGAGAATGGTTGGGTTGCCCTTGGTCCTGTTTTGTATTCTTTTGGGTTCTATTTCTGCTTTCTCTGAATATCAAATTCTTTGTTCTTGATGAATCTCAAACAAGTTTTCTTTGCACCCACAGCTGTCTGATAAAGGATAAAGGACAAAGGACAAAATCTGACCACTGCCTTCCTGATCTGAGCTTTGCAAGCTCCTGTCCAGGGTTGGGTCTGAGTAACACAGCTGAAGGCTTGCTCCTCACTGGAACTGCAGTAGACTGCTGCCAGACCCAACCACTGTAAGCAAGTTCTGCATGTTACCCTTTTGTCTTTACAGGCTTCAGCCTGGGCTAGGGGCTGTAGTTGAAATCCTGCTTCACTCTCAGGTTCATTACCCCACAGATGTTGCTCCATTCTTTTGCTGCTCCGTGTCCAGTACCTACGCTTAGGCACTGACCATTCCTTCCTCTGGACTGGTCCTCTACCCCTGGGGGCAGGTCCCAGTTCAATCCTCAGGGAAGGCTCTGTGTGGTCCCTTCCTAGATGATCCCAACCCCAGTCTATGCAGAGCTTTGTCTCCGTTTGCCAGCTGAGCTTTAAGATAAGTAGCTGTGGTTTTTCCTTAGGATTTCCTTAGGATTGCACTTGGTCTTGTGTGTTTTCTAGGTGTGGACTAGGTGGGAGGGAGATCAGGACTATGCAGCCTCTTCCCCCTCCACCATCTTGACTGGTCTCTTTCCCTGTTATTTTGAGGGCAGACACCCAGGCGTCACTCTCTACCACACATAACAGGTCCACTGCCAGATCTTATCATTTCTTTCTCTGTAACCTCTCTCATATGTGTGTTTTCCTCTCCATTCACACGGGTACCATCTTAGCTCATGCCCTTACCTCCTATAGCCTACTTTATCGCAGGAATTTTCCAGTTGGTCTCCAAGCCTCGTCTTCCCCATCCCAACTCCAGTTCACCCTCTACTCAGCTGCCAAAGTGTAAGAAAATGGTCAATAAACTCAGTCAACTCCAGGGGCTCCCTATCACCTCCAGGTTCAGCCATAAATTCCTCTGTCTGCATTTAAAGCTCTTCACATTCTGGCCCCTTCCCGATTGTCCAACGTTCTATCCACCCATGCTGACCTGCTCTCTGTACCCCACAGCACTCTGCCTCCCATCTCAGTGCCTTGGCGCTGCCTGGAGTGCTGACTCATACTTGCTGACTTCTCTTCAGACTCAACTTATGCTCCCCCTCCTGCTGCCTCGAGTTCATCATGCCATCTCCTCTGAGGTTACCTTCTCTCTGTATGAATCTCATATATTCTGCTTTCCATGAGTGTAGTGACCATTTTTGCTTTTTATTTGTATCCCCAACACTTAGCACAGTGCCTGTGTACCAAGTATGCGACATTGGTGTTAAAAGTGTATTGATTGAATGGAAATTTCTTTTTTAATATTTATTCATTTATTTTTAAATATATTTATGTTGTGTACTCTCCATTGCATTGCCCTTCTAGTTGGAAAAACACACATATGTATGCATATTCAAATAAAATATTCATCATAAACATTCACTAATTCCCACATTGGTCATGCTTGAAAATGCATCTGTCTCTTGCACTCTAATTTTATCACCCCTCTGGCAGCAGGTGAGTGTCATGGTTCATTTTTAGTCTTCTGAATTCATAATTTATCATTGTATTGCTCAAAGTTCTAAAGTCTTTCAAAGTTGTTTTTTCTCTATAATGTTGTCATTTTTTCCTCATTCTGCTCACTACACATGACTATATTAATTTTTTTCCAGTTTTCTTCAGAAAGCTTGTCTCATTTCTTGATTTCTTATCTCATTACATTCACATACTATAATAGGTTTAGCCAATTTCCAATAGGAGGACACTCCCTTAGTTTCCAGCTGGCTATTATGAAAAGAACTGCTATAAATATTTTTGTATATGTAGGTCCTTTTCTTCTTTCTTTGATTTCTTTGGGGCATAGGCCTAGTACTAGTATTTTGGGGCTCAGTTTCATCATTTGGGAGTCATAGTTAAATTGCTCTCTTACTGTGTTAAGCTTAGGGAGAACTAGGACTATTGTAACTTTTTGTTTTCTAATGCCCAGCATTTATCATAGTGCCTTAATCACAGATTTATCATAGATACTTAATACATGTTTCTTGAATGACATTAAATTTTCCTTTGCTTCAGAATTATTTAGTAGACTGGCCTCCTTCATGGCATGTTTTATTAAGTTGACTTTGTACTGAATAACAGAGAAATCATCTGCTCTGAAATATGTTTTATTGGTTATTATTGTAAATTGGGTTTATTTTTCATTTTATTTTTCCATTATTATTGATGGTATACAAGGATGTGATTGGATTTTGTGTGTATTTTTATCTTAAAACCTGCAATCAAATTGGCTCGAAGTGAATTGAATTTGCTTCATTTATTACTTTTAATAAAATTTTTGTTGATTTCCTAGGTCCCTAATTATGCAGTCCCTTATTTGTTTTTCATACATTATTGCAATTGATGAGATTTCCAGCACTGTGTTGAACAGAAATGTTAACAGGCTATTCTTGCTTCATTTGGTTTTCAAAGGAAATGATAAGGAGGTTTCCCCATTGGGAATAATGTCTGTTCTGGATTTCAAGTAAATATTTTTGTCATGTTAGAAGACAACCTTACTGTTTAGGGATTTTTAATCATTGATGGGTTTTCAACTTTATTAAATACTTTTTCTGCAGCTTATAATAGAAAATGATTTTTTCCTTTCTTTTTTCCTACATTATATTAATCATATTCTCTTACACAATGCCATCTGGTATTCCTGGGGGAAAAAACCATCCTTGATTGTGATGAGTAATACCTTTAATGTATTTCCAATATTCTGTAGGGAAAAAATAACATTTAACTATTTTTCCGTTTCTGTTTATGAGCAAAATTAGTTAGTAATGTTTTTGGTGTTGTCTTTATCGAGTTTTAAAATTGAACACTATTACCTCATGTAATGAGTTTGTACCATATGCCATATTTTTCTGTATTAAAAGTCATGTATGTAACAAAGACTATTTTTGTTTGGAAAAAATTCTCTGGTAAATACATGTTATTTCAGTGGTGGTGGAGGTTAGAGGGAGGGAAGGAAGAGTTGGACTTTAGGATATCTTTTCCCTTTTATACTCTTAATGCTTTTTTGGTTTTACCTCATCAGACACTCATTGAAACCTGGTCCTTTCTTGTACTTGCATTTGCCTGGCAGATCTTGACTCCACCTTTTCATTTTGGTCTCCATGTGGTGTTTTGCCTCTTCTTGTAAGCAGCATGTTGTTGGATTGGGTTTTTAATTCAATTTATAACTTTTTAGAGGAACTTTAGGCCATTCATATTTAATGTTAGAATCTTTTATATTTCTCAAGTCTTTTATGAGCTATGGCTAATGGTATTTCTGGGTGTTTTTTATCTTTTGGGTAAGATCAAATGGTAATTTTGATTAATCTGCTTAATAACCTGCAAATCCTAAATTTATCCACTAGAAACCAAACTTTGTTTCTTTGTTTACCATTTTTATGTAGCTCTTTACGTTTCTGTAGAGAGGCAGCATGGGAAACAATGAGCAGGCCCCAGAGTTGAGAAGACCTGGGCTAAGTCCTGTCTGAAACTCGGGGTGTGTGCCCCAGGCCGAGTCACTTGACCTTGCTCTTCCATGGCTCCCCAGCACATCTAAGACTGATTTGTAAAGACAGCGCTGTGCTTAGACATTCGTCCACTCTTCCTTGGGTTTTAGTTGGAAACCAGGCCCTTCCTGCTTTTTCTTTTTTTCATCTCTCATTTCAGCCTTAAAGCGCAGACCCTGACCATAAGATACTTCTCCTCTTGACGCCTATTCTTTGAAGTGTAGGGTTCTTTGATTTTGATCTAGTGAAAAGAGCACCATACGCTCGGGACTGTGGAGGGGTTGGATAGGACTGTGGCAGCGGTGGTAAAGGGGCAGCGCGCTGGTGCCTGGGCCTGGCGAGCCTCTCCTCCCCACAGGCTCCCAAGCATGTCGGGCACTGGACACTGGGCGGCGGGGGTGCCGGGCTGGGGGGATGGCCGCCTTCTTGGAGGCGGCGCTGGAGAAGAAGCTGTCGGAGCTGAGCAACTTGCAGCAGAGCGTGCAGAAGTTTTCTCTGTGGCTGATCCACCACCACAAGCACTCTCGGCCCATCATCGACATGTGGGAGAGGGAGCTGCGCAAGGCCAAACCAGACAGGAAACTGACATTTCTTTATCTTGCCAATGATGTCATCCAGAACAGCAAAAGAAAGGGGCCAGAATTCATGAAAGATTTTGCACCAGTCATAGTTGAAGCCTTTAAGCATGTTTCCAGTGAGACTGATGAAAATTGTAAAAAAAACCTCTTGGAAGAGTGCTATCTATTTGGGAAGAAAGGTCTGTTTATGAAAATAATGTGTTAGAATAACTTAGGCAAGCTCTCTGTGGTGATAAGAAGTCTAGAAAACGTTTGTATGAACAGATAAAGGTGGATGAGAATGAAAATTGTTCAGCACTAGGATCACCAAGTAAACCTCCACAGACTATAGATCTCATTAGAGCCTTACAAGAACTTGAAAATTCAGCCTCTGGTGATGCAGCAGTTCATCAGAGAATAGCTTCTTTGCCTGTTGAAGTCCAAGATGTGGCTCCATTTGACAAAATAACAGATAAAGAATCAGGAGAACAGCTTTCCAAGATGGTAGATGATGCATGCACGCTGTTGGCAGATTACAGTGGTCGATTGGCAGCAGAAATAGATGACAGGAAGCAACTAACTTGAATGTTAGCAGATTTTCTTCGTTGTCAAAAAGAAGCCCTTGCAGAGAAAGAACATAAGCTGGAAAGACAAGCACAAGTTAGCCAGAGTATCCCAAGTTCGAAAAGAACTCAAGTCTCGGATCCAGAACCTGCCAGATTTGTCTCGGTTGCCCAATGTCACAGGCAGCCACGTGCACCTGCCATTTGCTGGAGACATCTACAGTGAGGATTGATGACAGCAGCTTTTTCCAGGGCCTCAGGACTTTGCAAGAGCTGGAGATAGGTTAAGTGGATAGTCTTGTAGTAGTATTTTTGTACATTGTTTAAAAAGTGAAACAAATACATATTCCCAACAAAATACAAAAAAATTATTAAAAAGATTTAAAATGTTGGGTTTTTTTCCTATTTTATTGGTAAGTTAACATCACAATTTAAAAATTGACCTCTGTGTGTTAATAAGTTCACAAAGAAGTGATTATTTTAAAAAAGATCCTTTTATATATTTTTTGTTTCAGGGCCCTGTGAGAAACAAAAACCTTTCTATTTTTCTTTATGTAATTTTGAAGGTTCCCTCTTTATGTTTCTGCATTAATATGTGAATGTAACTTCAATATCTAATCACTGTATAATATGTAATTTCTTCAGGAAGAGAACTAATCAGGAGGTTCGGACATTATTCTTATATATTATAGGGATTTGATGGTAAAGAGGACATAAAGTTGACAGATTAAGGCTAAGCTTACCCTGGTCTATCAACCCCAATGTCTCCTTGTCTGTGCCTCTCAGTGCTTTTGACTCAACACACATGAAAATGGAAATCACTTTGTGAGTCAAACTGAGGACATTCACATTCTAAGGGTAATATTTAAACCGACAATACAGTAATTTTTCTGAACTTACTGGAAACTTGTTTAATATTACAAGAATATGGAAAAGAGTCTGAGTATCCCAGAATAGAATTCAGTTCTCACCTCAACTCACTGTGTCCCTGACCACATCAACGTTCCATTTGTATGTAGTCAGCAGGACAATAGAAGAGTCTAATTTGCTTATTGCCTGTTCAAAGCATAACCTTGTTTATCTTAATTCACCATTTCTCAATGTAGGAAAAACAGCATGCTTAATTGGGTATAATATATAATATAATATATACATTGAGTATGCCACCATTTATTACTTGAATAAACAAACTTGGAAATGCTTTGTAGGAATTCATCAATTCAAAGAGTTGATTCCTCAAGATATTCTTGATTCTGGAGCTAATTTCCTAAGGTATATCTTTATCTCCTACCCATGGAGATATATCTAAGCTTTATCTCAAGTATAGTTGATCTCATTAATGTGAAGAAATCTCTAAAATCAGTTGGACTATAAAAATACATTTTATGACTTTTCCTAACTATAAAATCTAAAAAGCTTTATTGTCATTTTTAGCTCCGATATCCTGACAACACTACAAATGGAACACTGTAGATGAGTTGTAGTGTTCTATGTAGTTGCCTGAAACACTTTTAATGTCCCCTCAAAGTTTCTGAATAAAAAACAGTGCTACAGGGTAGATCTGGCATACTTTGCATGTATCCAGAGTTACCAAAACAAATATAGTTTTTTCTTTTATTTGTAACACTGTGTTAGAGCTATTAGATCCCATGCTTTCTTTTTAAAGTGCATTTTTAGCAATGGGCTTGTATGAGGTAATAGCCATTTTAGTATAATTGTTCATGACATTGTCAATAAATGATGGAAAATTTTCATTTTCTGCATTGCTTTGCAGATTAGACATTTTCATTCCCATTGTAAGTATATATGACCTAGAATAGACAATAAATTATCATCTCTTTTAACATCTTAGAAACCAAAAAAAAAAAAGGAAGAAAGAAAAGAGCACCGTTTTGGAGTATCCAGACCTAACTGGAATTCCTGGCTTTGTCATTTACCAGTTCTGTTATCTAAGACAAGTCACTTCACCTTCTTTTCTATATTTTTAAGATAAGGAAACTGGACCCTCTGTAAAGTCACTTCCAGGTCTGATAGCCCATGATCCAGAAGAATTTTGTGGCTTGTGCATTGTTACCAAATACTGGTTGTGCTAAAAGTCTTAGTGTAGTTTTAAGCTTTAGTATCTGCAGAAGTTTAAATTCTACCCACATACCCAAAAGTCATTAGAAAGCTCAATTATTTACATTTCTTCTACACTTATTTTAGCTTTGTGAATTTTTTAACAAGATGGATAGGGCATCCTTTGATGCATTTGCACAACTGTGGTTTCTGGATAACACTTTCTCTGACTGGTGGATCAGTAGAAGGTCCTTGAGCTTGGTCCCCCAGTCTATCCCCGTTAGACTTGTTCTTGTGGGGGATCACATCCTGTCACATACCCATCAAAATGTCTTTCTCTTTGGATGATCTTTTTAAAGCTGCAAATGTAAACGTTTCAGTCACTGAGGAGCCACAGCTGCTGAAAGTTTGTACAAAATTTGAAAACTGACTAGGGCAATCTGTAAAACACAAGATAGTGGTTTTGTTGAATTTTAATAAGATCAATATTTTTAAATCTTCTAAGTAGTTTTTGTAAGTTTGTAATATTTGTACTTCTGAAATTATTATAGCTTAAAACTGCGCTAAGACTTTTGGAACGCCCTGTATAGTTTAGCAATTCTGTGTTTCTTAAAGTTGAGTTTTGATTTACTCTTTATTACTTAATTTTAATTGAGAAATGTTCTTGCTTTTCCTTAGTCTGTGCCTTATAACTTCTCATAAAATTCTAGAATATTAGAGCTGAAACCTTAGCTATCTAGTCTAACCCTGTCATTTTGCAAATAAGGAAATAGGGCTGGAGAATAATAAGTAATAATAAGGTTATGTAGCTAGCTAATGACAGAGCCAGAGATGGAGCTTAATTAGAATTCTTTCCATTCTTAACACATTTTTTGTGGTGAAAAAAGAGTCTCCTAAAACAGGTATGTCAAACATAGATGGGGCCACATGTACCTGGACCAGGTAAACATGTAATTGGGAAATATTTAACAATATAAATAAAAACATAATAGAACACAGACAATATTATGAGCATGAGGTTTTTTAAGTCGGTCTGTGACCCATTGGGATCCTCATGTCTGGTTTATTCTCCTCTCCACCCATCCCCATTTCTCTTTTGAGTTTGGTAGGGTCAGGAAGACCCTTGAGTCAGGAAGACCAGCCTCCGATACTTATAGCTGTGTGATCCAAGGCAAGTCACTTAAACTCTCGACCTCCATTTTCACAGCTATAAAATAGGGATAAGAAAAGCAGCCGCCTCCTAGGAGTGTTGTGAGGATCAAATGAGATGACATTGTAAAGTGCTTAGCACAGGACCTGGCACATGGTGGACACTTAATAAATGCTTCCTTTCCTTCTTCCTCCCATCCTTCCCTCCTTGCCTCTGTCCTTTCCTGCCTCCCTCCCTCCTTCCTTCTCTCCTTCCCTCTCTGTGCCAGGTGCTGTGCTAAGAGAGCAAGGAGTCAAAAGAAAAAACAGTGATCATACACTTATCCCCAAAATGGAAATATCCATCTGGAAAAATATAAGTCGATTCTAAATCCTAAAAATCCGTAGCTATCAAGGATTCATATGTAAGTTGTTATGAATACTTGCCTTTTCCTTTCCTTACATAAGTGTATGCCATTTTCTATATCACCTGTCATATGTGTATATGTATCAAGAAAGGCAGTAATAGGGGTAGTGGTCCTCAAGCCAAGAAGACCTAGATTCAGTTCAGGTCCTTCCTGGACACATTTGGGTTCAGAGACCTAGCACAAGACAGTCCACCCCTCAGGGCCCACCAGCTCTTAGGCCATCATCTGCAGAGAAGGTGCTGATCTGTAGGGTAGGGGGAGTTTCCACACTGGGATTTCTCAAAACCAATGAAATGATATATCTAGCCAAAAATACTTTACACGAATATGCATGTGTATATATATCAAAATATAGAAGGTGCTCTGAAATGTGAACTTGATTTCTGTGAATTAAATCAGATTTTCCCATAAAATTACATGATAATTTCAGAGAATCTTTATTGTTCTGTCTTATTGGTTGATTTCAGAAAAATCCATGAGTATAGATCTAAAAATACAGACTTAAGCAAGATAATGAATTGAATATTCATCTTTTACAAAGAATTTGCCCCAGTTTTCCCTTTACATTTTGGTCCTGCTATATTATATTCAAGCCTTGACTCTGGATAGCAGCCTCCCTGAACCCTCAGATTTCTAGAAGGGCTCAGAACCTGGAAGCAGCTGAAGGGAAAATACCCCCCAGATATCTTTGGTTCAAAGAAACAATTGAGCCAACCCTGTGAATCCAGCTGAGATCTTTAAGCCTAAAGCTTCCATCCAACGTACTCTGATTATTAGTAGCTCTGGGAAGCCAGGCTTTTCACAGAACTGAGACGTGACAAGAGATGGATAGATAGAGGAAGAAAAGCTAAAAAAAAAAAAAAACAGTCAATGGACAGTTAATAGGCACCTACTGTGTATCAGGACATGGTATTCATGGTGGGTAGAAAGACAACAATGAAATGGTCCCTGTGTTTTGAGAATTTACACTCTGTCAAGGGAGACAACCTGTATGTACTTCAAAAAGTCTTTACAATATCAATACATGGTACACTGTATTGTACCTTTATTGAGATTGGACATGGCCTGCTGTAGAAGCTTCAACTTGAGCAGAATTTTGAAGTCACCAAGGGTTTTGTAAGGTTGAGGTGAAAGAGTGAGTATGTATCAAACAGGGGGCACAGCAAATGCAAAGGCCCAGAGATGGAAGATGGAATATCATCTGTGAGAAAAATAAATATTGGATACTGAGGTTGGAAAGGGTTTTTCAGATTAAACAGTGGAGCTTATCATTGAGTCTAGAGGCAGTAGAAAGCTACTGGAGTTTGAGTATGGGAGTAACATGACCAGACCTGTGTGTTAGGGAAATCACAAAAGAAGGGTGGGCGAATGGGTTGCATTTCTATACTAGTAGTAATGATTCTGGTTTGTGGGATCATGGTTTTACCACTGAAAGGGACATTGGAGCTCATTTAGGTCAGATCCTTCTGAGGAAACTAAGATCTAGAGACTTTCTAGGACTTGCCTCAATGACACACACACTAGTTGAACCCAGGACTCCAACTGCAGTGCCCTATTCTTAGCCCCACGTTGCTGTTCAGAAGTGAGAGATTATGGTTAAATACCAAGATACTTGTAAAGCAGAGAAGAGAGCTCAGAATAAGATGAGAGAGCAGTTCTGTGATTTGGAGGGAAACAAGCAGGCATGAAAACCTTAGTATTTTATCTCTTGGAGGTACAAGAATTTTCTTCTGTGTCATGGAAACAACTGACCCTCTGCTTTTGAAAGAGTAAGACATTTCTCTGATGACAGGGTGAGCACTGAGAGCGGAACAGTAATATTTATCCCCAGCACAGCAGAGCTAATTAGATTCATCCACTGGGAAAAGGCAGAGGATAAAAGGAAGCTCATGCTAAACTTAACAGAGGCATTAAGCTCATACTGGGTGAAAAAGGCCAGCTTCAAGAAAATAGTGGTGTGTGGGATCATAACTGGCAAAGGGCAGCAGCTGTTGAAGTCCTTTGCAAATTCAAAATCACTTAAGAGATATGGATATGGAGCAGTGCTTACATTGATATGCTGCCTAAAATAGAGCACCTCAGATTGGATTCTCAGGAAGTGTACCTTTGCAGAAAGATCCAGAGATGTCTCCAATCTCCACTCCCAGGCTGACTGGGATGACAAAAGGTTCCTCATGAGCAAATGCAATTTCCTAGTTCATGTGTGTTTTCAGGATGCCTTAGCATTTCAAATTTAGATACAACTGGAGGCTAGATAGGGGCTAATAAAATTATTTTTTCAAGACCTTACTGCTAAATTATATCTTGCCAATAGGGATGAAACTGAGGTACTTAACCAGCTTTACAACTTTGCCCTTAGCAGGTGTAAATTAAGGCTCTAACTTGAATTATAAGAAACACAGAATCTGAGGATTGGGATGGACCTCAGAAGTTGTTCCAAATTTGTTTCTATACCTAGAAAAGAATTCTTTCTGTATCATAACTGGACACATGGTTAGTCATTTAGCTTTTGATTAAAGACCTCTTATAAGGGCGGATTCATCATGTCCTGCCCATTCTTTCTGAAGATATCTTGATTGGTGGAGATTGTGTGCAGGTTCCCATAAAAGAATAGTATATTCACAGTATGTTCACAGATATCACATAGGTCACCTACTGCTAACAGATGAGTGCGTAACTGAACAAATGAAAGTTTGTCTATCTGGTTCTTTCATCTTTTTCTACTTTCAACGAATTCAGAATCAACCAAAGCTTTTTTCTCTATAAAAATTGTACATTTTGCCTTGAGGAAGCAAAATTCTGACATTTTTACTATGTTCCTGTACTTAACGTACTTGACCCCATTTGTGGACCAGGATGTTATTTAGACTATAGAATATTATTTAAAGAGAAGATTCATGAGAAATTAGCTCCATCCTGAAAGGGATATAGTAGAAGAGATTTGTGTGCCTCTGGTGGAGATGAGACTGAATAATCTCTAATGTCCTTTCCAACTCCTGAGACTCTGAATTAAAGGGCTTGATGTAATGACTTTCCTGAAAACCCTTCCAACCTGCAGATCTCCCTAATTCAACAAAACCTGGCCATGTTAATATTTCCATGTTAATTGGAAATAAACTCCATCTTGTGGCCTTAAAAGAGACTGCAAGTAAGTTAAATTTCAGTGGCAGGTGCTCTCTCTCTTTGAAAAAAACAAGCCATTTGTGCCCTTCCCAAGCTTTTGGCATAGATCCTGCCAACTTCAGCAACCCTCAAGAGTAAATAATATTGGGGAGGAAGCTGGGGCGGGGGAGTTATTCAAAATTGAGGAAAGGTAAATGTTAATCAATTTGTCACTTTCAACGATAATCGGTGGTTGTAATTAGGAGATTTAAATGTTATAAATTTCTAGTCATTTAGGACTTTGCCTAAATGTCATGATAAACCACGAGTCTAGAATTGTAAAAGCTGATGGAATGGTAAAACCATATGAATTTGGACTCATTTGGAAAGAAGACCAAGCTAAAGAATATTTGAAAAGAAATAAAGCTGTTAAGCACATATTAAACCTCCAAATAATCACTAACGTAGTTTTGTCAAGTATAGATTTTGTTAAATCATCATTAATGAATAGTAAGATTCAATTGTATTTAAGAGATTCATTCACATATGATTAATATGCTAAAACAAAACCCATTAAAATATATATATTCCTTTTTTATCTACTTCTGTTGGGGGGGTTCTTATTTTTCCTAAGATGTATCCTTTATTTCCCTACCTAGACTGCAAGCATTTCTTGTACTAATACTAGTACTTCTATCACCTAGGATGCCCAGCATAGCTCTGATCTCATAATATGTGTTCAAGGTGAACTTGTTTGGCTGCATTTTCCCAACCCTAATGCATTGGAATGCTTTGGTATTTTGGGACAGAGTCACTTGCCCAAAGAAGTTCAGGGTGTGTTATAATCACCTGGATTTATTGACTTCACCTTGACCAGGAATGTGGAAGGGTAGAAATGGAAGTAAATATGCTGGAGCAGTGTTAACCCACAGAGTAGGCACTCAGTCAATATTTGTTAAGTGGATGAATGAATGATGGATAGATGGATGACTAACTAAGCAGGGAAGTACTGCCATCTCATCCTTACTCTTGTGTGCTGGCAAAATCACTTCTTTGTATTTTGTGGAATAAAAAGTTTTTGGGAAACGCTAAATGAGATGCAACTCCAAAGACTGGGGAGAGAATGCATGATGCTGAAATGAATCCTCTTCAACTGCTTCTGATGACTAAGTCTTCCCTTTTGGATAGATGTTAATTTGGCATTCTGAGCATATATAGTTCATAAAATGCTGAGCCAGAATGATAGTGACTCCTTTGTACTTGTATGATGATTCCTTATCATTTCATGGCGTTCTTTCCTATATACTCAAAGTAATCCTATGAGAAAATCAAAACTGCCATCTTCAACTCTTAGATGCACACCTCAAGTCAAAGCAGATTGAGACTAGACTTGCCAGCTTTGCCCAGATTAAGTTAGGAAGACAGTTCTGTAAAGAGGTCTTTGGTTGTCCCCTTTGTTAGGCTTTACCATCAAATCTAAAGGCACACTCCCACCACATTAGTGGGGGAAAGCATGGAAATGACCAGTAGTCAGTTTCAGTTTCTTTTAAGGCATAGTTGTTTTGTTTTTTTTTTAATATTTTGCTTTGTACAGGATTTTTAGCATATGCAGTTATCCTTCAGGCTGCATTGAAATATAAAACGATTTCAATCCACTGGTCTGTTTCTCAGGCCTCACCCTCCTTTGTTTGCCAGTATTGATGATTTCCTCTTCCTGGATGCTCTCTCCTTCCTTGGCTCCTGTGATGCTGCTCTCATGGCTTTCCTCACACAGGTCTTAACCATTCCTTCTCTGTCTCATTCACTGTTTTCATTCTCCTGTAGCCATCTAAATTGTCAATGGCCCCGAAAACTCTTAGCCCCTCTTTTTCTTTTCCTGCTTTTTGAAAGGCAGTTAGACTTGCCCAAGGTCACATGGCTAGTTTTTGTGTTAAGTGTCTGAGGCTGGATTTGAACTCAGGTCCTCCTGACTCCAGGGCCAGTGCTCTATTTACTGTGCCACCTAGCCACACCAAGCCCCTTTTTCTATACCTCCTTTAGGATTCTCATACACTTCTTTGGGCTCAGTTTCTTAATCAGTGACTCCTGTATTCACACATCCAGCCCAGATCTACCCCAGATTTTTCCAAATGCCTGTTGGCCATCTCTAACTATAAGACCTATTGGCCCCTCAAACTTAACACATCTAAAGGTGTTAAATTCTTTCTCTATCCCTGTCAGTGAGGTTCCATTATCAACTTTTTCTTCTCCCATACCCCCATAACTCATCACATACTAAGTCACATCTCTTCCATACATTCCTCCCTCTCCGTTCATATAGCCTCTACCCTTATTCAGATTCACCACTCCCTCTGTGTTGTCTGCCCCCATGTGGAGGGCATGGGACTCTTATACTCCTGTTCCAACCTGCATACTGCCTGTCCCCTAGGAAGCCCTTGATTGCTGCTTTTCCTTCATTCATTCCCCCTTCCTTGCCTAGGCTCTTATAAGAGCTTCTTACCTAGTTTTATTCTAAATCTCCCTTAGGCATGGTCTGACCATGCTGCTTACCTGCTCAAAATCCTTCAGTCATTATGGAAGTTACCTTCTAAAATAGCATCAACACTTTTTAAGGCCCTCCACAGCTGTATTTCAGGTTTATTTTCCCACCCTGCCTAGAGTGTTCCTTCCCTAATCTTGACTGGCCTTACTCTTTAAGGTTCCCTTCAAGGGCCATCTCCTCAGTAAGGGTCTCTGATGCAACTTCTAGACATAGTCACACAAAACACATGTGCAAGCACACGCATACATACACACATATACACATATAAATCCATGGCTCCTCCTGGAAAGGTTTCCTTCTCTTCAGATTTTCCTGCCGCAGGCTATCAACACTCAGGGCTGCCCCATCACACCCTATCTGATGTCATACTTCTGCTGTATTATGTACCTGTCCTATCTCCCCAGTAAGCTGTCTGCTCCTTAAAGGCAGGTATTTTTCATCTTGGTATTTCCAGGTATAGCACAGTGCTTCTCACATAGATGCTGAACAAATATGAATTGAATAGAATGGAATTGTTGTTTCTCAGGAAACATTGTTTTGGATGTTTCTCATCAACTGAAAAGCATTGGAAATGAATTATCAAAGGTTGTTAGTTTATCAAAGAAATGTAGTTCTTAGTTAATGGAATCTTTCTGAAAATACAGAGTAAGTTCAATGAACATGTGCAAGTTCATTCAAATCATTTTAGCCTAAAGTTAATATAAATCAATATGATTTTTCACATTGTACAAGAATTTCCATAACTTTGAAACTGTTAGGTCATTTTTCAGGAAAGATGTGCTGAATGGGATCTTAATATAATTTTTTTTTATCCTAAGCTAATCTACATATCTTGTCTCAAAACAGGTGAAATTACTCATCATCTTCCCCCTGTGAAAGCCCCTGTTCAGACCAAAAAGAAAACATCCAAGCATTGCTTTCTTTGTGGCAAGAAAACAGGACTAGCCACCAGCTATGAATGCAGGCAGGTTGCCTAGTTGGAAAAATTGAAATACTTTGTATAGAGTGATCCAGCTTGAGGATTTTGCTGCCCCACTCCTACCCCTCAAACCCCAACTCCCAAAAGCTCAAGTTAAATTATTTACATTTCCATTGTTAGGTGATGTTAAATTAATTGACCTTAATCAATGTTCTGCCTTCATCACTGGCCTGAAATAATAGCCAGAAAAATTATGTAAGTCCTTGAAAAGCAGCTGGGGTCCTGGAAACTCTTAGATGCATTAATAGAAGAATGTAGGTGATTAATTTTTAGCCCAAACCTCAGTATGGGAAGATCTGTTATTAGAGGAAAAATTCAGTTTGTGAAAATAAGGAAAATTGCATTTGTGAACTTTGGGAGCATATTCACTTATTCATAATTTTTTTTAATTTTCAAATTCTACTTCCCAATGTAAATTTTCAAAATGTAGTAGGACGATTTGTTTTCTTTTTTGAAAAAGAACCTTCCTATTGAAGAGATCAGAGATGAAGGCTTAATAGTGGGAAAATAAGTGCATTCTAATTCTGCATTTGTATTAAATTCTGGCTTTTTTTCTTTTCATGATGATTATTATTTTTTAATCCAATGAGAACTGCCTTCCTTGGGCTCACTTAGGCTATGTAATTGAGGCTGCTTAACAGGATTTCAGATATATATATACACACATATATGTATAAATGTATATATATGTATGTATGTATAAATCTTTTTTTTTAATTTGTATTGATGATGCCTCCTTCCCTCCCACCCTCTCTCCAGACTGAACCTTCCCTTATAACAATGAACCAGTAAAGCAAAAGGCTCCCATACAGTGGCTGCTCCTGACAGGGTATACAATTACTGAGTTCAAAGGTTCTCTCTTCTCCCTGCCAATGTGGAGAGATGTTTTTCAAGATCTGTTTTCTGGGTTCAGCATTACTTTTAGGAGTATTTTCATTTATACTGAGCCATGTTTGAAAAGGCTTCACACACACACACACACACACACACACACACACACACACATACACACACACACATATATATATATATTTAATTTCACGTGTCAGTGTAGATTTTAAATTATTTGCTTTTTACTCACAATCAAATTCCCAAGAGATTTACCCTTCTAAGTTTACAGACTAAAAGGGAAATTTTGAACATTGTTTTAGAATGGTGGAGTTTTAATATTCTTTAGAAGACTAGACCCCCATTCTGTCATCTGAAAAATATTTTATTATAAAATGTCATATTCCTGAGCTAGCATAGTTGGAGGAAGCGGGGAGGTTGAGGATTTTTTTTGTGGTTATAGTTTTCCTAAGTGGGAAGAAAATGGCAGCTCCAAAATGGCTCCAGAAAACCAGAGGTTCTATTTGGCGCTCTTGCCCTGCTTTCATGTGCCTGTCATAGAAATTTGACTATTCACAGACACTTTCTTTGTGCTTTAGATGTGGAAACAATTTCTGTGCAACTCATCGATACGCAGAAACACACGGCTGCACTTATGATTACAAGAGTGCAGGAAGGAGATATTTACAGGAGGCAAATCCTGTTGTTAGTGCACCAAAACTTCCAAAAATATAACTATGGTGGCACTGCCAGAGGAAATGGATTACTAATGACAAAAGAAGTATTGCTTAGACTGAATTAATTTTGTTCGACTCCAAAAAAAAAAAAGATTTGCCAAGTAACAAAAAGCACACAATTCATACTGTTGGAGAGTAATGTGAACACTACTGTCATTAACATCTTTATTCTTTAGTGAATCAAAAGTTTTAAAAGTAGTTTTAAAAAATTTACACTATAATGATTTAACTTTGGTTATTGCATGTCTTGTGTTAAGTGTTTTATATTTGAAAATGCTATTTCACTAGACAGGTCTTTAAAAGATGCACTTTACTAAGTTAATTTTACCGTGGAACCAACCAGATTTGAGGGGGTGCTGAATGAGAGTGTCAGAGAAGGTCTTCGTGTCATGGACTATCTTCTATATTCAATCCTACCTGTTATTGTTTTATTTTATTTTGTTTTTAATCCCATGGGTAATCTTTTAAATTAATTCCTAGGAAGCTTCCCCTTCAAACCATATTTTAAGAGCATTCAATTTGTTTTGTGGTGTTTTATCGCACATTTTTCTCTTCCATTCAGATTGGCATTCAGATATTGTGTATACATTCTACAAAACATATCATGTGAATCACAATATATATTTCTTAAAACATTACTCTGTGTATGACAGTTTTTTTAAAAATGGACATTGTCCCACTTTTTGCCATGAAATACCGAAAAGAGCTTATTTTAACTTTTTTGTAATGGATAAATTTTTTTTTAAGACTTCACAACTTGTTTTGCTAAGATGTTGAATACTGTTACCAAGAGAAATTCAAATAAATATTCAATTTTGTTATGAGTCTGATGCAGTTTTTATAAATAACTCAGCAATTTCAATTTTTATATAAGCCAATCTGAAGTGAATACAGAAATTAAAACACTTGGAAGGGGCAGCTAGGTGGCGCAGTGAATAGAGCACCGGCCCTGGAGTCAGAAGGACCTGAGTTCGGAGCCGGCCTCAGACACTTAATCTACACAAACAAAAACCTAGCCATGTAACCTTGGGCAAGTTACTTAACCCCAATTGCCCTAAAGGGGCGGCTAGGTGGCACAGTGAGTAAGAGCGCCGGCCTCGGAGTTGGGATGACCCGAGATCAGATCCGGCCTCAGAAAATGAGCACCCACGCATAAATAATGACTAGCCGTGTAACCTTAAGCAAGTTACTTAACCCCAATTGCTTAAAAAAAAAAAAACACTTGGAAAATAATCAGCCTTTATCATTAAATTCATTCATGGAAACAGGTCAGTTGAGCCCAAGGGGCAACTAGAAATATATTTCTATGCATCTGGACTACTTAAGTCCAACTAGGGTTAGAACTTCACTGGACTATTTCCATATCAAATGAGATGATAAGTAAATGCAAAGGGAAGGACAACTTTGCCAAGCAGCTAAGAAGCATCTTATCTGCTACAAATCCATCCTGCCAATTTACCACTAAATACCAGTTAGTTTAGCTTTTCTCATGTTAACCTATAAGTATTTTGATGCACCCTGTCCCCAGAATTTCTCCCTCCTCCACACCCCAAGACATTAGGAAAAAGATCTATAAAGTGGGAAAGGGAGAAAAATCTAGGCAGAAAGGGGAAGATGAAGAACACTGAAGAAAATAAAAAATCCAGGTGGGGTAAGGGGACAGCAATGGTAAGTGCACAGTGGCTTTACATAGGCAGCCATCCAAAGCTGCCTACATGAGGATGTTGCTCCTAACCTGAAGCTAGAGAAGCTTCATGCTCACCTGCCTTTATCCTTGCTAATGCATGCCTTGGTGGTCATTGCAGAACCTCCCAGCATTAGATATAGGACAGTTGAGCATAGACACTAGAGACCAGTGGTTTTCTTGACATACAGATACGGAAAGTCTATAGAATGGACAATAAATGCTGGAAGGACTTGGATGTAGCTTCCTGTTTACAATGGCAGGTTTAGGTTTCATAATCCTAGACCAATTCAATATACCAAACACACCAAAGCTCAGTTGGTTTCTTCTCTTGATTGGCTTCATCTGTGTCCCATCAGAGTTTCTTTACATGACTAGTATGTTCCTGAAAATAAAACTCTTATCTGCGGGGCGAAAGTGCTTTTTATAAAGAAGTAAGAGATCCTATTTAATGAGGTGTCAAAGGCTGGACTTGTCCTTTAGTACAATCCATGAAAAAGGTTATGTCTATTTTTGAGATGACACAAGTTTGGTATAAAAATTCTAAAGACCTGATTCCATCTCGTGGGAGAAACTTCCCTTGGGGGCCTCAAAGAGGATTAAACTTACAGTTATTCTTCCTCACGGACCCACCCTTCATGAAGAGTAGTCACTTCCTCTTAGGTGTGTCTTTTTTCATTTTTAGGAGAAAATACTTTTCTTCATTTAATGAAAATATTGAATAAAATATTACTTTTTACAACTCCATTAGTAAATTCTGCTTTTCTTAAAATAGGAAAAGACATGGCTAGTAAAGATTTTATTTAACATGTATAAATGTAGGGAGCTAGAATCTCCAAACTGATTACTATAAGCAAGATACAAGAATGACCGTAATACTTTAAATGTAGCTTTAATGGTCTGTGATCTTACGTGAGACTCTTCCCTAAACAATAAGCTATGAGAAGAACTGTGATATTTTTTCTTCCACAAGGAAAAAAAAATAAGGTTCAAATACTTGGTTATGGGGGATTCAATTTGAAAAAAAAAATTGTTGATTTTACTTTTTCAATTTCTGTACAGAAAAGGAAACTAGTTCATGCTTTGTGTATAATAAAATCTTAGCATTATATACATTATATATGTGGTCACAAGCATTTTTAATAACATGAGAGAAAAACTTTTATGAAACTTGGTTTTCTTTTTTGAAATGTATATATACATATAATACATATAATCATATATGACAATTTTATAAGGACAGTAGAAGTAAATAATATAAAGTCATCTTGAAATTGGTGGAGTGAGCTTAAAAGGGAACTGGGACACTTTACATTCCCCTCACCAGTACTAAAAGAAAAACTAAACTGCTAAAAAGCCAATTTAAGGAACTGAAAGTCACTCTCCAAAATTCATTTGAACAAAGTTTATTAGAAAATGAGAAAACTCAAGAAGAACTCACAGTTTTTAAGTGACTGACTTATGAAACAAAACCACTAGAAGAAATGGAAAAAGAAACTATAAAATATCCTGAGAAATCCTCAAGTGGATAAATAAATGACCCAAAGAATTTAAGGACATCTACAAAGTAAAGATCAAGAGAAAATGTCTCACCTCATCCTCCAAGGAAAACTAGAGGATCTGTGGATGGAATAAAGAGCACAGGCCCTAAAGTTGAAAACTAAATCACTGATAATATGAGGAAGTGAAAGCACAAGCTTTAGAAAATAATTTTAAAATACGGAAATTATGTGAATATAAAGTAACAGATCAAGACACAACCTCAGAACTACTGTCATAGAAGCAAAACCCAAAACACGAACACCATATTCCAAAAATAAGAGTTAAGGAAAATTGAAAATTATTAAAATAATTTATAGATTATGCATATATAATGTCAAAGAAGAATACCTTAAAATGTGTCTTCCAGATGTTATTAAACTTAAGCATAATAGTGGGGGGGGGATTATGCATGCTACAAGAAGACGTGACATGGCAAAGAACATCAGTCAATAAATACAATATTGTTTTTTCCAGGAATGGCAAGGGAGAGTCAGCTAGAATAATTCCTACTTGCCCAAATTAAATAAGAAAGGTTTGGATACAAAACCCTTCATGTACTAGAGAAACTCAGTAATATTCCAGGGAAAGCTTAGCTAACTGAGCTCCACAATAACCTGTAACTGAACTGATTTTCAATCAATGAAATTACAACCTTTTTGATGTCAAAGCATATCCCAGTTTTACTAAGCAAGCTCACAAAGCCTAATTTGCTTTATTACAGCTTATCTTTGTGCATCATGATTCTCGGCCTAGAAGTGAAGCAGGCTATAAGGGTGTTAACCTTTGATTAAAGGAGGCAAACAGGCTGAGAGATATACATTTATATCATTTATTCCCTTAAAGCTAGCAGATACATGCTGCATGGAGAACCTAAGTTCTGACTGCCTGAACAAAAGAATGAGAAGGCTTAAATACATTTTAGAACCATCCCAATTCAGGGTGGCTGTGTGGCTCAAATTTATGATCTCCATAAATGTTTAGTCATTGTATGAGAAAGGAATTTTCTTAATTGGATAGGTGGTAAATACAGTAATATGAGAGAGTTGACAAAGTATCCACTGAAATTATGACTCAAGGGGCAGCTAGGTGGCACAGTGAGTAAAGCGTCAGCCCCAGAGTCAGGAGGACCTGAGTTCGGATTCAGCCTCAGACACTTAACACACACACACAAAAACTACCTGTGTGACCTTGGGCAAGTTACTTAACCCCAATTGCCCTCCAAAAAGAAAAAAAAATTATGACTCGGGATATCTCAGTTTTCTTTACCATTAACATGCCATAATATAGTATATGTCCAAAAAATATTAAGATAAGGAAAAAGTCCGATTACTCAAGTTAGTGTCTCGGGTTAAGGGTTTCATCCTTCATGGCCATAAAGTCAGCCCTGTCTGGCTTTGTTGACATAGGAAGAGGTAGTCTCTGATTTTACTCAGACAACAAAGAAGCTGTTAGTTTCAGGCTTTTCTTCTGGTTGATTAGTTTGGGCCCTGGCCCTTATTGAGGTTATTAAATAGATATTAAATGATTATCAAGGGTATCTCTTTCAAAAACTACTGAAAATAAAACTATCTGTTGACAAGAGACAGGATCTTTCACTACTTTCACACTCAACAACTGATGTTGCAAGTTATGTTGCAAATAGTTTTCCTTGTGAAAAATCAATCTATTATGCACATATACATGGTATAATGCATACATAAACTTTGGAATTTCTTTCCCTTCATGTTGAATTAGGGTTATGGGAAGGTTTACTGAAAGCCAGGGAGTATGTGAACTAAAAGAGGTTGGGAACCCCCGGCCTTCCTACACTGGCCCTGCTCTTGCTTACATGTGACAGCTCTCCCCAATCCATGCCTTGGACAGGCAGTCCTCCATCCCTGTGATCTATCCTCTTAGATACCCTAGTTTGCTTCAAAGCTCAGTTGGATGCCACCTCCTATGTGGGGCCTTTTCTGCTCATACCCCATGCCCAGCTGCTTGTACCTTTCCCACAAAACTACCTTTTGATCTTGTATCTTCTTAGGCATATAATGATATATCTCTGAGGAGGAATATCAGGTTTTTGAGAGCAGGAATTGTGCCCCCTGCACCTGGCATTAGTAGAGGCTTAATGCTTATTGACTGATTGAATTCACTTTGTCCTAAATCTGATGGACTTCTCCCTCCTGCCCCTGTTAGTCTAAATTAATAGGGTTTTCTTGCACCTTTTACCATATTGTTTTAGTCTGTACAGAAAAATCTGACATATTCTTGGTTGATAAATACTATTATAGCTAATGCTTGATTATTCAGAAGGTCATTAATATGAGATTTTATATATACACATATGAGTGTGTATGTACACATGTATACATACACGTGTGTGTGCTTGCATGAGTATGCATGTGTGTGTAAAGGTTCTTGATAGCAGATTAAACCCAAACAGTATTCTTAATAGAAATTTGTTTTGTTTTTACCCCTGGCTAACTCGTTTAGCCAAGATAGCTCCTCACCCAAATACTCCTGAGTGCTGGATCCATCTCCCTTGATTCAGTAGACCCTTGATGATGCTTTAAGGATTAGCACCTCCCTTTGTTGCTTGTCCCCACCCCCAGCCCCCACTTTTCTGTTGAGTATTCAAATATTGGTTAGGGTATCAGGATTCTAAAGCTGCACAACAAGAGGCTAAAAAACAATGAGATATATGAAGGCTGTTCAAACATGAACTGAACAATTAATTAGGACTCCAAACAAGGCAGAAGTTGTAGAAGGGATCTTATTCAAGCCTATCTGGTTCTTCAGGTTTATGTTGAAATCGAGACACTTGTAGGGCATCTAATAGTTAACCAAAGAGAAGGAGACAGAGACAGAGACAGAGAGAGAGGGTGCAGGGAAAGGCTATTTAAGAGGATCCGATGTGATGCCATCAAGTCCCACTTCCCTGCTTAGGACTGCTCTGCCAGCCAGAAGACAGGAGCTTCCCCCTCCTCCTGCTCCTGGCTTGTGCTTAGATCACCAAGAAGTTATTCACATCAGAGGTTCAAACCTTAGTCCCCTTGGAGGGGGGACAGTCTGGAGGAAAGGTTCAGTACCTTTTAGGTTAGCCCAGACTGCACAGAGTGGAGCCTTTGGATACTGTTCCTATCACAACAGCCAAAGTACAGGGTGAAATAACCCCACCTAATTACCAAGGCCAGAAGCATAGGACCACTCTATTCCTACTGGCTGCCAGCAGCACAGACTCAGGAACTCTTGGGGGGATGGTAGCTGGCTAGTTACACAAATCAGTTCAGGTGAACAAGAGAAATGTACCATGAGCTGATCTGACTAGGTATTCCTGGATAAGTCATTATCCCTAGTAAAAGCTAGCATTTATGTAGCACTATTAGGCTTCCAATGTGCTTTACAACAGCCCTGGGAGGGAAATGCTATTATCCCCATTTTATAGATGAAACTGAAGCAGACAGAAGTTAAATGACTTGCCCAGGGTGTAGTGGATAACTTACAATAACTGAGGAAACACAATCTAAGCTGTTTGATTTATTAGCAAAACAGGCATAATGAATTGATCTAAGGACTCTCCAATCAAGTCCAAAGACCTTGAAGAGTGAGACTGATTTTTATGTATTAAACACAAGACCAGTTAATTAAAAGAAAATAGGACACAAGCCAGGATACAAAATTAGATGATCTGATTTCTAATTGAAAATTAGGGGTTTTCCAAGTTGGGAGAGGGGAAGAGTGCCCTTCAGTAGAGTCAAGAGACAGGGTCTTTCTTTTCCCAGAGCTGAGAGATGCTGATTAACTGCATCCACCTGCATTTATGAAACAACAGGTGGCTTATTATACCAGCTAGTTTCCCATGGATGATTTGCAGAAACACAACGAGATGGCGGATGATACAAGCGGCATCATGAGATGGGGTTAAGGTTCATGAGATAGAATCTGACAGGTTCTCACACCAACCAACTCCATTATCTAACTAAGCTTCACTCTCATCACTTGCTCCACGGCCAGTTACTGTCTGGACTCAAACTTCACCTCAGATCTTCCTGACTCCAAGCCCAGGGCTCCATCCACGGCACCACTTAGTTGCCACAATCATATTCCTACCTGACAGCTACTGATACAATCGTTGCTTTGGGGGATGAGGCATTTTAGGTTTGCCCAAGAGGATGTATCATCACGTCCTGACAACAGGTTTCCCAACCCCTGGCTGAGCATGCTTCTGTAACAAGGTCAGACATTAGCAGCTTCTGGTTGACACTGCCTCTGAGCCGAGGAACTTGGCGCTCAACCCCACTCCCCATAACAGAAGACACACCCCAGTCACGTGGGCTGCACACAGTATCAAGAGCACCGAATCTGCCAGGTGCCTCCCTGAGTAACTAGGCAAGTCACAAAATGTCTCTGGTCCACAGTTTCCTTCACTTCAGAAAGACGATTGGGCTAGACCACCGCTGACATCTGTGCCAGCCCCAAACCCTTTCACCTCCAGGACTCTCCCATTTCTTCCAATGGTCAGTGTCCTAGTTTGCCTACTCTTTGGGGGGGGGGTGCGGGGTTGCGGGGAGAGGGCGCTTTCTCTCCCCCCACCTTCTCACCAGCTGCCTCACTAAGGAGTTTATCACCTCTCCCTTTCCATTTCTGTGACCATAATCAAATAAATACTGCTGTTCTTCCTAGGAAGGCTGTGTCAGCATATACTCTCCTACATTAATTATCCCTGTGATTTTTTAATCCATAAATTAACCCATTTATTGTTGAACTATGGGCTATAGATATTTGATAAAAAGATTTTACTGGTCTTTCAATTCCTTCAGTCTTCTGATAGCAGATTTGACTGTGACTAAAGAGGTAGTATTGTAGGTCCATGCACCAATAGCTACTTTTTTTCATACAGGATGCACCATGCCAGACACCCACAGTCTGTCTCTTCATTTTGGTCTTGCCACAGAAGGAGCAGGTATGCTTGGCATGCTGGCTAATTTCAAGTTTCTTCACCATTTTTCTGAGGGATGCACCATACCATGTTCCATATTTACTGACAATTCTGACCTTCTTGGTATGTTTAGCCACATTGTCAGTTGTGGGGCTAGAGCCCAGAGAGCATCTCCAATCCTACCTGGTCACAGCTTCCCCATATGCGTCTTCTATGTACTGTCTCCTTCCTTGAAAACATTAAGTTCCTTGAGTGCAGGGGAAGCCTTTTCTTCTGTATTTGTGTAATGGGGAACTAGTTGGCCACTGAGTCAATTCCTTCAGGACATGTGCAGAGTATTCACTGATACAATTCCCCAAACAGAAGAGGCTAGAGAGGGAGCCTACTTCCAAGGGAGTTTTTAAGGAGTAATGGAAGCATCTTGGAGTGAGATGGGGCATACACAAACAATATGTAACTGTTTTCTGTCTGCTAACAACATGGGGAGAAGGAATGTCTTTGACTGCATGCCCTACATAAGGAGAACTGGGAGAAAGAGGGAGGGAAGAGAGGAAGGAAGGAAGGAAGGAAGGAAGGAAGGAAGGAAGGAAGGAAGGAAGGGAGGGAGGGAGAGAGGGAGGGAGGGAGGAAAGGAAGGAAAGGGAGGAAGTGAGGAAAGGAAGGAGGTGTGGTTTAAACCCAAGGACACCAAAAACTGTTGAGGTAAGGGCTTTGCCCACCCAAAAACTTGCGATTTCATGATGTTTTTATGGTGGAACTGTCTCAAAGAATTCAGAGTCAGATCACCTCTAATCCAAGTATAGGCATTTATTGAGATTGATGCCTCTCATGAAGCGGGCTAAGTTCCAAGAGGAACCAGCAGCTTTAGAGAAATCAGGATGGATTTTTATAGGGTAAAGATGCAATTACACAACAGAAATTTATTAGGTAATGGAGGAGGCGTTTGTTAAGGGATTAGGTAATGGAGGAGGGGTCCCATCTATGGTTTGGTGATTAAACATTCTGGTCATTCTGACCTCCAGCTGGCTAGCTTTTGTGGTCCTGTCTTGGGCTAGATGGATGATGTGATTGTGAGTAGAGGAAATAACTAGGTTCCCATCTTATGGATACACCTGCTGTTTCTGTGGGAGCTGCGAGTTCAGGGACACACCTGCTGTTCTAGTGAGCAGTGATGCATATACAAAGAAGTTAGAACATTGGGGGGGCTGGGGCTAGTAGGTGCCGTGGGCCCACTATTCAGTAGGGCCAGGCCTATAATGAAGTCAGAATATTGGGGCTGGGGGCAGCCTCATTAGGATTCCATCAGAGGGAAGGAGGGAGGGAGGAAGACAAGAACAAGCAAGGAAAGATTAAGTACATAGTATGTGCCAGGCACCGTACTAAGTGTTTTACACATATAATCTCATTGGATCCTCTGTCTAGAGGGGTCAAGCCCTGCAAAGAAGGTGCTGTTATTATTGTCATTTCACAGACAAGGAAACCTAGGCAAATAGACCTTGGCTAGTCAAAGTGCATGAGATCATATTAGAACTCGTCTCCCCAATTCCAGGTCCAGCTCTCCACCCACGGGGCCAGTTAGTACAGGGCCATTGATGGATCATGGAAATCTACTAACAAACTGATAACAGCCCATTAATAGCTGCTCTTCGGGGTCACCCACTCAACCAGGTCTTAAAACACTTAATCTCATCTTATTTGAGAGTCACAGTGATGTGAGGCACTTGCTAGTATCTCCTTTTTTCTCATCAAGACAATGAGGACCAAAGGGTAAATGACTTGCCCAGGCTGACAAAATAAGTCTGAGGCAGCATTTGAAAACAGGTCTTTCTGACTGAAAGTCATCTCCTTGAAGATGGAGGAACAGAACAGGACTTCCACGCAGCTCCCGCTCCCACCGCCTCCAATTCACGTAAAAAATGACTCTAAACAAACTTCGGAGCTACAGGACCCACAAAGGGACAGAGAGAAGCTAAATTCCTGCTGAAGTCAGTCTGGTAGGTCGGCAGGAAGGGGCCAGCACCACACTCTGGGAGCCAAGCCCAGCCCCAAGGGAGCTGGAGGTTTTAGCCTCAGGGTGGCCATAACCAGACACTGGTTGGAAGGATTTCAGATCACCAGCAGCTGTGGCGCTTAACAGAATTATCAACCCACAGATGCTAAAGACAAACTGAGAGGTCAGTGCAGTGTGGACTCTGGGAACTGGGAGTTCAGGAATGTGGTCAGGCCTTTACCCCCTGAAGGGAGAAGCGGCTGAGGCACCATGGCCATGCAGCTGCCACCACATGGCTGCTTCAGAGCTCTTGGCCTGCACATTGTAGGGGGACCAAGAAACAAGTCTGAGGGGTAATCACTCCTGCTTTAACCTGCTTAGATCTGGATTGAAGTCTAGGGTGGAGGTCCTGGGGTGCATGACCAGTTTGCCAGAGCGTGTGGAGGCTTTGGAAAGGGCACCCAACTAATAGCTCCAGCAATGCCCAGCAATTGGGACAAAGCTCCCCTTTCTGGTAGCACAGTTCTACCATGGCAAAAAGCTCAAAAGTCAAGTAATTGAGTGGCAACATGAGCAAAGAGAGAAGGAAGGTAAGCACAGTAATCTGACTTTGGACTCCTTTTTGGGGGACAAAAAGGATCAAAGCATGGAAAAGACAGCAAAGTCAGACCTCCTGCACCAGAAGCTTCCAAGAAAAGAATAAGCTGCTTACAGGCCATAAAGGAGCTTAAAAGGATTTTGAAAACCAAATAAGAGAAGTGGAGGAAAAACTGGGAAGAGAAATGAGAAGGATGCAAGAAAATTATAAAATAACAATCAACAGCCTGACTGAGGAAAATAACACCTTAAAAAACAGATTAACTCAAACGGCAAAAGATGCTCAAAAAGGCAATGAGGAGAAGACTGCCTTAAAAAGCCGAATTTGCCAGATGGAAAAAGATTCTCAAAAGCTCACTGAGGAGAATCATTCCTTCAGAATTAGACTGGAGCAAATGGAAGCTAGTGACTTTATGAGAAATCAAGATGCTGTTAAGCAGATCCAAACAAATGAAAGAATAGAAGGCAATGTGAAATATCTCATGGGAAAAACCACTAACCTAGAAAATAGATCCAGGAGAGACAATTTAAAAATTATTGGACTACCTGAAAGCCATGATCAAAAAAGAACCTAGAAATCACCCTTCAAGAAATCCTCAAGGAAAATTGCCCTGATGTTTTAGAACCAGAAGGCAAAATAGAGGTTGAAAGAATCCACAGATCACCTCCTGAAAAAAGATCCCAAAAAGAAAACTCCTAGGAATATTATAGCCAGGTGCCAGAATTCCCAGATCAAGGAGAAAATACTACAAGCAGCCAGGAAGAAACAATTTCAATGTTGTGGAAACACAATCAGGATAGGACAGGATCTGGCAGCTTCTACACTGAGGGATTGAAGGGCTTGGAAAATGGTATTCCAGAGGTCAAAGGACCTGGGATTAAAACCAAGAATCACCTACCCAGCAAAACTGAGTATCATGTTTCAGGGGAAAATATGGTCATTCAGTGGAATAGAGGACATTCAAGCATTCCTGATGAAAAAACCAGAGTTGAAGAGAAAATTTGACATTCAGATACAAGAAGCAAGAGATGCTTGAGAAAGTAAACAGGGAAAAGAAATTATAAGGAATTTCTCAAAATTAAACTATTTATATTCCTACATGGAAAAACGATAATTGTAACTTATGAAACTTTTCCCCATATGAAAATAGTTGAAGGGAATAGAAATGTATGTATACATACATATGTATATATAAAGGAGTATATACACACATATATATGTGTGTGTGTATGTATGTATACATACATATATATGTCTATATAAGAGGGTATATGGACATATTAATATATATGTGAGTGTATGCATATATGAGTACATGTATACATAGTCAAGAGGGCACAGGACCAATTTAATAGGAAGGGATGACACTTAAAAGGTGAAATTAAGAGGTGAGAGAGGAATATAATGAGAGAAGATGAGGAGACGCAGAATGGGGTAAATTATCTCATACAGAAGAGGCAAGGGAAAATGGTTATAAGGGAGGGGAAGAACAACAATGCAAAAAGGCAAAACCTTATTCTCATTGAGTTTGGATCAGGGAGAGAATAACATACATACTAAATAGGATATCTTGCCCTACAGAAGAGTAGGGGGGAAGGGGATGAGAGGGGAGACGATGGAAAGGAGGTCAGGAGGGAAGGGGTTGAGGGAAGTTGGAAGCACCCACTTTTGAAAAGGGACAGGATCAAAGTAGGGAATAGACCAAGTGGGAGGTGGGATAGGAGGGAGGGAATTATAGTCAGTCTTCACAATATATCTACTATGAAAGATGGCAGAGTAGAAACAGCGCATCCAAGGCACTCTTCCCCCAGATCACATACAAACCATGTAAAAGGGGACTCTGAACAACTTCTGGAGCCCCAGCACCCACAGAAGGACACAGAGAAGCTATCCTCCAGCTGAGGACAGCCCAGCAGCCCTGCATGATGGGCCAGCACAGCATGCTGGGAACCGACAGCCCAGGGCACAGAGAGCTGAGTCCAGCTCTGTATGAGCCACGGTTTTAGCCCCAGGGCGGCTGGGCCAGCAGCCAGCTGGAAGGACCCCAGAACACCAGCAGCTGTGGCGATTCCAGAATTATCAACATAGACATGCCTAGGACAAAGTGAGAGGTTTGTGCCCTATGGACTCTGGGACCAGTATTTGGGGAATGCGTTGGCTTCCTCCCCTGGGGGTTAGAAGCCGCTGAAGAGACATGCCATTTTGCAGTATTCAGTGGCAGCTCTCGCTCCCAGCCTGCGAACTGTAGGAAGATCCAGCGATCAGTCTTGGGGGTAATCGCTCTTGCTTTAACCTGCCTGGATCTGGATTGTGGTCTGGGGTGGGTATCCAGCTTGCCAGAAACGGAAGTTGTGAAGACCCCAACTTTGGGACAGAAGCTCCCCTATCGAGTGGCAGAGTCCTACTGTGGCAACAAGCCCAAAAGTCAAGTAATTAAGTGGCAACATGCCAAGGCAAAGAAAAGAAAATAAACAGAAAAATGCAACATTAGACTCCTATTTTGGGGGCAAAGAGGATCAAAGCATGGAACAGGAAGAGGACTGTGAGGTCAGAAATCCTGCTCCAAAAGCCCCAAAGGAAAATATGAGCGGGTTACAGGCCGTAGAGGACCTTAAGAAGAACTTTAAAAATCAAATAAGAGAAATGGAGGAAAAATTGGGAAGAGAAATGAGAAGGATGCAGGAAAAATATGAAATAAGAGTTAACAGCCTGACTGAGGAAATAACAACTTAAAAAATAGACTAACTCAAATGGCAAAGGAGGCTCAAATGGGCAATGGGGAGAAGAATGCCTTAAAAAGCTGAATTTGGAGAACACCAGCAGCTGTGGTGACTGCAAAATTATCAACACAGACATGCCTAGGACAAAGTGAGAAGTTAGTGCCCTATGGACTTTTGGACCAGTATTTGGGGAACGTGTTGGCTTCCTCCCCTGGGGGCTAGAAGCTGCTGAGGAGACATGCCATTTTGTAGTTTTCAGAGGCAGCTCCAGCTCCTGGCCTGCGAACTGTAGGGAGATCCAGCGATCAGTCTTGGGGGGGTAATCGCTCTTGCTTTAACCTCCTTGGATCTGGATTGTGGTCTGGGGTGGAGGTCGTGGGTGGGTTTCCAGCTAGCCAGAAATGGAAGTTACCCCCCCACACACACACACACGTTCGGGAGGAAAGTTCCTCTCTGGCGCCAGCCCATACTGTGCAACAAGCCCAAAAGTCAAGTAATTAAGTGGCAACATGCCAAGGCAAAGGAAGCAAATTAAACAGAAAAATGCAACCTTAGACTCTGACTTTGGGGGCAAAGAGGATCAAAGCATAGAGCGAGAGGAGGACTGTGAGGTCAGAAGTCCTACTCCAAAAGCCCCAGGGGAAAACATGAGCGGGTTGCAGGCCATAGAGGACCTTAAGAAGGACTTTAAAAATCAAATAAGAGAAGTAGAGGAAAAATTGGGAAGAGAAATGAGAAGGATGCAAGAAAAGTATGAAATGACAGTCAACAGCCTGACTGAGGAAAACAACACCTTAAAAAATAGACTAACTCAAATGGCAAAGGAGGCCCAAAAAGGCAATGAGGAGAAGAATGCCTTAAAAAGTCAAATTTGCTAGATGGAAAAAGATTCTCAAAAGTTCACTGAGGAGATTCATTCCTTCAGAGTTAGACTGGAGCAAATGGAAGCTAATGACTTTATAAGAAATCAAGATACTGTTAAGCAGATCCACACAAATGAAAGATTAGAAGGCAATGTGAAATATCTCATGGGAAAAACCACTGACCTGGAAAATAGATCCAGGAGAGACAATTTAAAAGTTATTGGACTACCTGAAAGCCATGATCAAAGAAGAACCTAGAAATCACCCTTCAAGAAATTCTCAAGGAAAACTGCCCTGATGTTTTAGATCCAGAGGGCAAAATAGAGGTTGAAAGAATCCACAGATCACCTCCCGAAAAAGATCCCAAAAAGAAAACTCCCAGGAATATTATAGCCAGGTTCCAGAACCCCCAGATCAAGGAGAAAATACTACAAGCAACCAGGAAGAAACAATTCCAATATTGTGGAAACACAATCAGAATAGCACAGGAACTGACAGCTTCTACACTGAGGGATCGAAGGGCATGGAATATGATATTCCAGAGGGCAAAAGAGCTAGGATTGAAGCCAAGGGTCACCTACCCAGCAAAACTGAGTATCTTGTTTCAGGGGAAAATATGGTCATTCAGTGGAATAGAGGACTTTCAAGCATTCTTGAGGAAAAAACCAGAGTTGAATAGAAAATTTGACATCCAGACACAAGAAGCAAGAGATGCCTGAGAAGGTAATCAGGGAAAAGAAATCAAAAGGAACTTATCAAAGTTGAACTATTTACATTCCTATATGGAAAAACAATAACTGTGACTGATGAAACCTTTCTCATTATGAAAATAATGGAAGAAGGGTGTATGGTCATATGAATACATATGTGAATGTGTGTATATATGTTTACAGTTATACATGGATAGAGGGCACAGGTTGAATTTGGTGGGAAGGGATGATACTTAAGGGGTGAAATTATGAGGTGAGAGAGGAAAGTGGCAAGAGGAGATGGGGAGAGACAGGGTAGGGTAAACTATCTCATGTAGAAGAAGCAAGGGGAAGTGGCTACAGGGGAGGGGTAGAATAGGAAGGCAAAAAGGCAAAACCACATTCTCACTGAATTTAGTTCAGGGAGAAAATGACATACATACTAAATGGGATATCTCAACCTGCAGCAGTATAGGGGGAAGAGGGATGAGAGGGGAGATGATGGATGGGAGGTCATTCTTTGGGGGAGGGGAGGTTGGGAGCACCTACTATAGAAGAGGGACAGGATCAAAGTATGGAATGGCCCAGGTTGGGGGTGGGATGGGTGGGAGGGAATTATGGTAATGTTTTGCATAGCTAGACATGTACAACATATACTGAATTACTTATCTTCCCAGAGGGAATGGGTGACAAGGGAGGAAGGGAATGGATCTGAAATTCGAGGTCTTAAAATTAAATGTTTCAAATATATAAAAATATTATTATTAATACTCTTTTGCATGTAATTGGGAGATAAGATGTGCAGGCACTGGGGCACAGAGATTCACTTTGCTCTAATGGAAAAGTCAAAGGGGGTATGGGAGAAGATATGGGGAGAGCAGATTGGAGAAAGGGATATCTTGTGGGACTGCTATTCTGGGATGGTGGGTAGGGAGAAAATGGGGAAAATATTGTAACTCAAAATCTGGTGGAAATGAATGATGTAAACCAGAAGTTAATAAAGCATTTGTTTAATAATATATATATGTATATATATATATATATATATATATATATATATATATATATATATATACTATGGTAATGTTTTGCATAGCTACACATGTACAACATATCCTGAATTGCTTATCTCCCCAGTAAGGTTGAGTGACAGGGGAAGAAGGGAATGAATCAGGAATTCAAAGTTTTAAAATCAAATGTTTTAAAATATATATACACACACACATGTACTGGAACCTGATAGATTTACTAGAGAATCATGGGGGAGTCAGGTTTCATTGATAGCTAGATGGAAGGAGTAGAATAGGAAAAGATCAAGGACAAAGGAAAGTTTGATACCTATGGCACAAGCATTCCAGAGGGCACAAAAGGGCTGCATGGTATTTGGTTGAAACCTGGAGGTGGGAGGGTTGAGGAAGATGGGAATAAGGAATCAAGTAATGGGGTAGGGAAGTGGATTTGGAAGATAATCTACAGAAGTTCAAAGTCACTGGCATGTGAAGGATATGACTAGGTGTGAAAATGTTCATCAGACCACCCTCTTCCTAATGGATGTAGGAGATTCTAGTGGAGGCAAGAGCAACCTAAGATGGGAGAGATATATGAGATGGTCATTTTTCCTATTCATGAATGAAACTGGCTGATATATTTTTAAACATTATTTTTGTTAGATTTTAAAATCAATACTATATTTGTCTCATACAATAACATGGGTCCCATCACCTTTTCCTTTATTTAAAAACAATTTAATCAATAAGGGATTATTGTAGGAAAATTCTCTAGTAAATCTATCAGGTTCCCATACATGAGGAGGAGGAGAAGGGCTTTAATAACTTTTCTCTTTCATCTTTGTTGCTAACTTACTTATTCAATCTATTCCTTCTTGCTGTATCAACTTTGGTACTTTATATTTTTCTTAGAAGGTGTCCTCTTCACTTCAAGTTTCCAATGTATTTGCATATAATAGCCTAGAGAAGAAAAGACTTAGTAGGGAACCTAATATTTCTCTTCCATCATTTAATGAGGAAGAGTGATTAGATTTGTACTGAAGGTAAAAGTAGAAGCCAGGGATAGAAGCTACAAAGAAACAAATTTAGTTTAATGTCTACTCCTGAGGATCTGAAGCAGATTGAAATGTAATTGAAAAATATTTAAAATAAATAAAAATATAACACAGCATGGAGAATGATCATCTGTGTTATTTTAAGTCAATATGGGGCCCAGAGAAATGAATTTCTGGTTGAGTTTGAAACCACTGAATTGGATGACCTCTAAAGTGCCTTCTAGCTCTAAGTCTGTGTTCTTATGACTAGAGAGATTTGCATTTTAAAACCTAAAAACCATTCTTAGCTCACTGGCCATACACAAAACAGTCCACGGGCTGACTTTGGCGCTCCAGCAGGGCAATATGGTTTGCTAAGCCCCTGTCTTTGAGGACTGGAGGAGAGCTGAGGGAACTGAGGAAGATAATCTCAGTTTGTCCTTGAAGTAAGGGATTGATTCATTTCCAATAAATATGTTGGATGAGGGTGTAGTTGGTGAGTTAGGGAAAGAAGACAAGTTTTGGAAAAGCTGAGTTCAGAAATGAGACATGAGTAGAATAGGAGAATTGCTGAGCAACATTTAGGGCCCAAGTGAACTTATGCTTTACACATTTATAGTGGGTGAAATCAACCAGATTTATCATGCCTTCGGCTATCTTGGAAGGCAGGATGACCAATTACGGATTGCCAATTTTACCTCTAAAATATCTCTTCCATCTGTTGAATCCTCATTGTTCCTACTGCCCCTTCCCTGTCCCTACAGGCCCTCATTACAGTCTGCTAGGTGACTGCTGTAGTCTCTGGACAGATCTTCCCTTCCAAACAACAGTCTCAATGTTGTTCAGTCCTGTCCAACTCTCCATGCCTCTATTTGGAGTTTTCCTGGAAGAGATACTGGTGTGATTTGACATTTCCTTCTCCAGCTCATTTTGCAGATGAGAAACTGAAGCCCAGGATGAAGTGACTTACCCAGAGTCACAGATCTAATAAGTGTCTGAGTCCAGATTTGAACTCAGGAAGATGAGCCTTCCTGACTTCAGGCCCAGTACTCTATTCACTGCAACACCTAGCTTCCCTATTCCTTAGGAAGCACTTAATGATCTATTTACCACAGTCATCCAATAATTCATCTGGTTTTTTTGTCTGTACATCTGTCTGCATTATCTCCTTCCTTTTCACCTGTTGAATTCCTACCTAATTTGAATGTTCCATGAATCCTTACCGAGTCTCCTAACCCAAACTACAAAGTTGCTATCAACCATTTCTTCTCCAAACCTCAAATATATTGTACCCAAGGTCTTTATCCTGTAATACTCTTCATTATAGTTATTGGTATATGTGTTACATCCCCCTTACTAAACCTTGAGCTCCATCAGGGCAGCAGTATCCTCTTATCAAAATTTTGTATGCTAGGCAAATAGTATTCTCTCTGGTTGCCCCCCATACCTGAAACTCTCCCTCCACTCCCACTGCTGACCTCCCTGGCTTTCTTTAAGTCCCAACTAAAATCTCACCTACTTCACAAAGCTTTTCCCAACCTCTCTTAATTCTAATTCTTCCTTCCTTCCTATTTATAATGTGTATATATGTATGTATGTGTGTATATACACATGTGTGCACATACATACACATGTATGAATATTATATCTATGCTTCTTTTATATATCTGTTTGCTTGTCATCTCCCTCCATCACGATGCCTGGGAGGCCCGGGCTGTATTCTGCCTCTTTCTGCATAAAACCCCAGCAGTGCGCACGCTGCTTGGCTCACAGGAGACACTGGATAAATACAGACTGATGGCGAAGGATTTGGAGTTTAGTGACAGGACAGGGTCCTTAAAGGCACAGCCCCCGAGTCAGCTGGACGGCAGAGTCCATCCATGAATACGGTCTCTAGCAGGGAACAAGCTCAAGCACCAGACTCCACAGCTGCCCACGGGCGCCGTGCTGGAGCTGGGGGATGCCACACCGGGCCGCCCGCTCCGCGGGAGGTCAGAGGGGCCTCACGGGCACACTTGGGTCCAGCCTGGCGGAGGCTGCAGGCCATCCCTCATAAGTGCTCATCACTGACCCTGCAGTGAATAAGCATTCATTAAGCACCACCTGTATGCCACATGGCAGGAATGCGCACAAACAGGCTGCAGAGGGGGTCGTGGGCCCTGCCTGGGAGGGAAGGCACCTCCCAGCAGGGAGGAGGGGCGCTCCGGCAATGGCCGGTCAGAGCCACGCCCCAGACAAGAGGGGGAGGGCGGCCAGGCCAAGTAAATATAAATACAAGGCAGCGAGGGCGTTACATTTTAAAACCAAGTCACGGTGGCCCCCCTGGGGGCCCTGCGTGCCGAGGAGTTTGACACCATGGGTGTTAAGGTCTAAGAACTCGTGGGGGAAGCTGGAGTCAGGAAGCCCTCAAACTTGGGCGAGTCCCTTCGCTTCTGCCTGCCTCAGGTGCCTCACCTGTCAGATGGGCTTACCGACGGCACGCCCCTCCCAGGGCTCATCTCTGCGGAGGGGCTGGCAAGCGGCAGGCGTCGCCCGGGGTGGTCCCCGAGTGTACACGGGGAGGAACACGCACAGCGCACAACCACACAGCCCCCGGGGCTGGCGGGCCGCCAGGGGGCTCCACACGCGGCTGGGTTCTAGCTGCAGTCCCGTAGCCCCCGCCTGGAGGCTCGGTACTCTGGGCGCCCCCTCGCGGCGCGGGCTGGCAGGTCAGCCAAGAGCGCGGGGCAGCAGAGAGCAAGGACGTGCAGCGACCACGCTGGGAGGCCACGCCAGGTGACCCGCGGCGGACGCACAGCGATTGGATGGAGTGGTGGGTGGGGAAATGAAACTTCGATCACCTCTCAGCCTGCTGAGCGCCTTCAGAAGAACACTGCGCATGCTCTGAGCCACGCCCCTTCAGGCTTGAGTGGGCAAGCTGTTTCCTAGGAGTCGGCTCTGTCCCCGCCTCCGGTCTGCGGCCACGTGATCTCCACCACGTGACTCCCAGGTGGACCTGCGCCCCCCCCCCCCCGGCCGGTCCCTTCCCCCCCCGAGGTGAAAGGCAGCGCAGGCGCAGTGGCGTCCGTCCCCGGCGTCCGTCATGAGGGACCGGAGTTCTCGGAGCTGGAGCTGGAGCCGGAGCCGAAGCCGAAGCCGGCGGGGAGCGCGCTCGCCCGGGACCCGGAGGTAACGCCGTAGCCATCGGCCCGGCTCCCCCCTGCCCCTCCCCCGGGAACCGGTCCAGGGCACCCCCGGCTCCGCCCCCCAGGCCGGTCCTGCGCCAGGGGGCGGAGGAGCCGGGCCGGCCCCGCCCCGGACCCTGCCCGGAAGGTTCGAGCCCAGAGCACGGGGGACCTTGGCCGTCCTCTGCCGGGCCAGGCACCAACCTCGGCGCTTTACAAACGGGGAAACTGAGGCCAAGAGAGGGAGGGCGGGGCCAAGGTCACCCCGCTTGTGAGTGACAGCCAGCTTTTGAACCCCGCTCTCTTGACGCTGGAATCGCGAAGTAGCACGGGTCTGTGCGCGGTCCCCTCCGCCCCTCACAGTCGCTGGCCTCCGCGCAGCTTCTCCGCCTTCCCAGGCCGCCCCCCATGCCGTGGACGCCCTCCCTCTCCCTCCAGTCCGAGCTGAGACCCCACCGCCCACTCTACCCAGCCCCTTCCTGCTAGCGCATCGGCCTCCCCAATGGGGGATCTCCCCTCCCCCACCGGACTGGTTGCTCCCCAGGGCAGGGGCTGGCAGAGGGCTTTTCTTTAGATCCTGTGTGCTTGTCTAGCAAATTGTTGGCGCTTAATAAGTGCTTGTTGATTGTGAGCAGCTCGAGGCGCAGAGCTCTCAGAAAGGGCCGACAAAGGAGCTAGAGCTAGGATGGTTCTAGGGGGGTTTAAAATCCAGAATAACACTTAAGGCCGCCTTGCTGTGGAAGGACCTCCTGGCCACAGAAGCAGCCAGAGTGGTGGACCGCAGGAAGGGCCGCGGTTCAGGTACTACTGCAGTGTGACCCTGAGCAAGTCACTGAACCGCCCTGCCTTGGTTTCTTCATCTGTAAAAGGGAGATACTAATGGCATCCGCTTCCCAAGATTATCGAAGAATCCAATGAGATCATCTCCAAGGGGCTATATGAATGTCAGCTGTCAACTTTATTAGCAATAATAATAACAATAATCCACAACTTCAGGCTCCATACTCCTCTGCCTGCTCCCAAAGGGAGGGAGGCTGGAAGCAGTGCTTCAGCAAGTAGTGAGGGACCTTTCCCTGGGAATGTTGGAGCAGAGTTTGGAAGGGATCTAAGTGCTTTAGACTTGGTTTCATAACGATTTAGGCTTTTTGTCACAGCAGACCTATTAATGAATCCATTTTACGGTTTCCTTAAATGCTGTCTGAGAGTTTAAATGATTTATTCAGGGTCAAGTGATTGATGTCACAATTTCCCTGATTCTCAGACTCCACATCTGTAAAAACGAAGGGGTTGGACTAGATGACCTGAGATCCCTTCCAGCTCCCGGGACCCTAATTGTTAGAGCTTGAAGAAAAACATTTTAATCTCCACTTCAAAGGAAATACAGGGTTTGAAGGCAGGCCTCAAATATGTGTGGAATGTTGGGTTTTCTGGATCCAGGTTCATTGTGCTGTCCACCACAAAACACTTGTCTTTCATCTTTGAGAACCTCAAGGCCAAGAGAGGTTATCTAGGATGGTGAGGGAACTGGAGAGTTGTTAGAAGGAGCAGTGGGTGTTTAGTCTGGAGAAGAAACGGCTTTGGGGGAGTGAGGTACAGGAAGGATAGCAGTGTTCAGTTAAGGGATTGTGTCATGTGTAAAAGAGATCAGATCTAGTCCCTTTGGTCTCAGCAAGCATAACTAGGAGCAGTGGGTGAAGATGGAGAGAGAGAGATTTTCTGTATGGAAAAACCTTGCTAACAGTTAGCTATCCTCAAGTGGCATGGGCTGCCTCAAGGAAAGTGAGTGCCCTTTCCCTAGAGGGTCTCATGCAAAGGCTATATTCCTACTTGTGTGACATTTTATAGAGGTTCAGGCCTGTTGACTTCTTTGCGATCTGTCAGCTCTGAGATTCTTTGACTTGTTTCCAAGGTACTGTTTAACTTTAAAATACTATAGTCTTCAAAGAAACTATTGCTCACTGGGAAGAGCACCCACCACATGGAGCCAGAGGACCAAGATTTGCATCCTGGTTCATTTCTTTATTCCTCTATGACTTTGAGCCAGTCGGTTAACATTTTTGGGCTTCAGGTATCTTAGCTATAAGATGAGGGGTTTGAATTAGATGACTGTACGGGTCCTTTCTGTTCCAAATCTATGATCTTGTGATGGTTTTTAGGAAATCTGGTTTATTTTTAAAAATTAGTAGTTGTGTCTCTTCCTCTTTGTCAGAGGTCTTACCCTGGAGGTCTGTGAACTTTTTAAAAATTTTTTTAATATTTTGATATCTTTTAGTATAATTAATATTTAGTATACTTTTAGTGTAATTATATACTTTATATATAATATAATTATATGTTTAAATATATAATATAATTTCCTTTGAAATATTAGGTATTTCATTTTATTCATTTTAAAACATGATTAAAAATGTGGAGAAGAGCTCCACAAGCTTCACCAGATTGGGCTGCAGGGGTCCAGTACATGAGAAAGGTGAAGAGTCCCTGTTCTATGTGAACTTGCTTGAAATCCTGTTCACCTGTATTAGTTTTACTCTTAACTTTTTTTTGTAGTCAACAAAGAAGATTTTATTAAGCACCTACTGCATATGGCAGGGAATGTGCTAAGTGCTAATTATCAAAATAAAAAGTTAAATAAAATAAACTGGTTCAGGGATTTCAGGATAAGAACCCTTCCAACAACAGTTCAAGGCCCAAGAAATTGTGGACTTACCCAGATCTGCTCTTAACTTTTAAACTTCATGTTTTAGCTCCAGTGATGCTGAATTGGATAAGATGAACTGCTAAATGATTTGTTTTGAAGGAATAAAGGTTTCCAGGATGCAGATTAGTGCCCGACATTAACAGTGTGTGACAGGAAATGCTAACATGAAATGGACCAGATACAAATACATTAGCACAGGATGCTTATTGATTTATGAAATACTAGTGGGTTGTGGAGCTCTCTTAATTAATAAGTGTTTGTTGAATTAAATTATTTCATGAGCAGAATTTTAAATCAGCTACTGTGATCCTAAGTCTGCCATTGTTATTCTATGCTGAGATGGGCTTTAGAGAATACAAAGGTGGGTAAAAATGCTTGTACTCAGTGTTTACAAGTTAGTGAAATGATTTACTCAAATATGATTTAGAATACTTTAATAATAATATAGTTCTTTTAGGTTTGCTAGATGCTTTCCTCAAAATAGCCTTGTGAGGTAAATAGTAACATAGGTATATCCCCATTTTACAGTTGGGCAAACTGAGGTCCTAAAATCAGTGACTTGCGCATTGTCCAAGACATAGACTTTTAATTCTGGACTCCTTTCTTCATAATCCATCCTGTTCTGCGCTGTACCATACAACTTCTGGTACTAGAAGTCAGACAGACCAAGATGAAAGATTTGTCCCATAGAAACATTAAAATCTCCCAATAAATCTTTTGTAGACTTTTTGGGGAAGGCTTTGTGGAATAGGGTAGTCAACAAGTGAGCTGGGCATTGATGGAAAGAATCATTATGGCTTATTTAAACTTTCTGTTTTTCTTATTGCCTAGCAAAGTAGATGCTTTTTAGAGGAGGTACTTAATAATGTTTGTGAAATTAATCAGATGAAAATGTGGAGGAGAGTCTTGCTGGCTTGGAGGGGGAGAAGCAGCGGGTGCAAATGCTGAGGTGGGAAAGACAGAACACATTGGGAGAAGGATGAGTAGTGCAAACTTTGAAAGGGTGCTAGGGAACGGATTTGGGGGGGGGGAGAGGTCGGGCACGGATAGATGGTAGTAGAATCTTGTGTGGTAGGCTAAAGAGGATTTTATTTATTTGTTTTAATCTTATAGGCGTTCAGGAGCCACAGATGCATTTTGATCAGGGGAATAAATGTGATCAGACCTGTTCCTCCAGAAGATTTATTTTGGCTCTAGTTTGAAGGATGAATTGGAGAAGGGAAGAGACTGCAGGTAGGGAGACCTGCCACAAGGCTTCAGGGAAGAGGTAATGAGGGGCTGACCTAGGATGGGGATAGTTGTGGAGTAAAAAGAAGGGGATGGATGTGAAAGAAAAGGTATGTGCACAGCAGATTCAAGAGTGACCTTTTAGGCAAAAGCCTTAGAAACTATAAGGCAGTTTGTGGAGAAGTACATTATTTGTCTGGTTCTTCACACAAAATTTATCCTGAGGTTTATAATGTTTCTATAGGACAAGTTGGTGATTTGGGAAATAAGTTCCTCTTTTTTTTTTTTTTGGCCAGATGTGTGATTTTATTGGAGTAGGGAACAGACTCCCTCTACCAATGCAGATTGGCAGCTTATACAATTTATAGTCTGACCTGGGGGTTAAGTGACTTGTCTAGGATCATAGAACCAGCACATGTCAGATGTAGCACTTGATCCTAGGTCTTCCTGAGTCAGGCTCACTCCCCCAGATCATATTGCTACCTTAATAATAGGTACTTAATTAATGGTTGGTGAATTGAAATGAGCCTTCATTTTCTCATCTGCAAAATGCAGTTGAACTAGAATGAATTCTAAGATCCATTTCAATTCTAAATGAAGTGAGTGAATAGGCAGTAAGTAAAAAATACCTAGATTGTAACATGACTATTTTAAATGTGTATTTACTCAATGTTTTTCTTCTCTGATGCTTTAATGTGGGATCCTTCTTAGAATATATGCTCTGAAATTCTGACTCCAGAAATTAGAAGCCTAATCAAAATATTTTATTTGTGTAGTTCTGGTTTCTAGATCTAAAAAAAGATGTCCAGAGAAAGGTGACTAAAGTGATCAGGGTGATGGGAGGGTTCTAAACTAGCCAATTTAAAATGATTAGGACTCTGCTTCTAACAAAGAAGGCTGAGAGAAGAATATGTTTTCTCAGTGAAATTATGACTAGTGTATAGTGTGGTGAATAGTTTTGCTTATTAAATCTTATAATATTTTTATTCCTGTAATAGATCTAAGTTTAGAACAAAAGAAAATTTTGCATATGGAACTAATTTAATCATTATCAACCAATTGATAGGAAAGTTTTATACAAATAGTAGATGATTAAGGCTAATTATTTAAGTGGTGGTGTAAGTTGAAATGAAATTTTGGATAACATGCTGAATACATGATTATTATTAAAACAAACTGGGATGTTTTGGAATGTGACCCTGACCTCAGAGAGAACCATTCCCTTTCATGTTTCTTTGTTGCTATTGTCAGAAACAGACACCAAAAACTGAATAGGTCACAGGTATGATCCAGTATGACAGGTCTTATGTTTTGAATTGAAAATAATAAAGCATTTGTTTCTTCACTTTCTGTTTTTCATATATACTGAGATACTACTTATCCTCTGTATGTTGGACAGGTGATTTTAGTTTTTTCCATAGTCATGATAAGTTCTGAACTGAGCTATTCATAATTAGCCTAACTGTACATTTTCAGAACAGCTGGGTAATAATAGGGGTGTGGTCTGTGGGATGGTTTCTCTGGTCTATCTACCAAACTTACTACCTTGGCCAGTGCTTTAAATCAGTGTGCTAACAAGTCCAGACTTCTCTTTTTGTCTAGCTCGGGGACAGTGGAGTTGAAAATTGTTTTTGTCGTTTTCAGACTTTATATTCATATATCTTAGTGTCAGTGCTGTAATGACTATGACTTTCTTCATATCAAACTTTATTTTAAAAGGTAAAGGAAAATTTTCATAGTGATCATTGCAGGAGACCAAATGTTCTTTCAAATTCCTCTCCATTATATAACAAAAATCTTATATTTTTTTTAATTTTTGGTTATCCACAACTTCAATTGAAACCCTAAAATATTCTCACGTAATAACTTATTTTTAGTTGGGATTTCCAGCTTTTTAACTTCAGAAGAAGCTAATAAAAAAAGATGACCTTTTGAAAGGCCTATGGAATATTGTCTGTGATGTTTGGGATCTATGATGTTTTTTTTCTTTTTTAATGTAGGCATTTGTAAAGAGCTATAGTTAAAATACTAGCCTACAATTAAATCTCTTTTATCCAGCAGTTTCTCAAATAGCTTTTTGTACATTTTTAGTATGATAATAATTGGTATTTGTCATGTTGAATCTAAGATGCCTATCTTCAAGATCCTGAAGTGCCTTCTGAGTCATAAAAGAAAAATTTACTTATGTCCATTTTTGTTTTGGCACCAAGTATCTAATTCTTTGAAAATCAGTGATTTCTAAATAGTACTTCTCTATGAATCAAAATCCATATGGTGTAATAGCCTGTTTCTAGATTGTACAGCATAGTTTCTTGATGGCTACTTAGTCTATACAGTATGTATGATGTTTGTTAAACTTGTTTTCTTGTTTCTCATTGGCAAAGCATCCAGAAATGAACAACTATTGAGAAAACCTTTCATTTTCTCAAAAGGAATTTCTTCTGTGTGTATTCCCTCCTGTTGTATTAGTAACCTATCCATGCCTTTGCATGTTTATACCCTCCCACAAATTCTCTGCCAAGGGCTCTCTATGTAGCATTCTGGTGGACTTTCTCCTTGTCTGTTGACATTACACGAGGAGTAGGAAAGCACCCGATCTGTCCAGCTGGTAACCTTCTCTCATGTTACATGATCTACATACCTCCTTTCTAGCCAGGTAGCTGTCTCTTGGATATCTTTTATTCCCTTTCTTCTGTGCACTTATTTGTTGTTGGTATAGTATGCCTCATTACCTTGTCATTATGCATTTCTCCATTGCCCTCTGGTTATATGAAATATTTATTCTTAAGAGATTTTGGCATTCCAGGATTCTTACTCCTGTAGTTTCATCAGATGAATATTACCATTAGGAAAAAATGGGCTTTTGTTTTAGGGAGTAGCTTGGACTCATAAAAAGCACCACTTGGTTTCCCAAATGCATTCCAAACTACTCTTTTCCTCCTCTCCAATTCTGAGCCTAATTCTCTGTCTGCCTACTGTACGAGATATTTGGACTAATGGACAGCTCTGTGAGCTACATAGTGCCTGGACAAGAGGCATTCTTGATCCATTGTATTTTTCCTGTGTAGATAGATAGGCTTAATTCTTTTGAGGGATTTTTGAATCAAGTTAGGAGACTCTGCATTCAGTACATTGTAATTTATAAATAAGAGCACCTGAAATAATTTGTAGTAATCCTTTTCCATTCAGAATTTGTGCTGGATGACTGCGGCAAACACCTCTTGTGATCCTGTCTTGTTTTGTTTCAGAGGGGTTATTTGAACCAAGGTATCTATATTATTGGAACAGCTAGGTGGTGCCATAGTGCATTGAGTCAGGAAGGCTCATCATCCTGAATTCGAATATGGCCTCAGACACTTACTAGCTGTGTGACCCTGGGCAAGTAATTTAACCCTATTTGCCTCAGTTTCCTAATTTGTAAAATGAATTGGATAAGGAAATGGCAAACTACTCTAGGATCTTTGCCAAATGGGGTCATGGAGAGTCACATACGCCTGAAAAGCGATTGAATGGTATCTCTATTATGTCTTTCAAGGAATCATGGAGGATAGCTTTTAAGGTTACCCTACTGAGTCAACTGCTTTTTAGAAACAATAAACTATGACTCAGTCATTTGTAGAGTTCTGATTGTAAAGACGTAATCTGTTACAGATTATTGTTTGCTTAAGATTTGTATGTAAATTATTTTCACAGAAATTTTGTAGAGATGGGAAAATAGGCCTGTGGTTCAGTAGTTACCAAGATCTTTTCAGTTACCTTTTTTAATGTTAATAATGCTTTGATTTGTTTCCTCAAACAATTGGTATATTTTATAAGTCTTGAAAATGGACCCCTGAACACCTCAAAATGATCTTGCTTCCAGTAGGGAGCTCATCTGTGTGTGGGGATGTGTGCATATATGTGTGTTCGTGTGTATACACACACACACACTTGTTTGGTCTAGCTATTCTTCTTTGGTTTCTTCTCAGTTATTTCATCTTCTTCAGGCAGAGCTTCAGGGGCTAGAATACCAGCCTAACTCTGTGGTTTCACTGTCATTAATGGAGAAAATAGCTTGTTCATCGTGCTTGAGAATGATCTTTCCCATTGTGGAGTCTGTTTTCCTCTTTTCAGTTTGCTTTTTAAGTACTTTTGGGATTACCTGGCTTAATTGTATCTCTAGGCAAGCTTTTCATAAACTGCCTTACAGCTGTATGAGGCAACACTGCACATGATCTTCAGCTGTTCTCTTCTGTAGGGTTTTACAAATGAGTTTAAACTTCTTAGCTTCCATAGTTTTCCATACTAGGACAAAATGAGAAATGGGAAGTTCATACTCATAGTGCCCCAAATGTGTACATTTTATAAATCAAAATGTATTTATGTAATATTTGTATTCCAAATGGAGATATCGTGAAATTTATGTACTTTTCCACTTGTTTTAAAACTATAATATTCTAAAATCAATTTAAAAAAAATCACCTTAAACAACAACATTGTTTTTTAATGAGGGGACATACCAATACATTCTGTTTTTAAATCAGTGAAAATAAGCATTTTTACCTAAACAGTTATTTGTTTTCAGTTTGTTCTTGACTCTTTATTTGAATGCTAGAGTCATGGAATCTGGAACAATCCTTTATTTAAATGATTTGGGGAATTGACGTTTGGAAATTTAACATATTATTGTCCCCAATTATATTCAAAGAAGAAAATGTATCATGGGTTACAATATCAAGTTTGTTTTTTTTTTCTTTTACAGGCATTTTTGGTATAGTACTTTGTAGTTTTCTTAGTACTTTAATTTATATAATCTCATTTGATCCTCACCTATAACCCTTGGAAGTAGGGCAGGCATTATTCTCTACATGTTAAAGGTGATGAAACTGAAGCTCTGAGAGGTTTATATCCCTGTAGTAGGCAGTGAATCTGAGAATAGATGTAGAGCTTCCACTCTACTCTGCAGCTCATTTTTTCATTTCATTCATTTCAGCTTCTTGGTTTTGTCAGAACTGAGGCATAACAGAGGCAGAGGCAGAGTTCTGCTCGCTCATTGGAGAGAAGCAGAACTGAGGCCTTTCTGTGACTTGCAGTGCTCAGGGCAGGAGTTCACCACATATATTACAGTTGACCCAGGTGGACCCTGGAAGCTGGAGGGATTCTTGGGTTTTGTTTGGAGATGGGCAGTCACATTGGTAGGTAAGCTGCCAAGTTTCGTGAAGCTGTTTACCAGGCTGCATAGTAGTGATAATATTATCTTCTTCACACAGACCCTGTGTGCCTATGTTTACAAAATTTTAAAACTTGAGGAATAAAGCCTGTAGAGAGGTGTTTCAATATATCCCTTATTAGGTTCCTTCCCTAGGGCTGCAGTGGAGCTTGAATGTCAAGTCAATGATTCCTTCATTGTCTCATAAACTTAGCACCTCCTGTGTGGTTTTTTCCCTTTCCATGTTTATTAAACTACCACATCTCCCTGTGTTATGACCATACCAAATGAAATCACATTCCAGCTGGGTTTCTCCCTTTGTGGTTAATGTCTTCTTTCCTGACTATTTGCTACCAACTGACACCATTTTCTCCTCCTACAGTCCCTTGTTGCTGTCCAACTGTGCTCCCGACTACCCCCTGCCTTTGCCTACTGTTTAGCTGATGGATGCTTCACAGCTAATTAGGCAGTGGAGTCAGCAGTCTGCTGAGTGGAAGGCAGGGTCAGCAGGGAGTGCTGCGGGAGGAGCAGTATTAGGTGTGGTTGTGCTGGGTGGTAGCTGGTTTTGTAGCACATAGATGTGTGACAATTTTAGGTGGCATCTGATGATTAGGAATATTTTTTTAAATGGTTCTTTCCCTTGGAACTTGTGAGCAGAAGGTAGCAGGTGGTAGTATCAGCAACAACCCACAAACAACAGTAAACAGGTATGACTACCACCTACTGCTAGCTAGCTACCTCTTAGAACCTCCCTTCTTATAGTCTTCCTCTTGAGCTTTTCATTTGAACAATTCTCTTTTCCTTAGGGTAATGGAAGTGGTTGCTTCCTTTTTATCCTGATAATTTTACATGAAATGGGAAACGTTACTGTACTTTCTTCTTTTAAGATCCTGGACAATCAGCTGGTGGATTTCTGTGTTAATAGGTATTTAGTGAAGTGTTAGGTGGTTGTGTGAGATTAGTCTGAGGTATTAGAAGTTATGTTCACTTAGGGTTTTCATCTTGATTTTTTTTTTTTACAAAAGAAGATGTTTTAAGCCTCTTATCTGCAAAATAAGATTGTTCTTTTGGTTTCATATTTCTCTTGTTAACAGTGGTTAAGAAACTCAGGTATTACTGCCTCCTGTAGCACATTGGTACTCTTCCTCCCAAGCTGCCTTGTTTTTAACTACTTTATATTTGTATTCTTTCAGTTTATTCTGTGTATACCTCTACATATTCTTGTCTTCATTAGAATGTGAACTCCTTGCCAAGAATAGGGATTGTTTTATTAGTGTGTCTATAGGCAAATAGTAGATGCTTAATATATTCTGATTAAGGGAATGGTTGTTGTATTTAACCCATAGAAACATTTAGAAGCTAAAGCTTGGAAAGGGACCTTACGGTTTAGCAGTTTGATCTCCCCTCATTTTTAAAGGTGAGGAGAGAGTTGAAATGACTTGCCCAAACTGGCAGAGCTGGAATTAAAACCTGAGTCTCCTGCTTTCCAGTTCACTTTCTGTACTACATTTGCCTGCCTTTCTGTGATATATTTGAATTTATAATGATTTATTGAAAAAAAGCAATGTAGTGAGATACACTATTGGGTAAACATCCCAGGGAAATGCCATAGAGGAAAGTAGGGCAGATGCTTTCTGGCTCTGTCATTTTTTTAAAGTATACATTCATTTTTAAAAGCTTGAATTAGCTACAAGATTATGTCATGTATGACTGGTTCTTAATGCTATGCATTATTTAAGAATTAATTAGATTGCTCAATATTTTGTAGATACAATGCAGTATCAACATTACAGGTAGGAAGAGTGATATTTTTAATGATTAAATTTAAAGCCAGCCAGACTGTTCCTAACTTGGAAACCTTCACGATGATTGTATTGCAACAATAAATTTGGCGGTTTTAAAATACTCAGGTAAAGACTATAGCGAGCCTTATTCATGCTTAGAATTATTGTGCTTCTAGGATTCTAGCCAAAAAGGAAATACCCGTTCTCAGTTTTTTATGGGAATTTTAATTCTCTAGGACTGTGAATCTGCTTGTTTTAAAATTTTGCCTTTTCCTTGAAAGTATCATCAAATAGTTTGAATGTATTAGTGAGAATGTCTATATTTCAGTGAAAGCTGATGGCTAAATTTATCTATATTGGAGAGAGATGGAGTTAACAAAAGTTAGTCAATGATATTCATGAACATTTAGTGTTGATTTTTTAATTTACATTCATTACTTTACATGCTCCCTTTTAATAAAGGTGTATGAGTACTGAAAATAGACTTTATGTTCTGCCATTTCATAAAACCCTAAATAATAGTTATTATGGTATAACTTTTTGAGATTTTCCTGTCAGCTCTTTTTGAGGATGTAAGCTTGCTAACTTTTAATGTCTGAGTAATCCAGATAAAGGCTTTTTGTATCTGAACTTTTGTAGATTTTGATCCCCAAAAGAAACATCCCAAGCCATTTTCCTTTTTGTTTATGGACAAAAAAGAAAATACTGTATTCTCTTTTTTGATGTTAAAATCCTTATAGGAGAGTCTGATTTTTATTCTGGAGGGTGGTGATGACATATACTTTGTTAATGCTCACCTTTGAACAGAGGAAACTAAGCTTCATTGTTTCATTTTTTTCCCTTTTTGTTGTATTAGAGATGTGTTTTTTCCTGATCTGATAGGTGTCGCAGTGTTGGAGTGTGCACCTCTGCTTCTCAGAAATGGTCAGGGAGTACAGTAGAATGGAGGAAGAAGCTGGTGCCCTGGGAAAGCTCTGTTACCTTGGGCCTGAACCAAATTAAAGGGATCCCTTTAGAAACTAAGTAAGACTGACTGTGGCAAAACTTCTCCTTCCCCCAGCTATATTGGTATTTAAATATACTCTTAGCTACTTTGAGACAGAAGTTGTCATAATGTAAAACTGAATTTTAGAGATTATGATCCCAGAATTAAGTGAAGATTTAAGGGGACAGTGGAACCGGGAAATGTGAAACTTGAAGGAGAGAATTGTAGGTCAGAATGTGATCTAAAGTAGAGGCAAGGGAAGGAGAGAATTGAAGTTGTTTAAGTAACCTCCTGGTTACTTGTAGGACCATCGTTTTAGCATTGGAAGGGATGTTAGGGGTCATCAAGTTCAACCCCTGATTTTATAGATGAGGAAACTAAAGTGGAAAGAGATTAAAGGATTTATCAAGGTCACACAAACAGTAAATGATAACTGACTTTTTTCAGAGAAATTTAATGCAAAAATTCCCTTTCTTTTTATAGTTTAGCTAAATTGATTTTGTTCAGGTAAAACCTTTTAAATTTTATGTAATTAAAAATACCTATTTTATCTCTCTAGATCATCTCTATCCCTTGATTGATTGATTGATTGATTTAAAAAAAAAGTTTTCCCATAATCTTAACTGTGAAAAAGAACTTCCATTATCTTCTATTTCTTTTTTTTTCATGATTTTACCTTTTATATTAGTGATGTTTATACATTTGGAATTTACTGTTGTACATGGTATAATATACTGGTTTAAGTCTAATTGCTGCCAGACTACTTTATGGTTTTCTCTGCTGTTCTTACTGAGTATAATTCTTCCCCCTATAATTTGTGTTCTAGGTTTATCAAATGCTGGAATACTATATTTACTTATTTCAAGTTTTTGCTTATTTGGTTTGTTCTACTGATTTAATTTCTGTTTATCAAATAGTAATAGTGGGTAGAGGGGGGAAAGGGGGGCATTGTGAGAGAGAGTGAGGAGTTGAGGGAAGTTAGGGAGAGGGAAGTGTTTGAGCAAGAAGGACAAGGAGTTGTTTTGGATATGTTGAGTTTAAGATGTCTCTTAAAATTCCCATAAGATGTGTCTTAGAGAATCAGGAGAGAACATTGTCATGAAAACCTAGAGAGCAGAGAATATCGAGGAGGAGATCAGTATCAGTATCTGAGATTGCAGAGAGGGATGAGGTTTGAGAATAAACAGTAGGTTTTAAGAAAACACTGAATTGAATGATGATGTGGGAGCCAGATTAAAGAATAAAGAAGGGAGTTAAAGGAAAGGCCATGGAGGCGCTGATTGTTGACAACCTTCTCAAGGAGTTAATCACAAGCGGGGGAGGATAGGTAGTGGGGATGGTTGGTTCAAGTGAGCAGTTTTTGATAATGGGGGAAGACCTGGGCATGTTTCTAGGCAGTAGGAAAGCAGTTCATAGGGAGAGATTGAGGAGAAGTGAGAGAGTGGGGATAATAGAGCGGGGTAATCTGTTAGGGAAGATGGGGTGGTCTCAGATTTCTTCTTAGCCTTGGCCAGGAGCATTGTTTCCTCTTCTTGTGAGACGGGGTTAATAGTGCCAGAAGGCATCTGAGTAATGTGAGGCCAAGAGGGAGTGCTCTGTGAATGGCCTCCATTTTTTCGGTGAAAAAAGTTGTCAAGAAGAAAATTTAGGCTTGCAGTATGGAAAAGTGGAATGAATTATTTTGGGAGGCAACGGATCCCCCATCACTAGAGGCCTTCAAGCAAAGGCTAGATGACCACTTGTAGGTTACATTGTAGAAGGAATTTTTGTTCAGACAATATGATAGCTGAGAGTGTGCTTTGAGGACCAGTCACTAGTCAGCAAAGATCACTTAAGACGTGTTCCAGGCATGGGGCATGTAAACACAAAAGTGAAAGTCCCTGCCTTCAGGACTCACTTTTTTGGTTGGGACGAGACAACATTCTTCTCTGAAGCACCTGATATTGTAGATCTCGCTTTGGGGGGGGGGGGCAGGGAGGTGCCGGGAAGCCTGTGCTTTCTCCTTGACTTCAGAGAGACGTTTTCCTGGTTCTTATCCTGCTTTTTAACTACTTTCCCTCGTTTCCTTGCACTCTTTCTTTTTGCCAAACACTTCAGGCAGGGATTCCGTAAGCCCACTCTATTTAGTTGTCTTATTTTCTCTTCACTTTCTGCCTGTCATTCTGCGAGCAACTCTTAATGGCTTAGTCTGTCGTTTGGTGCTTCTTCAGGTGTCCCCTGTGGAGGGGGGACATCTGGGGTTATTATCCATTCCATAGGCTCCATCTGGAGGCAAACTACCTGTTGTTACATTGAAGAAATCTGATGGTGCATGCCTGTTTCCTGCCTTTACTGTTGCTTGTTGAAGTGGTCTGCTTGTTCCAAAACTGTTTTCGTCAGATTTTGACTTGTTCATTAAATCATGTGTTATAAGAATATTTATCAATCTTCTTCCTCCTTTTTGGCGAGAAAGTATTTTTATAGATATATTAGAGTGATAGGTGATGTGTTTATATAACACTGTGTTTTTTGTTAGGGTTTTTGTTGGGATATATTCCACATTTATTACATTATTATTTTGTATTTTATTTTATCTGTGTCTGAGTTTTACCTGCACAAGATTATAAGCTCTATGACAGTTAGTGGTATCTTATCTAAACATTGTGTCTTCCCTACGACCAAGAAGTGCTTTAATAAATGTAAGTGATTAATAAATGTTGAATTTAATGTCTGAGCAGCAGATAGAACTCCTTTTCTTTGGTCATCAGATCACTATCACTTTACTGGCTACCCCAGAACCAAGCTTCTCTCTTTTGCCACAATTCTGATGGTAGGAGATGGTAGCAGTGGTAGTGGGAGCCACAGTAATTGCCTGAAAGACTTCCCTAGTATTCTTGTTTGAATGTGGTAATTCCTAGAATTCTTGGAATTTTTTCATCAGGCTCTAAAAGTTAGAAATGGTGTTATGTCTTCTAGGTCTGCTTTGCACCCATTTTGACCCCAATCCTGCACCTCATAGAATTATTGTGAGGGGCTAGGGCAAAAGTAAGACCTCCAGAGTGGGCTGTTGTGTATCCCTCTTTGTTGTATGTTATGTTCATTATGGGAAAAATTCCTGAATGGTTTTCTTGTTTACTACTAAAAAGCTAATGAGCATGTATTAGGCATTGGAAGATATGAAATGAAAAAAATGAAAGATACTTTCACAGTTTGCATTTTGTTAAGAGAATCAATATCTACCTAAGTACAGAATAAATACAAAATAAAGTCAAGGTAGTTTAGGGTCACTGGGAGTTGAGATCAGGGAATGAATGCTTCATGTAGATTTTATATCAAAGTCATATTATATCACTATTGGGTGAACATAATAGATTTGAATCTCATATCTTCTTGGAAGGAGGCAATAATATTGGAAGTGAGAAAGATGAGAAGAGAACATAAAATTTGGTAATTAAGAGATCATTGCTAACTTTGGTGAGAATAGTTTTACTTGAGTGATAAGAACAAAAGAAAGGTTTCAAAGGGTTGAGGAGTAACTGAGAGAAATGATTTTTACAACTTTGTGGTAGATGGATTAGAGTGAAGAGAAAGTTGAAGCAGAGACCAGTTAGAAAGCAGTTGTCATAGTTCAGGTGAGAGGTGATAACCTGTACTAATGTAGAGAGAGTAGAGTGGAGAGAAGGGGACATACATGAGAAATATACTTAAGTTAGAAACAACAAAATGTGCTAATAGATTGAGTATGTAGAGTGAACGAAAGTGAGAAGTCAAAGGTGAAAGTGATATTGAGTAGTCTGGGTGACTGTGAGGGTAGAATAGTTTTGTCCTTAAGAGTCATAGGGAATTTGGAAAGAGGGAAAGGTTTGGAGTAAAGAAGGAAAGCCTTAGAGTTTGAGGTGCCTATAGGATATCCACAGGAGCTGTATTTAATAGACGGTTTGTAATATAGGTTTGGAGCACAAGAGAGAGACCATCCCAGATGGTATAGATCTGGGAATCCTCTACATAGAGATGATCAAGGAACTTATGGGAACTGGTAAGATCACCAAGTGAGATAGTGTAAAGGGAGAGGAGAAAAGCCCTAGTTAGAGCCTTGAGGAACACTTACAGTTGATATAACCTGGATGAAGATTCAGCAGAGTAGGTTGAGGAGTGGTCAGGAGAGGATAATGTCATGAAAAGCCAAAGAAGATCCAATAGATGGTAATCAATAATGCCATAGGTTTTTGAGAGTTCAGGAAGGATGAGGGCAATTAGGAGAAAACTGGTAATTGTGGAGAAATCTGTTTCACTAGAATGACCAGATTATAGAAGGTTTAGAAGAGAGTGAGAGAAGTTGTAGAGGCATCAAGTGTAGACAGCATTCGCTAAGAATTTAGCAGGAAAAGGTAGGAGAACTACAGTCAGATCTAGTTAGGTTATGGGTTTTGTTTGTTTATATAAATAAAGAATGGGAGGGGTAGGGCAGTCCATCTGAGTGTGTTTATAAGCAGCAGAGAAGGAGCCAGTGGATAGGCAGGGATTAATAATTAGAGAGAACATGAGGATGATAGTAGGGGACAGTCTGCTGGAGAAGATGGGAAACAAGGGCACTTACTTTAGGTTTTGCCTTGGCAAGGATACAGCTACTTTCATGTAAGGAAGAGATAGTGGCTGTGAGGGAAGTGAAGCATGAAGGGATATGAGTAATGTGAGAAGAGAAGAGAAGATTAAGCTCTTGACAAAGTCTCAGGTTTATTTTGTTTTGTTTTGAGTGAAGTATGAGGTGAAATTTTCATTTGTGGATGGACAAGTGGTGTAGATAGATAGATAGAAAGATAGACAGATACATGAGTTTCAGTACTATCCAGGTAGCTTCAGAGAACACATTGGAATATGTTGAAGATTAGAAAACAGACAAAATGAAAACTACTTATTACTATTGACAAGGAAATGCCTTTTATTCCTATAGCTAAAGATATTCATTTTCAAATTAACTAGAAGTAATATTGAATGTGGTCCTTCACTTAGTTGTAGTTAACAGTTTATTTCCCTTGTTGTATTGCTATCACTTGCATTTCTAGAACCATGTCAAATAACAGTGGGGGAAAGGGTATTCTTGTTTTACTCCTGTATTGATTGGGAAAGCTTCTAGTGTTTTCTCATTGCAAATAGTATTAGTTTTTTATTTTTGATAAATTATTTTATCATGTTTTTATCATTTTAATGATCCTATGTAAGTGCCATGTAGGATTTTTATCATAAATGAGTATTGTACACTGTCAAGTGGTATTTCTTCATCTATTGTTACAATCACAATCAATTTGTTTTTCTGATATTTAAATCATCATACTAGCATACCTGCTATAAGTCCAACTTGATCATAGTGAATAATTTTTTTCTGTATTGTAGTGGTCCTTTTTTTTTTTTTTTTTGAGGGCAATTGGGGTTAAGTAACTTGCCCAAGGTCACACGGCTAGGTTTTTGTTTGTGTGTGCGTTAAGTGTCTGAGGCTGGGTCCAAACTCAGGTCTTTCTGACTCCAGGGCCAACACTCTACTTACTGCACCACCTAGCCGCCCCGATCCTGTCCCTTTTCAAAAGTGGGTATTTCCAACTTCCCTCCTGACTTCCTTTCCATCATCTTCCCTCTCATCCCCTTCCCCCCTACTCTCTTGTAGGGTGAGATATCCTATTTAGTATGTATGTCATTCTCTCCATGATCCAAATTGAATGAGAATAAGGTTTTGCCTTTTTGCCTTGCTGTTCTTCCTCTCCCTTGTTACTATTTTTCCTTGCCTCTTCTATATGAGACAGTTTACCCCATTCTGTCGCTCCCCATCTCCTCTTGTTATATTCCTCTCTCCTCTCTTAATTTCACCTTTTAAGTATCATCCCTTCCTATTAAATTCGACATGTACCCTCTGTCTTTGTATACCTGTAAACATATATATATATATATATGTATGTATGTATATACACACATTCACGTATGTATTCATATGCCCATATGCCCTTCTTCAACTATTTTCATACTGAGAAAAGTTTCATCAGTTACAGTTATCGTTTTTCCATGTAGGAATGTAAATAGTTCAGCTTGGATAAGTTCATTATGATTTCTTTTCCCTGTTTACCTTCTCAAGCATCTCTTGCTTCTTGTATCTGAATGTCACATTTTCTATTCAGCTTTGGTTTTTTCATCAGGAATGCTTGAAAGTCCTCTATTCCACTGAATGACCATATTTTCCCCTGAAACAAGATACTCAGTTTTGCTGGGTACGTGATTCTTGGTTTTAATCCCAGGTCCTTTGACCTCTGGAATGCCATATTCCAAGCCCTTCAATCCCTCAGTATAGAAGCTGTCAGATCCTTCCCTATCCTGATTGTGTTTCAACAACATTGAAATTGTTTCTTCCTGGTTGCTTGTAATATATTCTCCTTGATCTGGGAATTCTGGAACCTGGCTATAATATTCCTAGGAGTTTTCTTTTTGGAATCTTTTTCAGGAGGTGATCTGTGGATTCTTTCAACCTCTATTTTGCCTTCTGGTTCTAAAACATCAGGGCAGTTTTCCTGGAGAATTTCTTGAAGGGTGATTTCTAGGTTCTTTCTTTGATCATGGCTTTCAGGTAATCCAATAATTTTTAAATTGTCTCTCCTGGATCTATTTTCCAGGTCAGTGGTTTTTCCCATAGATATTTCACATTGCCTTCTATTCTTTCATTTGTTTGGATCTGTTTAACAGCATCTTGATTTCTCATAAAGTCATTAGCTTCCATTTGCTCCAGTCTAATTCTGAAGGAATGAATCTCCTCAGTGAGCTTCTGAGATTCTTTTTCCATCCGGCAAATTCGGCTTTTTAAGGCATTCTTCTCCTCCTTGCTTTTTTGAGCCTCTTTTGCCATTTGAGTTAGTCTATTTTTTAAGGTGTTATTTTCCTCAGTCAGGCTGTTGACTGTCATTTCATACTTTTCTTGCGTCTTTCTCATTTCTCTTCCCAAATTTTCCTGCACTTCTCTTATCTGCTTCTTATCCTCTATGGCCTGTGACTGCTCGTATTTTCATTTGGGGCTTTTGGTGCAGGAGTTCTCACCCTCATAGTCCTCCTCCTGTTCCATGCTTTGATCCTCTTTGCCTCCCAAATAGGAGTCTAATGTTGCATTTTTCTGTTTATTTTGTTTCCTTTGCCTAGGCATGTTGCCCCTCAATTAATTGACTTTTGGGCTTGTTGCCACAGTATGACTCTGCCACCAGCCAGGGGAGCTTCCACCCCAAACGCTGGGGTTTTCTCAGCTGCCAGAGGTATTAGTTGGGTGGCCTCTCTGAAGCCTCCACACTGCTCTGGCAAGCTGGTCAAACACCCCAAGACCTCCACCCCAGACTGCAATCCAGATCCAAGAAGGTTAAAGCAAGATCGATTACCCCCCAGACTGGTCGCTGGATCCCTCTACAGCTCACAAGGGAGGAGTTGAAGCTGCAACATGGTGGGCTACGCCATGGCTAATCAGCAGCTTCTCGCCCCCAGGGAAAAGAGGCCGACAAGCTCTCCCAACCAGTCCCAAAGTCCATAGGGCACTGACCTCTCACTTTGTCCTAGGCATCTGTGTGTTGACAATTCTGGAAACACCACAGCTGCTGGTGTTCTGGAGTCCCGCCAGCCTGCTGGTAGTCTGGCCACCCTGGGGTTAAAACCTCAGACTCCCATGGACCTGGGCTCGGCTCCTAGAGCTGTGTGCTGGCTGCTCCCTGCTGGGATTCCAGGCTGTCCTCAGTGGGAGGTTAGCTTCTCTGTGTCATTTTGTGGGTTCTGGAGCTCCAGAGTGTGTTCAGAGTCCCCTTTTACATAAATTTGGAAGTGATGGGAGCTGGAGCTTCATGGAAATGCTTTTATACCTCCGCCATCTTCCATTGTTCAATTTTTAAAAATAATTTGATTTTCTTCCTTTTTAATCAGTAATAGTTGAGTACTTTTTCTTATTTTTCAAAGAATCGCTTAGTTTTGTTTATCAGTTAGTGCCCAATTTATCTAATTTTCCACATATTTTTCAAAATTCTCACCTTTGGGGCATATTTGTTGTTGTTGTTTTCTAATTTTCTAATTGCAGTCAGTTCATTAACCCTTTCTAGATTTTGAGTGTTTTGGAATCATGGTGAGTCATTGTGTTGGTCAGAGTGACTAAATCTTTCAAAGTTGAATGTTCTTTATAATATTGCTGTTACTGTGTAGATTGTTTTCCTGGTTCTTCACTCTTCTCTTTGCATTAGTTCATACAAGTCTACGATTATTTTCTAAAAACATCTCCTTCATCATTTCTTACGGTACAGTAGGATTCTGTCACATACATAGACTGACTATAATTTGTCCAGCCTTCTCCACTTGATGGGCATCCCCTTAGTTTCCAATACATACGAATCCTTATCCTCTTTGAGATATAGGGATATAGGCTTAGTAGCAGAATTGCTGTCTCAAAGGATACATGTGGTTAGTAACTTTTGGCACACAGATCTAGATTGCTTCTCAGAATGGTTAGACCTGTTCACGGCTCTTCTGAAAATGCATTAGTGTGCCAGCACCTATGATTTTCCTTTTTTTTTTTTTTTGTCAGCTTTGCCTTTCAAATAGGTCTAAGTTGGAACCTCAGAGTTACTTTAATTTGTATTTCTCTAATCAGCAATTTGGGACATTTTTTATATGATTATTGATAACTTAGATTTCTTCATTTGAGAATTGTTTCATCATCCATTGACCATTTATCAGTTTTGCAGTGGCTTTTATACTTGTACATTTGAATCAGTTTCTTGTGTATCTTGAAATTGAGACCTTTGTTAAAGGAACTTGCAAAGACTGTCTTTCCACTTACCTGTTTCCCTTCTGATCTTAATTGCATTCAACCTATGGCCTCTTAAAACACACACACACACACACACACATACCCTTCATCTGATTTTTTAATTAATGGAAAGCTATTTTTTCTTACTCCCATCTCCCACTTGAAAAAGAAAGTTATGTATTTCAGTATTGGTTTTGCTTAGTATTCATCATTCCCTTAATTTATTCTCCCTTCTCCACTTTTCCTGTGTATTTTCCTGTTAAATGAAATGCATTTTCTGCACCCAAATGTGTGTATATTTATCCTCTTTTCACTAGTTCAGATGAAAGTGAAACTTTATTGCACCCTCCAACTCTTCTTTATATAGTCTTCTACTTGTACACTCAAATTATGTTTTAATTTTTCTCATTTTCCTCTTAATTTCTCCTACCCAGTGTATTACTTTTCCTCATAAAATGTAACAAAGCTATTCACAGACCCTCTGTCTTGTTAGACTCCTTTAGTGATCTCTGATAAAGATAGAGTTCTGAGGAGACATATTGTTTCCCCATATCAGAATGTAAATAGCTTATCCTAGTTTAATCCTTTGTAATTGCTTATTCATATTTCCCAATTCCTGTTATTTGTAGGAATGCTTAGAAGTTCACTAGCTCATTAAAGGTCTATTTTTTCCCCTTCTAAGATCATATTCAGTTTTGCTGGGTAAGTTTTTCTTAGTTGTAAGTCTAGATTTGTTGCCTTCTGAAATATTATATTCCAAATTCTACATTTCTTTTGAGTGTTGACTGCTAAATCTTGTTTGATCCTTACTGTGACTCCTTAGTGCTTGAATTCTTTTCTTTTTGGCTGCTTGCAATATTTTTTTCTTTGACCTGGATTTTGCTGTAATATTCCCAGGAGTTTTCATTTAGGAGTTTCTTTCATGAGGTGATTGAAGTAGGGCTTTTAAATCTTCTATTATAATTCCTTTTTTATTAAATTGAATTTTATTTTTGTGAAGTTGTACCTTATCTTCCTTCCCCCTCCTCCTCACCATTAAGAAAGCAAGATAAACAAAATCCCTGTTAAAAACATATATAATCAAGCAAAAACAAATTCCTACACTGACCATATAAAAAATTTTCTCTGGGTTTGGTGCGTAATCTAAATAGTAGAACAATTCCCTACTATGGTGAAGATCTCTAAATATTTATGTCCACAGTGACATTGTATTCATAGTCATTTTTTTATTAGTTTTTTTTTAAACAAATGCTTTATTAACTTCTGTTTTACATCATTCATTTCCACTAGATTTTGAGTTGCAATCACTTTCCCCCCATTATTCCCCTACCCAAACTCCCAGAATAGCAGTCCCACAAGATATCGCTTCCTCCAATCTGCTCTCTCCCATACCTTCTCCCATACCCCCATCGACTTTTCCATTAGAGGAAGGTGAATCTTTGTGTCCCAATGCCTGCACATCTTATCTCCCTATTACAAGAAAAAGAGTATTAATATTAGTATTTATATATATATATATTTGAAACATTTAATGTTAAGACCTCGAATTTCAGATCCATTGCCTTCCTCCCTTGTCACCCATTCCCTCTTGGGAGATAAGTAATTCAGTACATGTTGTACATGTCTGGCTATGCAAAACATTACCATAGTAGATATATTGTACAAGGCTGCTTATAATTCCCTCCCACTCATCCCACCCCCCACCTGGTCCATTCCCTACATGATCCTGTCCCTCTTCTATAGTGGGTACTTCCAACCTCCCCTCCCCCCAAGGATGCCCTCCCATCCATCATCCCTCCTCTCATCCCCCTTCCTCCTATTCTGCTGCAGGTTGAGATATCCCATTTAGTATGTATGTCATTCTCTCCCTGAACCAAATTCAATGTGAATGTGGTTTTGCTTTTTAGCCTTCCTATTCTCCCCCTCCTTTGCAACCACTTCCCCTTGCTTCTTCTACTTGGGATAGTTTACCCTACCCTATCTCTCCCCATCTCCTCTTGCCACTTTCCTCTCTCACCTCATAATATCATCCCTTGAGTATTCTCCCTTCCCAACAAATTCGACCTATGCCCTCTATCCATATATAACTGTAACCATATACACACACATTCACATATGTATTCATATGACCACACACCCTTCTTCCATTATTTTCATAGTGAGAAAGATATCATCAGTCACAGTTATTGCTTTTCCATATAGGAATGTAAATAGTTCAACTTTGATAAGTTCCTTTTGATTTCTTTTCCCTGATTACCTTCTCAGGCATCTCTTCCTTCTTGTGTCTGGATGTCAAATTTTCTATTCAATTCTGGTTTTTTCCTCAAGAATGCTTGAAAGTCCTCTATTCCACTGAATGACCATATTTTCCCCTGAAACAAAATACTCAGTTTTGCTGGGTAGGTGACCCTTGGGTTCATTCCCAGTTCTTTTGCCCTCTGGAATATCATATTCCATGCCCTTCGATCCCTCAGGGTAGAAGCTGCCAGGTCCTGGGCTATTCTGATTGTGTTTCCACAATATTGAAATTGTTTCTTCCTGGCTGCTTGTAGTATTTTCTCCTTGATCTGGGGATTCTGGAACCTGGCTATAATATTCCTGGGAGTTTTCTTTTTGGGATCTTTTTCAGGAGGTGATCTGTGGATTCTTTCAACCTTTATTTTGCCCTCTGGATCTAAAACATCAGGGCAGGTTTCCTTGAGAATTTCTTGAAGGGTGATTTCTAGGTTCTTTCTTTGATCATGGCTTTCAGGTAGTCCAATAATTTTTAAATTGTCTCTCCTGGATCTATTTTCCAGGTCAGTGGTTTTTCCCATGAGATATTTCACATTGCCTTCTAATCTTTCATTTGTTTGGATCTGCTTAACAGCATCTTGATTTCTCATAAAGTCACTAGCTTCCATTTGCTCCAGTCTAACTCTGAAGGAATGAATCTCCTCAGTGAACTTTTGAGATTCTTTTTCCATCTGGCAAATTCGACTTTTTCAGGCATTCTTCTCCTCATTGCCCTTTTGGGCCTCCTTTGCCATTTGAGTTAGTCTATTTTTTAAGGTGTTGTTTTCCTCAGTCAGGCTGTCAACCCTCATTTCATACTTTTCCTGCATCCTTCTCATTTCTCTTTCCAATTTTTCCTCCACTTCTCTTATTTGATTTTTAAAGTCCTTCTTAAGGTCCTCTATGGCCTGCAACCCGCTCATGTTTTCCCCTGGGGCTTTTGGAGCAGGACTTCTGACCTCACAGTCCTTTTCCCGCTCTATGCCCCCAAAATAGGAGTCTAGGGTTGCATTTTTCTGTTTCCTTTGCCTTGGCATGTTGCCACTTAATTGCTTGACTTTTTGGCTTGTTGCCACACTATGGCTTTAAGGCCAGATAGAGGAATTTTTGTCCTGAACGTGTGGGGGGCAACTTCCGTTTCTGGCAAGCTATAAACCCACCCACAACTTCCACCCTAGATCACAATCCAGATCCAGGCAGGTTAAAGCAAGAGTGATTACCCCCCAAGACTGATCGATGGATCTCCCTACAGTTAGCATGCAGGCCGGGAGCTGGAGCTGCTTCTGAAAACTACAAAATGGCGTGTCTCCTCAGTGGCTTCTAGCCCGCAGGAGAGGAAACTGACGTATTCCCCAAATACAGGTCCCAAAGTCCATAGGACACTAACCTCTTACTTTGTCCTAGGCATGTCTATGTTGATAATTCTGGGGTCGCCACAGCTCCTGGTGTTCTGGGGTTCCTCCAGCCGGCTGCTGGCCTTGCTGCCCTGGGGCTAAAACCTCGGCTCACGCGGACCTGGGCTCGGCTCTGCTCCTGTGCTCTGCGTGCTGCCAGGTCGCAGACCGCTGCGCTGGTCCTTCCTGCAGGGCTGCTGGGCTGTTCTCAGCGGGGGGGTTAGCTTCTCTGTGTCGTTCTGTGTGTGCTGGGGCTCCAGAAGTTGTTCAGAGTCCCCTTTTACATAGTTTGGGGGGGAATCTGGGGGCAGAGTGGCTTGGATGAGCTGTTTCTACTCTGCCATCTTCGCTCCGCCCCCCCACTCATAGTCATTTATAACAGTTCATTCTGGCTATGCACATTTGAAAAGCAAAGTGAATGAATAACTTTTATTTCCCAGATTGCAACATACATTTGGACACAGTCCCTTGAGCTAACCTGTTAATTTTTATCTCGGATAAGGTGTCTATAGTATATGTGGATGGTGAGCCAGAAGACTGTATAGGATGGAGCATAAAGTGTTAAAAAATTGAAAAAGTAGTGGGGGATCACGTTATAAAGGGCTTTGAATGCTAAACAAAGGATTTTATATTTCATCCTAGAGGTGATAAGGAACCATTGTAACTTTTTTTGGGGGGGGGGAACACTCCTTTTATTTGTTTTTAATTTATGGAATAAAACAAGCATTTCCATAACATAGGACAATAAAAAAGATGATTACACACAAAGCTGCAAATCTACTATGCTTAACTTGCTGTTCTTTTCAAATATACAACAAAATTGTCATGTGAATTTTTTCTCCCATCTCCCCACCCTAGAAATGGTTATCATTAGACACAAACAGGTGTGTGTGTGTGTGTGTGTGTGTGTGTGTGTGTGTGTGTGTGTGTCTAAAATTGTTTTATACATACTTTTATTTATCAGTTCCTTCTCTGGATGCAGATAGTGTCTTTCTTCATATGTCCTTTGTAGTTAATTTGGGTATTTATAATGAAAATAACTTTTTCGTTAAAAGTTATTCTTAAAACAATATTGCTGTTACTATATACAGTGTTCTCTTGGTTCTTCTCATTTTGCTCTTCATTATTTTGTACTACTCTTTACATATTTTTCTAAAATCATTGAGTCCTTCATTTCTTATAGCACAGTTAGTTGTATTCCTTCACAATCATATGCTACAAACATGTTCAGCCATTTCCCAGTTGATTGACATCCCTGAAATTTCCAGTTCTTTGCCACCACAAAGAGAGCTGCTATAAATATTTTAGAACATATATGTTCTTTTCCTTTTTCCATAATCTTCTTTGGAAACAGACCAAATAGAGGTATTGCTGAGTCAAAGCATATAGGTAGCTTAATAACTCTTTGGGCATAATTCCAGATGACTCTCCAAAATGGTTGGATCAGTTCACAATTCCACCGACAATGAATTAGTGTCCCAATTTTTCTATGTCCCCTCTGACATTTGTCACTTTTCCCTTCTGTCATTTTAGCTAGTCTGGTAGTTGTAAAATGATATCTCAGGGTTGTTTTAATTTGCACTTCTCTGATCATAAATTTAGAGCATTTTAAAATGACTATAAATAGTTTTGATTTCTTCACTGGAAAACTCTTTGTTCCTATCCTTTGACCTTTTATCAATTGAGGAATGACTCATATTTTTATAGATTTGATAAAGTTCTTTATTTATTTTAGATATGAGACCTTTGACAAACTGTCTATAAATTTTTTTTAACCAATTTTCTCCTTTCCTTTTGATCTTGGCTACATTCGTTTTATTTGTACAAAAACTTTTAAATTTAATGTAATTGAAATCATCCATTTTACACCTAACTTTGCTTTCTATCTCTTTTTTCTTCATAAATTGTTCAGGTCTGATGATGAGTAATATGCCCCATGTTCTTTTAATTTTCTTGTAAAATCTCCCTTTATATATAGGTCATATATCTGTTTTGACCTTGTCTTGGTAAATGATGTTAAGATACTCGTCTATGCCCAGTTTCTGTCACACTACTTTTCAGTTTTCCCAATAATTTTTACCAAATAATGAATTTGTATACTAAAATTTTAATTTTTACACTTATCAAATACTAGGTTATTATGTTTGTTTGCTGCCATAAATTCTGTCCACTCTATTCTATTTTTGCCTTTCTGTTTCTTAGCCAGTACCAAATAGTTTTGACAGTTACTGCTTTATAATATAGTTTAGGTTGTGGTACTGCTAAAACCTTCTTCTTCTACATTAAAAAAAATTTCCTTTGATATTCTTTTTTTTTTTTTGAGGGCAATTGGAGTTAAGTAACTTGCCCAAGGTCACACGGCTAGGTTTTTGTTTGTGTGTATTTGTGTGTGTTAAGTATTTGAGGTCAGATCCGAACTCAAGTCCTTCTGACTCCAGGGCCAGTGCTCTACTCACTGTGCCACCTAGCCACCCCTTCCTTTGATATTCTTGACTTTTTTGTAACTCTCAAATTATAGTCCCTTTGGAGTTCTGTCCTGGCCCTCTTCTTTTCTCCTCTCTACTACTTAACTTGGTGATGTTATCATTTCCCATGAATTTAATGACCATCTCTATAGTGGTACACATCTACCAATCTTGCCCTAAACTCTCCACTGACCTCCAGTCTTGAATCTCCAACTGCGTTTCAGACATTTCCAACTGGATATCCAGTAGACATCTTAAACTCAACATGTATGAAACTGAACTCATTGTTTTTTCTCCCTCCCCAAAGTTCCCAAACTTATTTGACCTACTGCCCCCTTAAAAAATATTTAGGAAATCTTTTTTTTTAACCCTTTAACAGTTTGGGGGTTTTTTGTGTCATTTCACACTGCTGCCACCCCCCCCATCTTTCCATGGGGCACTATCACCCACTTTGGTAACGGTCCACCTCTCCCCCGCCTACAACCTTTCCTATTTATGTAGAAGGCAATACCACTGAGGCTTACACACTAGGTTGTCCTGGACTACTCCCTATTTCTTGGCCTTCCCTCCCTCCAATAGCCAAGCTGTTGCCAAAGCCTGTTAATTTCACTTCGCACCATCTTCCAAATACTCCCCCTTCCCTCCTTTTGACATGCTGCCCCTCCGGTGCTTGCCTTCATCAGCTCACACTTGTACTATTGCAACAGCCTACCCATGGGTCAGCCTCCCTCAAGTCTCTCCCCGCTTCAGTCTATCCTCCACTCAGTCAGCAAAGTGATCTTCCTAAAACGCAGATCTGACCATGTTACCTCCCTACTCAGTAAATTACAGTGTCTCCCCATAACTTCCAGGATCAAATGTAAAATCTGACCTAGCTCATATCTTTTGAGCCTTCCTATACCCTTACTCACCAACATTTATTCTTTGATCCAATGACACTGGCCTCCTGGCTCTTCCACAAACAACATGCCATCTCTTGGCTCTCTGCATTTTTTAAGTCCCAGCTAAAATCCTACCTTCTATCTGAAGCCTTTTCCCACCCCCTTTTAATTCTAGTGCTTTTTCTCTTTTAATTATTTCCTATTTCTCCTATAAATAGCTTGTTTGTACTTATTTGTTTGCTAGTCTTCTGGAATAGACTGTGAGTTCCTTGAGGGCAAGGACTGTCTTTTGCTTCTTTTTATATCCCCTGCAACTTAACACAGTTCTGTCCACATAGTGCTTATTCATAAATGTTTATTGGCCGATTTGACCGAAGTTTAATGAGTGGAAGTGGAGAGACATGTTCAAACCTGTGCTTTAGGAAGATCACTTTGGCAGATAGACTGGAGTGGGCAGGCCGACCAACCAGCAAGCAGCTGCTGTAATGCAGATAAAAAAATACTACAGATTGAGATGTTTTTTGAACATGACTAATGTGGGAATTTGTTTTGCTTGACTAAACATGTATTTGTTACAAGGGTTTTTTTCCCCCTTTTTAATGGAGATGAGAGGTAGGAGGGAGAGAAAATATTTTTGTTAATTGGAAAAAATTAAATTTCAAAAGAAGAATCCTTGCTTTAGAGTGTAAATCTTGAAATATGTACTTTAGCTTCCCTCAGAACCTTTTTTCTCTTATACTCATCTTGATTTTGTAGTAGATAGTCAGCATTGAAATAAGTCGGGCATTTATAAGCATTCAAACTTATCCAGGCTTAGTGAGGCAAAAGTCACTGTAGAAGTTTAGCATAATTAGTCATGTGTTCCATCATGGTGCAGTCAAAAGAAATTATTTTACATTTAAAATTTTAAATGTAGAAATTAGTCACTTCAGTAGAAGTGAAGAAGTAGAAGTACTCTGACTAGTTTTCTTTGTCTCTGCTAGACCAACCTTTTAACAGAAAGTCAGATGTTCAGAAGTAGCAAGATGAGGTTGAATGAATAATAAAGGAAGGTAGAGGGAGGGGAGTGACCAGCAGAAGGCAGCAATGAGGATTGTACCTTGCTTGCCCAGAGTCCTTTGGAGCCTTTAATATATCCTTTTTTTTTTTTTTTTGCTTTTGCTTTTTGGAGGGCAATTGGGGTTAAGTAACCTGCCCAAGGTCACACGGCTAGGTTTTTGTTTGTGTGTATTAAGTGTCTGAGGCTGGATCTGAGCTCAAGTCCTGACTCTAGGCCCAGCGCTCTACTCACTGCGACACCTAGCCGCCTCTAGCTTTTAATATATCCTAATGCAAAAAACAGAAATCTTGACGTATGTTTTAAGAACTGTGTACCATTGAGAACCAGGGTCTGGGTATCATTTAAGGGAAAAGGAAGGAATAAACATTTATATAGTGCCTACTGTGTGCCAAACACTGAGCTAAGTGAGTTTACAAATTTTTCATTTGATCCTTACCACCCATCACCAAATTCCTGTGATGTGGATGCTATTATAATACATCCCCATTTTACAGTTGAGGAGATTGAGGTAGACAGAATGACTTGTCAAGGGCTACACATGTGGTAAGTATCTGAGGCCAGATTTGAACAGATTATCTGCATGAGTAAAGAGATCAGTCACCATGGAAAATACTATATGATTAGAAATCAGCTGACCATCTACTTGAGCAGGAGAGTCTGAGACCCAGAGGTGAGAGATGTTGTAAGAGTAGCAGATAATACAAACCATCTTTGTTTCAAGATCTCTAGTGAGGAAGAGCTAGCTATTTCCTGAGGTTGCCCATTTCACATTTGTCTTCTGCTTTGGAACTTGTACCCATTGTTCCTTGTCTGTTTTCTAGGGACCCAGTCTCTCTAATTCATGAAAACTTGTGTTGAGGATGGGAGTTAAGGTTCTTTTCTCCACTATCTTTGTTGCTTCTTTTCATTTCCTTTTCTTGACTATCTGGAAATATATAATAATTAATATTTAATAATAATTGTCATTATCAAGGGGGGGGGAAGGTTCCTAAAGGGACAGATAATGTGTACAGGCTTGATTTGCTGTACCATTCATCTACCTCCCTCATATAAATACCTTTGTCAACCTTGTTCTAGACTAATAGTAGACAGAATATAGCCTGAGGACCAAATCTGCTCTGGCTACCTGAGCTTAGAGGGATTGAGTGAAGTCAAATTGAAGAGGGCCTTCAATGCTAGGCTTAGGAGTTTGAATATAAAGTTACTGTTTAATGCTTTCATGATCATGTTGTATTCTGGATTAATATTTCAAGTTTGAATCTTTTAAATAATAAAGTCTTTATTGCTTTTGCAACTATGTAGTTAGTTTAACTGTTGTGTCTGTCACCTAAATATACTTTAGTAATATAATTTCATCCTTGCCTCCTAGACAGTAAATGGGCAGCAACAATTACTGTATTTATCCTGTGGTAAAGAAAAAGAGGCATAGGTGAAAAAATACCAGTGTCTCAAGATTATAAAACAAATTGCTCGATTTGAGTGCTTTTGGACCCCCATCCAATTTCTTAGACTGGACTAGATACAGACACTCAGAAGTGATTGACTGACTACTCCATGGTTACTCCACGGTAGCCCTGCCTAATGAAGATAGGAACAGAAGAATCATCAGTATCAGATTGATGGGAATGTTACGAGACGATCAGTGGTGACTGAACAGTAGTGTAGTCACAGTTGTCACTTGTATGCCAGAGATGTGCGTTTTAGGTACCATCATAATACCATTCCACTTTCTGGCAAATATGTATCTCTTTTCTAGAATTTTCAAAGATGTGTGTCAGTGATGTAACAATGATTATTGTAATCGAAGCTGTAAATGTAGCTCTTGGGATGACTGCTATCCTTGGCATAGAAGTATGACTAGTTTGACTATTTAAACATGCCAATAGATTGTCACCCATGGCATGTTAGTGGTGAAGAAACTGCTCACCACCAGCTCCTCTGACCTTCCAGGGTGTAATAGGATAGCACTGTAAGTAATGACCTTTCATCGTTTCTACAGAGTGATGAATGGACAGTGTGTTTATAGTAGAAAGAAGGCTGTATTTAAAGCCATTGGGTGCTACTCAGTACCTGGGTTACTCTAGACAAGATGTTTCACCTGCCTTAGTGTCACTCTCTTCATCAGTAAAGTGATGTAGCTGGACCCTGATCTTCCTGCTCTAAAGCCCTAACCAAGACCCTGAGAGTACTTGAAGTAGAATCACCATATGCAGGGATGGCCAATTCACCCCAGGTCTGGAGTTGAGTAGGTGATGTGCAGAATAGAGACAGACATTTGGCTTCCTGATTTTTGGTTACTTATATTACACCATAATCCAATTTGGTGAAATTTTTTTTGATTGTTTGGACAAATGAAGGATATTAGTGCTGGAAGAATTTTTGATCATCAGTCAACAAGTTTTATTAATTGCCTCCTATGTACCAGGAGGCACTGCTAGACATGAGAGTACAAAGACAAAAATGAACCGTCCTTGCTCAAGGAGCAAGTTCTAGTGGGGTAGAGAGGATATAATATTTGTATATTTAAATATTTATATGATAAATAGAATGCATTTTAGAGAGGGCAGCACTAGCAGTTGGGGGCATCAGAAAAGGTGTCATGTAGAAGGAGGGATTCTGTAATGTAGAGGTGAGGAAGGATTGTGCAATTTTGGTATGAGGAATGGCAAATGCAACAGCAGAGAGATGGGGAAAGGATTGTGTGAGGAATAGCAACAAGGCCATTTTGGCTGGACCACGGGAAGAGAGTAATGAATGAATCAGGAAAGGTTGGTTGGGGTCGGATTGTTCATATATTTAAAAGCCAAAGTTCACATTTAATCCTAGAGACAATAAATGAGGTACCCTTGAAGGGTGACCGTCTTTTTTAGCTTTAGTCTGTTTTTTAGCTTGTGGCTTTTTTATGTGTGCTGGTTTTCTAGGTCTCCTCTCTCCACAACATTTATAGAGTCATACTAGTGAGATCAGTTTTAGAGATTCAGTTTACTTTTTTTTTTTTGGAGGGGGGAAGGCAGGGCAATTGGGGTTAAGTGACTTGCCCAAGGTCACACTTAAGTGTTATGTTTCTGAGGTCAGATTTGAATTCAGGTCCTCCTGACTCTAGGGCCAGTGCTCTGTTCACTGCACCGCCTAACCACCCCAGTTTCTTTTTTTAAAGTAAATTTGTTTCAATGTCTTTTGTTTTTCTGTCTTCCTGTATATCCCGCTATATCCCTCTCTACCTCATCCGAGAGAGAAATCCCTTATGAAAAAGGAAAAAAAAATTCCATGAAACTAATCAGAATATGGAAACATACACTGTTCCACAGCCCTTTTTGCCAGTTTTAAGGGTGTGAGGTGAAACTTCATTGTGGTTCTGTTTTACATTTCTCTTATTAGTGTTTTGGAGCATTCTTTCATATCATTGTTAATAGTTTGCAGTTTTCCTTTTGAGAACTGTTCCTTTGACCAATTGTCTCTCTTTTTTTTTTTTAAATTAATTTATTAGTTTAGTTTCAGTTAACAAGATTCAATTCCATAGTTCCTTGATTTTCAGATTTCCTTTGCTTCCCTCCCCCCACCCTCCATGACCACATATGGTCCAGTATAGGATCTGTAAATACATTCATATTAGAGATTGGTCCAATTACAAAGGCAGATTGTGTTAGGTGGGCTGGAGAATGATAAAGAAGAAATAAAACTGAGCAATGAAAAGAAAAAGATCAATTAGTTTGCTTCCATCAGGATTCAGGCTCAGTTCTTTCTAGTTATGTCTCTGGATGTCGCATTTCTCTCTTTCTTGAGTTTTTTGGGATTGACTTATGCCACTGCATTGCTGAAAAGAGTCCAGTCTGTCATAGTTGGTCATCACACATATGATGTGTCTGTGATTATATACAAATTTCTTCTGATTCTACTCTTCTCGCTCAGCATCAGTTTATATAAGTCTCTCCAGGTAAATATGAAATCTGTCTCCTCCTCGTTTCTTATAGCACAATAATATTCCATTACATTCATATACCACAACTTGTTTAGCCATTCCCCAATCGACGGGCACCCCTTTAGGTTCCAGTTCTTTGCAACCACAAAAAGGGCTGCTATAAATATTTTTGTACATATGGGTCTTCCTCCCACTTCTATGATCTTTTTGGGATATAACCCTAGAAGTGGTATGGCTGGGTCAAAGGGTATGAAATTATTTATAGTCCTGTGGGCATAATTCCAGATTGCTCTCCAGAATGGTTGGATAAGTTCACAACTCCACCAACAATGCATTAGTGTTCCAATTTGCCCACATCCTCTCCAGCATTTGTCACTTTCTTGTTTTGTCATCTTAGCCAATCTGACTGGAGAGATGTGGTATCTCAGAGTTGTTTTGATTTGCATTTCTCTAATCAATAGTGATTTAGAACATTTCTTCATATGTTTATAGATATCTTTAATTTCTTTCTCTGAAAACTGTCTGTTCATATCCTTTGACCATTTATCACTTGGGGAATGACTTGTATTCATATAGATTTGACTCAATTCTCTGTAAATTTTAGAAATGAGTCCTTTATGAGAGACATAGGTTGTGAAAATTCTTTCCCAATTTCCCACCCCCCCTCTTAATCTTGCTTATGTTGGCTTTGTTTGTACAGAAGCTTTTCAATTTAATGTAATCAAAATTATCCATTTTGCATTTTATAATGCTCTCTAATTCTTGTTTGGTCCTAAAGTCTTTCCTTTTCCACAAATCTGACAGGTAAACTATTCCTTGCTTTCCCAGATTGCTTACAGTATCATCCTTTATACCTAGATCATATACCCATTTAGACTTGATTTTTTTTTTAATTTTTTTTTAATTTTTTTTTTTTTTAAAGCAATTGGGGTTAAGTAACTTGCTCAAGGTTACACGGCTAGTCATTTGACTTATGCGTGGGTGCTCATTTTCTGAGGCCGGATCTGATCTCGGGTCATCCAAACTCCGAGGCCGGCACTCTTACTCACTGCGCCACCTAGCCGCCCCTTTAGGGCAATTGGGGTTAAGTAACTTGCCCAAGGTTACACGGCTAGGTTTTTGTTTGTGCGGATTAAGTGTCGGAGGCCGGCTCCGAACTCAGGTCCTTCTGATTCCAGGGCCGGCGCTCTATTCACTGCGCCACCTAGCCGCCCCGTAGACTTGATTTTTTTTAAACAAATGCTTTATTAACTTCTGTTTTACATCATTCATTTCCACCAGATATTGAGTTACAATCATTTCCCCCCCCGTTATTCCCCTACCCAACCTCCCAGAATAGCAGTCCCACAAGATATCGCTTCCTCCAATCTGCTCTCTCCCATACCTTCTCCCATACCCCCTTTGACTTTTCCATTAGAGGAAGGTGAATCTTTGTGTCCCAATGCCTGCACATCTTATCTCCCAATTACAAGCAAAAGAGTATTAATAATAGTATTTATATATATTTGAAACATTTAATTTTAAGACCTCGAATTTCAGATCCATTGCCTTCCTCCCTTGTCACCCATTCCCTCTTGGAAGATAAGTAATTCAGTATATGTTGTACATGTCTAGCTATACAAAACATTACCATAGTAGATATATTGTACAAGGCTACTTATAATTCCCTCCCACTCATCCCACCCCCCCCCCCCACCTGGTCCATTCCCTACATGATCCTGTCCCTCTTCTATAGTGGGTACTTCCAACCTCCCCTCCCCCAAAGGATGCCCTCCCATCCATCATCCCTCCTCTCATCCCCCTTCCTCCTATCCTGCTGCAGGTTGAGATATCCCATTTAGTATGTATGCCATTCTCTCCCTGAATCAAATTAAATGAGAATGTGGTTTTGCCTTTTTGCCTTCCTATTCTTCCCCTCCCTTGCAGCCATTTCCCCTTGGTTCTTCTACATGAGATAGTTTACCCTACCCTGTCTCTCCCCATCTCCTCTTGCCACTTTGCTCTCTCACCTCATAATTTCACCCCTTGAGTATCCTCCCTTCCCAACAAATTCAACCTGTGCCCTCTATCCATATATAACTGTAAATATATATACACACATTCACATATGTATTCATATGACCATACACCCTTCTTCCATTATTTTCATACTGAGAAAGATTTCATCAGTTACAGTTATTATTTTTCCATATAGGAATATAAATAGTTCAACTTTGATAAGTTCCTTTTGATTTCTTTTCCCTGATTACCTTCTCAGGCATCTCTTGCTTCTTGTGTCTGGATGTCAGATTTTCTATTCAATTCTGGCTTTTTCCTCAAGAATGCTTGAAAGTCCTCTATTCCACTGAATGACCATATTTTCTCCTGAAACAAAATATTCAGTTTTGCTGGGTAGGTGACCCTTGGGTTCAGTCCCAGTTCTTTTGCCCTCTGGAATATCATATTCCATGCTCTTTGATCCCTCAGTGTAGAAGCTGCCAGGTCCTGTGCTGTTCTGATTGTGTTCCCACAGTATTGGAATTGTTTCTTCCTGGCTGCTTGTAGTATTTTCTCCTTGATCTGGGGATTCTGGAACCTGGCTATAATATTCCTGGGAGTTTTCTTTTTGGGATCTTTTTTAGGAGTTGATCTCTGAATTCTTTCAACCTCTATTTTGCCTTCTGGATCTAAAACATCAGGGCAGTTTTCCTTGAGGATTTCTTGAAGGGTGATTTCTAGGTTCTTTCTTTGATCATGGCTTTCAGGTAGTCCAATAATTTTTAAATTGTCTCTCCTGGATCTATTTTCCAGGTCAGTGGTTTTTCCCATGATATATTTCACGTTGCCTTCTATTCTTTCATTTGGTGGATCTGTTTAACAGATCTTGATTTCTCATAAAGTCACTAGCTTCCATTTGCTCCAGTCTAACTCTGAAGGAATGAATCTCCTCAGTGAACTTTTGAGATTCTTTTTCCATCTGGCAAATTCGACTTTTTAAGGCATTCTTCTCCTCATTGCCCTTTTGGGCCTCCTTTGCCATTTGAGTTAGTCTATTTTTTAAGGTGTTGTTTTCCTCAGTCAGGCTGTTGACCCTCATTTCATACTTTTCCTGCATCCTTCTCATTTGTCTTCCCAATTTTTCCTCCACTTCTCTTATTTGATTTTTAAAGTCCTTCTTAAGTTCCTCTATGGCCTGCAACCCACTCATGTTTTCCCCTGGGGCTTTTGGAGCAGGACTTCTTACCTCACAGTCCTCCTCCCACTCTATGCTTTGATCCTCTTTGCCCCCAAAGTATGAGTCTAAGGTTGCATTTTTCTGTTTAATTTGTTTCCTTTGCCTTGGCATGTTGCCACTTAATTACTTGACTTTTGGGCTTGTTGCCACAGTGTGGCTGGGCTGCCAGACAGGTGTACTTTCGTCCCAAACGTGTGGGGGGACAACTTCCATTTCTGGCAAGCTGGAAACCCACCCCACGACCTCCACCCCAGACCACAATCCATATCCAGGGAGGTTAAAGCAAGAGCGATTACCCCCAAGACTGATCGCTGGATCTCCCTACAGTTCGCAGGCCAGGAGCTGGAGCTGCCGCTGAAAACTGCAAAATGGCATGTCTCCTCAGCAGCTTCTAGCCCCCAGGGGAGGAAGCTGACGCGTTCCCCAAATACTGGTCCCAAAATCCATAGGGCACTAACCTCTCACTTTGTTCTAGGCATGTCTATGTTGATAATTCTGGAATCGCTACAGCTGCTGGTGTTCTGGGGTCCCTCCAGCCAGCTGCTGGCCTGGCTACCCTGGGGCTAAAACCTGGTTCAGGTGGATCTGTGTGGCTCCCTGCCCACTGCACACTGTGCTGCCGGCTCCCCCCATCCTGCGCACTGTGCTGTGGGCTCCCAGAACACTGCACTGGTCCTTCCTGCAGGGCTGCTGGGCTGTCCTCAGCAGGAGGTTAGCTTCTCTGTGTCCTTCTGTGGGTGCTAGGGATCCACAAGTTGTTCGGAGTCCCCTTTTACATAGTTTGGAGGTGATCGGGGGGAGAGTGGCTTGGACACGCTGTTTCTACTCCGCCATCTTGGCTTCGCCCCCCTGACCAATTATCTCTTGAGGAATGGCTTTTGGTTATAAATATATGTATTACATATGTCATATGTATGTATGTACACATATATACATATACATAGGTGCTCATTGTTACTATATATTAAATAATAAACTTATCAGAAAAATGAGACAAAGATTTTTTCTTATTCTACCATTTCCTTTCTTAATATAGATTAATTTTGTTCAGAAACTTCAGTTTCATGTAATCGCCATTGCCTGTTTTATCTAATGTAATTGCCTTTTATCCTTTGCTGGGTTAAGAATACATATGTTATCCATAACTGTGAGAAGTGTAAGATCTGCTTCTCTTCTGATTTTTATGTGGAATGAGCTTTAATATTGAGGTCATTCATCCAGAATGGATTGTGGAGTGTGGTTTAAAGTATTGAATTGAGCTCAATTTCTGACAGAGACTAATTTTCAGTTTTCCTAGAGGTTTGTTTTTTTTCCCCCAAATAAAATAGTTTTTTCCTAAGTAATTATTTTCTGTTTTGTGGAACATTGGGTTTTTGAGCTCTATTGTTTCTGATTTTCCCTAGTCTAGTCCGTTCCATTAATCTTTATATTTTTAACCAATACCAGATAGTTTCAATGACTGATGCTTTATAACAGTTTGAGGTCTAGAAATGCTGTTCCTTTGTTCCTACCTCTTTTCACCATTTCTTGTGATATTCTAGATCTTTCATTTTTCCAAATGAATTTTCTTATCTTATTGAGTTCTATTAAGTATCTTTTTGATGATTTTGACTGATTAAAACTGTAAATTATCTTTGGTTTTTATCATTTTTTATTATATTGGCAAAGCCAGTCAAGAGCAGTGCAGTTTAAGTTCATTTCTTTTAGAAGTACTTTGTAATTGAAACCAAGTCTTTTGTGTCTTGGGTAGATTGATCCCCAGGTTCTTCATGCATTTTCATAGGTGTTTGGGGTGGGATTTCCCTTTTCTGTTATTGCCACTTGGATTTTGTTTCTAAAATGTAGAAATGCCATTGATTTTTGAAGGTTTGTTTTGTAGCCTACAACTTTGCTGAAGCTGTTCATTTGTCTCAGGTTAGTAGCTTTGCTGATTCCCTAGGATTTTCCAGGTATACCAGCATGTCATCAGCTATTAGAGTTAGTTTTATTTCCTCTTTACTTATGTTTATGCCTTTAACTTATTTCTCTTGTCTTACTGTCTTAGCACTTCCAGAACTATATCAGATGATAGTGGGAGGAATGGGCATCCTTGTTTTGCTCCTGTATTTATTGAGAAAGCCAGTTTCAATTTTGCTGATGGAATCCTAACCTCTCCTGCTGTCTTACAAACGTGTGCCTTTCTCACAGGGATAATCAAGCAATCAGATTTATGGAGAAGGAAAGAATTTGTGACCAAACAAGAGATAGTGAGCATTATGAAATGCAAAATAGATCATTTTGATTACATTAAATTGAAAACTTTTTGTACAAATAAAGCAATGTAATCAAGGTTAGGAGGGAAGCAGAAAACCGGGAAAGGATTTTTACAACCAGTGTCTCTGATAAAGGCCTCATTTCTAAAATATACAGTGAACTGATTCAAATTTATAAGACTACAAGTCCTTCCCCAGTTGATAAATGGTCAAAGGATATGAACAGGCTGCTTTCAGAGGAAGAAATTAAAGATGTCTATAATCATATGAAAAAATTCTCTAAATCACTATTGATTAGAGAAATGCAAATCAAACCAACTCTTAGGTACCACATCTCACGGGTCAGATTGTCTAATATGACAAAACAGGAAAATGATAAATGCTGGAGATGTGGGAAAATTGGAACCCTAATGCATTGTTGGTGGAGTTGTGATCTGAACCAATTCTTCTGGAGAGCAATTTGGAACTATGCCCAAAGGGCTATAAAAATGTACATACCTTGTGTGACTCAGCAATACCACTTCTAGAGCTGTATCCCAAAGAGATCATACAAATGGGAAAAGGACACATATGTTCAAAAATATTTATAGCAGCTCTTTTGTGGTGGCAAGAATTGGAAATGAAGGAGATCCTCTTCAGTTGGGGAATGGCTAAACAAGTTGTGGTATATGAATATAATGGAATACTATTGTATTGTATTATATAAGAAATGAGGAGCAGACGGACTTCATAATAACCTGGAGAGTCTTATATAAACTGATGCTGAGTGAGGAGAGCAGAACCAGGAGAACTTTTTACCCAATTATAGACACATCATATCTGTGATTACTGACTTTGAAAGATTGGGCTCCTCTCGGGTATGCACGTTTATAAGACAACTCCAAAGGACTAGTGAAGGAAAAGACTATCCACATCCAGAGAAAGAATCATGGAGTCTGAATTCAGATTGAAGCAAACTACTTGCTCTTTTGTTTTGTTTTGTTTCTTCTTCCTCGTTGTTAATTACAGCGATTATAATTCTTCTTTACAAGTTGACTAATGTTTAATGTGAAGGTATATGTACAACCTATATCAGATTGCATGCTGCTATTGGGGGCGGGGAGAAAATTTGGAACAAAACTTGTGAAACTGAATGTTGTAAACTTAAAGTAAATACATTCTTTTAAAAGATGTATTAATAAAAGCAAAACCAAGTTCATGGACTCCAAGTAGACCCTCGTTTAAGGTTTCTGTCCATTAAAAGTACAGAACACTTGTAGCAATAAGAGCTTTTACTGAGGGAAAGGTTTGCTAGCAGAGAAGGTGATGGAGAACATTAAAGCCAGGTGAGGGTGGTCAGAAGGAAGCACTATAGTGCCAGCAATCAAACTAACTTGGGGGGTGGTAGCAAGGATAGAAACAGAGTTGGACAAAAATGTTGTCCTTTAGTATTATGTAATTTTTTTTTTTTTTAGAGTGGGCAGATGGGAGTGTCCCTTGTATGCTACCATACAGCTGACATGTATTTTGTCTATTCTTTATTATCTTAGTAGTTTCATGCTATGTATGTACCATAACCAACCTATTGCCTATGAGAAACATGTAAGATAATGTATTTACAGTTATTGTTTTCAAGTTTATAATGTATTTTTCTGTCTTGTTTGTTTGTATGTTATATAACATTCAAAAGGGATGTTTTTTTCCCTGACTGAGAAAAGGATACCAAATGCAAAACCCACCATTTTGATAACTGAAAATTGCCAATTGTTTTGCAGTATTTTATTATATTGAGAGTGTTGTCTTTCTTGAGCTTCTAGTTAGCTACTGAATGAATACATTAGACACATTCAGGTTTTAGTTGGGATTTTACATAGATTGCATTTTAATTCTTTGGTCCTTTGCTGTTTCTATTAACCCATAGCATCATCACCATCATCATCATCATCATTTTGCTTTTTAGAGGGGAGAGTGCAGGGCAATTGGGGTTAAGTGATTTGCACAAGGTCACACCGCTAGTAAGTGTTAAGTGTCTGAGGTCGGATTTGAACTCAGGTCCTCCTGACTCTAAGTCCCATGCTCTATTCACCACGCCACCTAGCCACCCCAGCCCATAGCATTATTTTAATGAATGCTATAATACCAACCAAAAAAAAGAGGAGGTTGCCCTTATTAATTACACATAAATAATAAATGACTTAACTTCATATGTATTTGTTGTCATATCAAAAGGATAGGGATGCTACAATCTTAGCAAGATACAGCTGATCAGAATTGGGATTAAAGGTTGATACTTGTATTTCACAGTAAGAAAGATTTGTTCAAGAAAATCAAAGAAAACTTGAATATAGTCTTATAGAAAAAAAACTATTAACTATTGAATTTAAGAGTTAGTGGCAAAATAACATTTCAGGCATGTGGGACAGAGAGTGAAAAGTCATGGAGACGAGATAGCTTGTCATCTCTGAGGACCAGTCAATAGGCTAGTGAAACTGGATCATAGAGTAGGTGGAGGAAAGTTAAGTAGAAGGACATTAGAAAGGTGAAAGGGTTGTGTTCATTTTTGTGCCATAGAGGCACCAGAATAGGATTCTAGGGAAAGACTCTTACATGAGGAGAATAGTAAAGATTTTTGTTGGTCCATTCAATTTTATCTACAAATTTTTGAAGACTGATTTTTTAAATCATCCCTCAAACATCAGTCTGTTTATAAATTATAAAATCTAACTAGTCATTCAATCAACTAGCATTTATTAAGCACCTTCTACTATTTCCCAGACACTGTTTTAAGCTCTGGGGACATATATAAAAAAGGGGAAAACAATCCCTGCTCTCTAAGAGCAGCAGCATGTAAATAACTGTGTACAAACATGGTATATAAAGGATAAATTGGGAGTAACCCCAGAAGGAAGACACTAAGATTATAAAGAAGCCTGGGAAAGATTTCTTCTAAAGGTTGGTTGATTTTAGCTGAAACTTAAAGGAGGCCAGGAGGCAGACATGAGGAGGTAGAGAGGTCTGCTGTAAGGGAGGGCCAATGAAAATGCCTGGAGTCAGGAAATGAATTGACTTGTTTGAGGAAAGCAAGGTGGCTGGTGTCACTGGATGGCAGAGGATGTGGAGGGGGGTGGGGTGTAAGGTGCAAGAAGTTTGGAACGTTAAGAGGTGAGCAGGCTTTGAAGGGCTTCCAAAACAAAACAGGGGATGTTATGTTTCATCCTGTGGGTAAGACGGAGCCATCGCTGTTAATGAATGAGAGGCAGGGTCATGTGGTCAGACTGGCCATTGAGGAAGATCAGCTTGACAACTGAGTGGAAGATGAATTGTAATGGGGAGACATTTGAGGGCCAAAAAACCAACCTGCAGGCTATTGCCATAGGCCATTTGTGAGGTGAAAGGGGCCTGCATTAGGGTGGTAGAAGTGTCATATAGAATTTTAAATTGTCTTTTTTCTTGCTTTCTTTTAAAGCTTCAGGTCCATGACGCAAAATGACCCTCACAGTGAAGATTCTCATCCTTAAGCAAGAAGACCAAACCAGAGGTTGTGATGAACATGCCACTGAATCAGATCTCTGTCATTCCAGCTCGAGACGCTACCTCTGTCAGGGTCTCCAGGAGTAAGACCAAAGAAAAAGATAGGGAAGAGCAGGTATGTTAAGACATTTCTAAATTTCATTAGACATAATATGTAGCTTTTATAATTAATGTTTTCTCAGATCACGTATGCAAAGCTGTACAAATTTTAAGATTGTGGGATAGTAGCTTTAGGGAAAATTGTACTTTGATATGTTTTCATTTTTCTATACAAATGCTATGTAATTATCTCACTTAATGTGATGCAAAAACAAAAACAAAAGCTTGTTCTTTAAGCTAATTTATTCCTTATTTGAAAAGGCAGCATGAAAAGAACAGCAGATTTAGACTAAGACATGAGTTCTGACACTGAATGTACCTGGCCTTACCAGAGCCGTAGGATCTAGCTTTAGAGTTAGAAGGTACCTCTGAGGTCATCTGATGAACACCCAGGCCCAGAGAAGTGAAGGGATTAGCCCAGGGCTCCTGGTGATGGACCTCAGTCTTCTCATGCTGCATTGAGCACTTAGGGGGCTATACCATGCTCACTTTCATTTTAACTTATTTAGCCTTCAGTTTCTTCTGCTAAAGTAAGACTATAATATTTGTATTATCTAACTTTTTGGATTGTTATAAGGATCAAATTAGATAATGCCTGTAGAATGCTTACTTAGCTCACTCTAAGGTAGTGGTTCTAGGGTCATCATGATATGACTATATTACTACAAACCCCCTGGCATATCTTCTCCATTTTGCCTGTATTTGTTGACCTTCCATTTTCATCCAGAAATTTCTTTTGGGACAGTCTGGCCTCATTGGATCTCAGATTGACCAAGCTTGCTGCAGGATTATTTTCTTTCTTTTTTTGCTTTTTTTTGGAGGGCAGTTGGGGTTAAGTGACTTGCCCAAGGTCACATGGCTAGCAAGTGTTAAGTGTCTGAGGCCGGATTTGAATTCAGGTCCTCCTGACTCCAGGGCCAGTACTGTATTCACTGTGCCACCTAGCCACCCCAGCAGGATCATTTTCCTCTCTTTTGCCAGTGTGGTTTAAAATCTTATACACTAAACAGGTATTGTCTTTGACTGCCACCTATATCTACCTACTTCTGAATGACACAAAATAGTGGTTGTCTCATCTTTATCATAATATAATATAATAATTGATGATTAAACTTACAATAAATAATATGTATATGTATGTGTGTATGTATACACGTATATAATTCTCTACCCTGAATCCATCACCTGTCAGGAGGTTGGTAGCATGCTTCTTCATTGGTCCTCTAGAATCCTGATTGGTCATTGAATTGATCAGAGTTCTTCACTTCTTTCAGAGTTGTCTTTATAATATTATTGTTATTATGTTTTCCTGGTTCTGGCCACTTGATTTTGAATCAGTTGATGCTGATGTCTCTGAAACCATTCCCTTCATCATCTATTATAGCACAGTATTATTCCATTGCAGTGCTTTCATATACTGTAATTTGTTTAGCCATTCTCTAATTAATGGGCACTCTCTTAGTTTCAAGATTTTTTTTGCCACCACAAAAAGAGCTACTTATAAATATTTTTGTTTACATGGATCCTTTGTCTTTTTGATGTTGGGTGGGAGGGGGGTGATTGGTCTTCTAGTGATATCATTGGATCAGAAGGTAGTAAGCCCAGTTGAGTGACTTTTGGGGAATAGTTCCACATTGCTTTCTACAATTCACTGATTTGTAGCCCCTCCAACATTTGTTATTTTTGCTAATCTGATAGGTATGAAGGAGAGCCTCTTAATTGTTTTTAGTTTGTATTTCTCTAATTATTAGTGATCTGAAGCATTTTTCATATGATTGGTGATAGTTTGAATTTCTTCATTTGAAAAATTCTTGTTATATCTTTCGACCATTTCTCTCTTAAGGAATGACCTTTTCTTATATGTTTGAATCAATTCGTTATATATCTTGGAAATGAAATACTTATCAGAGAAACTTGTTGCAAACATTTTTTCCTAGTTACCTGTTTCAGTTCTGATTCTACCTCCATTATTTTTTTGTTTGATTGGTTTTGTTTGTTTTTTTTGCAAAACCTTTTCCATTTTATGTAATCAGAGTAATTCATTATATCTTCTTGGTCCTCTCTATCCCATGTTTGATCATGAATGTCCTCATATTTGAAAGGTAACTTCTTTCTCCTCCAATTTGTTTATGATATTACCTTTTCTGTATTACATGTATATCCATCTAGAACTTATCTTGGTATATGGTGTGAGGTGTTGGTCTGCTTGGTATCTGCCAAATTACTTTACAAGTTTCCCAGCAGTTTTTATTGAATAGTCCATTCTTACTCCATTAATTAAGGTCTTTGGGTTTATTTAACACTAGGCTGCTGTATACTTAATCTCTCTCACCTGATCAACCTCTCTGTCTTTTAATGAGGACTAATGCTTCTAATGGACTAAGGATTCTAATGATTACTACTTTGTAATACAGTTTGAGATATGGTACTGTTAGGTTCACTTTCTTCCCAGTCCTCTCCCACTCTCACCTCACTACCTTATTTCTCCTGAGATTCTTGACCTTTTGTTCCTCCAGATGAATTTTGTTATTATTTCTAATTTTTGATTATTTTATTTTATTATTTATTAATTTAAGTGATATTGACATTTTTATTATATTGACTCAACCTACCCATGAGCAGTTAACATTTCTCTAGTTGTTTGTCTTTATTTTCAGGTGTTTTATAGTTGTATTCATATAGTTCCTGTGTAAATCTTGATAGGTAGATTTCTAAGTGATTTATACATTCAATAGTTATTTTTATTTTTTTTTTTAAAGCAATTGGGGTTAAGTAACTTGCTCAAGGTTACACAGCTAGTCATTATTTTACGAGTGGGTGCTCATTTTCTGAGGCCGGATCTGATCTCGGGTCATCCCAACTCCGAGGCCGGCACTCTTACTCACTGCGCCACCTAGCCGCCCCTTTAGGGAAATTGGGGTTAAGTAACTTGCCCAAGGTTACACGGCTAGGTTTTTGTTTGTGTGGATTAAGTGTCTGAGGCCGGCTCTGAACTCAGGTCCTTCTGATTCCAGGGCCAGCGCTCTATTCACTGCGCCACCTAGCCGCCCCTCAATAGTTATTTTAAATGTTTTGGGTTTTTTTTGTCTCCTCCTACTGGGTTTTCTTGGTAATATACAGAAGTACTGATGACTTAACATCTATTTTATATCCTGTAATTTTGCTGACATTATTAATTATTAGTTTGAGTTAATTTTTTTTGGTTTTCCAGGATTCAAGTATAGTATTATATCATTTGACGAATTTTGTTTCCTTATTTAATCATTTGCAGATTTTCATTTTCTCGTTAACTGTGCTTATTCCCTCAATTTCTTTTTCTTGTCCTGTTTTTATAGCTAGCATTTCTAGCACTATTTCAAGTAGTACTGGTGGTAATAAACATACCTTCTTTATCCTTACTCCTACTAGAAAGGCCACTAATTTATCTCCAATATTTATATTGATAACTTTTGATTTTAAATAGATACTACTTTTTGTATTAAAGAAAGATCCACTTATTCCTAAGTTTTCTAGTGTGTTTTTTAAAAAGTAATGTTTTTTCTGCGTCTGTTGATGTAATTGTATGCTTTTTTTTGTTCTTGTTATTAACAGAGTCTATTATGTTAATAGCTTTCTTAATATTGATCAAGTGCTACATTTCTGGTATAAGTTTAACCTGTTCATATTTTAATCTTTGTGATGCTGTTACAGCTTCTTTGCTGATAGTGCTCTTTCTCTTTTTTGATTCACCCTGATTTAGGTATCAAGATCTTATTTGGTAGGATCCCTTTTTGTTCTATTTTTCAGAGAGTTTATATAATACTGGAATTGGTTTTTGAATATTTAATAGAATTTACTTGATCTGACTGGATTTGTTCTTTTTTTATTTGGGAGCTCTTTCGGAGCTATTTGGGAATTTATTGCTCATTAAAGTATTTTTGGACTAGATTGTTTAATCTTTTGTGGTATCATTTTAAGCATTTTATAGTTTTGTAAATATTTATAAATTCCATTCATTTTTTTTGTTATATTGGCATATAACTAGAACTTCTGGATCATGTGACCAACTAGAAGACTAATTTTTTTACCCGGTTCTCATGATCTCTCAGATCTTCCAAAATAGGAATTATTTGCAAGAGATAATGCAATTTCAGGTGTTTCCAAGAACACAAACCCCAGAAATCTGATGTACTAACAAGAGAAGAGACCCTTGCACTCACTTAGCACCTTCTCCGCACCACAGTCATGCTCTTGGCAGTAGGTACTATGCAAACTAACCCAACAGAATTCAGCTCTCTCTTCCTCCCTTTTCCTTTATCCCAAATGCAATGGAGATCCAAACAGTAGATGTTAGTTTAAGCTGTGGTGCTAGTACTCTGTGTCACAACAGAATTCAGCCAGAGAATATAGGAAAAGAAGGACTAGGATGTGTGTGACTGTGGTTATGACTGTAATTATGTGACACTCCACTAAGCCTGAGGGAAAGTCCAGTGTCTAGCTGGGGCCAGTTTTGTCTCCCCAAAAGTTAGTTGGAGAAGAGGCCAAGGATGGTGAACTTTGAATTCCCTAGTGTGAGAGGTGACTCAGAAGCTTTGAGATCTCGTCCTTAAGGAAATCACTATCAAAAGGGAAAGGAGTCAGAAAGTGAGCATTAGGGAAAAACAAGAGGTAAAAAACTGAAATTTCCAAAGATCTCAGGAGGAAAAACAATTAAAGACTTTTAGCATGATCAGATAAATGGATATTAAAAACAAGCGAATTTAGCCTTCATCTAACCTAAAATAGTTTGGACACATAAACAATATTGCAAGACCAAGGTAAATAAATCAATACCTGATGAGGCACAAGACCCTGTCAGTTCATTGTTGTTGGGTTTTTAAAATTTTTAATTTATTTAAACATTCTTTTTTTTAATTTGACTTCAGAAAAAATAGACAAAAAAAAATACAAGAAAACTGAGGAAAAAATATACTTCAATCTGTAGACTCCATCAGTTCTTTCTTTGGAGGTGTGAAAAGCATTTTACATCATAAGTCCTTCAGAACAGTCTTAGATCATTGTATTGCTGAGTATAGCTAAGTCCTTCACAGTTGATCATCATATAGTCGTAAAGCCAAGCATGAGCAGCTTTCCAGAAGAATGCTACTGTGAACAGCTCTCAGGGTTCTGATTACACAGTATAGTGAACACTCTATTTATTCCATTAAAAAAACCAGAGCAAAACATTCATAGAAATCAAGGTGTAGCATTCACAGTATTACAATTTATCACAGAAAATCAAAATACAGCATTCACAACAACTTATCACTAATATGACCACATAGTTTTCACCAAAGAAAAACAATCATTTAGTCAATCAATCATACAATCAACTCAATCATTCAATCATCCTTAAGGAGGGCCTCCTTAAGGGACCCAGAGTATGTTAGTCCAAGTTCTCCATCCATGGGGTCATGCCAAGTTACAAATCAGTTACTAAATTTAATACACAAGCACTCCACCCCTAGGTCACTAGTAAATTATAATCTCAGTCAGTACACAATATCCCAGTAAAGTCTTCTTTCAGCTTGACTCGGGGTGGTCTCTCAGATTCTCTGGATCCCCTTCCATGGTCCCAGATCCTACCTGGATTCACCAAACTGTCACCTGGGTTCAAAGGCAGATAGCTCCTAGGTTCTTGTCCAGCTCTCTGAGCACTTCCTGTACCACACTGAAGCTCACAGCATCTAGTCCACCTTAAATGCCTCACAGTATCTGTTCCCAGGAAGTCAAGGCTTAACAAAGCCAGAAAACAGGTTCATACAAAGTACCAGCATCACAGTCATGCTTCCTCAGTCTGCAGCAGCTCCCACTGGCTTGCAGCTCTGGCTGGCCCTCAGAAATCCTCAACAGCCTCAGCAGCTCCAGCTGGCCCTTGAACTCAGCAGAAGTTTCAGCTGGTTCCCAGAATCAAAATCACTTCATTCAGGTTCTCCAAATAAAAATCATTGTCTCCAGCCTGAGGGGCCTTTCCTCTTCAGCCTCCCCGGCAGTAGCAGCTTCTGCCTCCACAAAGCTTGCTCCAAGAAGATCTGTCTGACCCATCAGAGGCTTCTCCTTATATACACACATGGCATTAGCTCCTGTTTCAGCCAACCCCTTCCTGTTACATTAGCAGCCTGTTTCCTTAACAGAGGCTTAATTAATTACTAAGTGCTAAGTACCTCTAAGCTTAGCAATACAAAAGGAACTTAAAATTTCATTACTATTAGCATAGTATACTGTTACTATATACAGTGTTCTCCTGGTTCTGCTAATTTCACTTTGCCTCAGTTCATGTAAGTCTTTCCAGGTTTTTCCTCAGAGCATCCTGCTCATCATTTCTTATAGCACAATAGTATTCCATCACAATCATATACAACAATTTGTTCAGCCATTCCCCAGTTAATGGACATCCTCTCAATTTCCAGTTCTTTTCCACCACAAAAGTAGCTGCTATAAACATTTTTGTACATATACATCCTTATCTCTTTGGGACACAGACCTAGTAGTAGTTTTGCTTGGTCAAAGGGTATGCAAAATTTTAAAATATTTTGGACATAGTTCCAGATTGTTTTACAGAATAATTGAATCAGTTTACAACTCTATCAATAGTACATTAGTGTCATTTTTTCACATCCCCTCCAGCATTTATCATTTTCCTTTTTGTCATGTTAGTCAATCTGATAGGTATGAGGTGGTATCTCAGAGTTATTTAATTTGCATTTTTCTAATAAGTAGTGACTTAGAGCATTTTTTCATGTGACTGATGATAGCTTTGATTTCTTCTTCTGAAAAATACCTGTTCATATCATTTGGCCATTTATCAGGTGGTTAATGGCACTTATTTTTTTAAAATAAATTTTGATTCATTGGAAATCAAAGTTTTAAAAACAAATGTTAAAAATTATTTTTTACATGCAACCAGGAAATAAGATATACAGGCAATGGAATCTAGAAATCCATCTTGCCCTACAAGAAAGTAAGAGGGGGATAGGGGAGGACATAAGAGAGAACGGATTGGGGGAAGGGGTATTCAAGGGTATTACTATCTTAGGGTGGGGAGTAGGGGAGAGACAGGGAGAAAATTTATAACTCAAAATCTTGTGGAAGTGAATGTTGAAAACTAAAAAAATAAATAAATAAATTTTAAAATTCTGACTCAGTTCTGAAATGAGGCCTTCATCAGAGAAACTTGCTATAAATTTTCCCCTTAGTTTCCTGCTTTCCTTCTAATTTTGTCTGCATTGGTTTTATTTGTGTAAAACCTTTTAAATTTCATGTAATCAGAATTATCCATTACTTCTTGTGATCTCCTCTGTCTTTTTTGGTCATAAACGCTTCCTTTATCCATAGATCTGACAGGTAAAAGTTTCTGTGCTTCCCTAACTTGCTTATGATATCATCCTTTCTGTCTAAATCATATATCCATTTTGACCTTATCTTAGTATATACTGTGAGATGGTCGTATGTGCCTAGTTTCTGTTAGACTGCTCTGTGGTTTTCCCAGTAATTTTTGTCAGATGGTGAGTTCTTGCCCCAAAAGCTAGGATCTTTAGGTTTATCAAACACTAAACTACTGTGGTCATATACTACTATATATTATGTACCTAATCTATCCCACTGATCCACCATTCTATTTCTTAGCCATTATCAGATTGTTTTGATAATTACTGCTCCATAATATAATTTGAAGTCTGGTACTGCTAGGTTACCTTATTTCACATTTTTGTTTCCCATTGATTCTCTTAATATTCTTGCCCTTTTGTTCTTTCAGATGAATTTTATTATTTTTTCTAGTTATGTAAAATAATTTTTGATAGTTTGATTGGTATGGCACTGAATGAGTAAATTAATTTAGGTAGAGTTGTCATTTTTATTATATTTGCTCAGCCTGCCTAGCAATTAATATTTCTCCAATTACTTGGATCTGACTTTTTGTGAAAAGCGTTTTGTAACTGTGTTCATGTAGTTGCTGGTTTGTATTGGCGGGGAAACTCCCAAGTATTTGATATTTTAACTGTAATTTCTTTTTCCATCTCTACTTGCTAGATTTTGTTGGTAATATATAGAAATAACAGTTATTGCTTTATAACCTGTACCTTTGGTGAAGTTCTTCATTATTTCAACTAATAATTTAGTTGATTCTCTAGGATTCTGTATACCATCATGTCTGCAGAGAATGATCGATTTGTTTCCCCATTACCTATTCTGATTCCTTTAATTTCTTTTTCTTCTCTGACATAGCTAGCATTTCTAGTATGATATTGAATAATAGTGCTGATAATGGGCGTCCTTGCTTCACCTCTGATCTTATTGGGAAGGCTTCTTGTCTTATCTGCATTATAGATAATGCTTGCTCCTGATTTTAGATAGATATTACTTAATAGTTTTAAGGAGAGTTCTATTTATTCAGCTATGTCAGCTCTGATCTTTTCATCAGGAATAACTTAAAAGTCCTCTATTTCATTAAGTATCCATTTTTCCCCCTGAAGGATTATATGCTGTTTTAGGTCTTTGCTTTCTCTAATATCATATCAATAAAGCCCTTTGTTGCTATAACATGAAAGCTGCTAAATCTTGTGTGATCCCAACTGTGGCTTTACAATATTTGAATGGTTTCTTTCTGACTCCTTGAAGTATTTTCTCTTTGACCTGGGAGCTCTGGAATATGGCTGTATTACTAGGAATTTTCATTTTAGAATTTCTTTCAGATGATGATTAGTGGATTCTTTCCATTTGTTTTACCTTTTTTTCTGTGTTTAAGTAGTTTTTATTTTTCCTAATTACATGTAAAGACAATTTTAACCTTCATTTAAAAAAAAATGCTAAGTTCCAAATTTTCTCCCTCCTTCTCTCTCCTTCCTCCTCCCCTCCCTAAAATGGTAAGCAATTTGATGTAGGTTATATATGTCCAATTATGTAAAAATATTTCCATATTAGTAATGTTGCAAAAGAAGAAACAGACCAAAAGGGAAAAAAAAACCCATGAAAAAAACAAAGAGAAAAATCATATGCTTCAGTTTGCATTCATATTCCATGAGTTTTTTCACTGGATATGAATAGCATTTTTTATCCTACGTCCTTTGGAATTATCTCGGGTCACTGTATTACTAAAAATAGTGAAGTCATTCACAGTTGATCATTGTATAATATTGCTGTTACATGTGTGTAATATTCCCCTGGATCTGCTCACTTAACTTTGCATCAATATATGTAAGTCTTTCCAGGTTTTTCTAAAATTAACCCCACTTGTTATTTTTTATAGCACAGTAGTATTCCATTACAATCATATACCACAACTTATTCAGCCATTCTCAAATTGATGGGCATCCCCTCAATTTGCAGTTCTTTGCCACCACAAAAGGAACAGCTGTGCTTATTTTGGTACAAATAGGTCCTTTTCCCATTTTATTTAATCCCTCTCTTTCCAGGATATTAGGGCAGTTTTCCTTTTTAATTTCTGACCTCTTAAATTGTCTTGGGCTGGAAAAATGTCTCACCTTTTATTGACTCTGTTACTCCAGAATTTGATTTGAGGCTTTATTATATAAAGTTGTTTGGAGGGGATTGTTGGAATAGCTAAGCTGCTCCCTATACTCTACCATCTCGGTTCTGCCCCCAAAAGTCTCTAACCGTGTTGACTCTTAAAGACAGCATGAGACTATAGCAGAGTGTTCCTGGTTGAAAGAGAAGTAAGAATTGTGAAAGTAGTATTTGTGACCTGAAAAGCAGAAGAAACTGGCAAAGTAGAATAACCCAAATACATAGTGTTGTCTCACCAGAGAAACAAAAGGGATGACTAATTAAGAATGCAAATTTACTGAAGTGGAAGTCTGGGAGAAGAAAAGCACGAAGTAACAATGCCAAAAGAAAGCATGATCTTCATATAAGCAAAGTGTATTACTCCTGAAGACAAGATGAATAGAGATGACTTAAGGGATTATAGTGCTCCCAGGAGGGCATGGTGAATAAAAAAAACCTGAACCCCATTACATAAGAAAAATGTCTAGAACTTCTGAACTCGGAACACAGTGCTGATCGAAAGAATCCACAAATTGCCTCCAGAAAAAATAATCTTTTTTTTTTTTTAAAGCAATTGGGGTTAAGTAACTTGCTCAAGGTTACACGGCTAGTCATTTGATTTATGCGTGGGTGCTCATTTTCTGAGGCCGGATCTGATCTCGGGTCATCCAAACTCTGAGGCCGGCGCTCTTACTCACTGCGCCACCTAGCCGCCCCTTTAGGGCAATTGGGGTTAAGTAACTTGCCCAAGGTTACACGGCTAGGTTTTTGTTTGTGTGGATTAAGTGTCGGAGGCCGGCTCCGAACTCAGGTCCTTCTGATTCCAGGGCCGGCGCTCTATTCGCTGCGCCACCTAGCCGCCCCCAGAAAAAATAATCTTAAAACTCCACAAGTAGTAGTTAAATTTAAGAAATCTATTGACAAGCAACTAATTCTGCAAGCTACCAAGAAGACGACTTTCAAATATAAAGGAAAAGAAATTCAAATAACACAAGACTTCTTTACACACCAGAAACTGCAGGAAGGAATGGAATGTGTTCCAAAGAGCAAAGAAAAAGCTTAAGATGCAACCCAACATAATAGAACCTTCAAATCTAAGCCCAACCATAAATGTAAAAAGGTAGATATTCAGTAAAACACAAGCTTTTATACATTCTTAGGAAAAAAAAACAGAGCTGAGACAATAGAAATACAAGAAAAGTAAAAAATGTGGTAGCCAGGAGCAACAGCTAAAACAAAATAGCAAGAGAAGCACCATTAAGAAATTTATTTCTAAATGTACAAGAGTGAAAGAAGAAATTTCGGTGGTTATGAGGGTTAGCTGTCACCTGCTCCCCTGCCCTATTCTTCAGTGGATAGAGCATGAGGCCTGGAGTCAGGAAGATCTGAGTTTCAATCCAGTCTCAGACACTTACTGTGTGACCGTGGAGAAGTTCCTTAACCTCTGTCTGCCTCAGTTTCCTCATTTGTAAAATAAAGCTAATAACAGCACCTACCTCCAGCATCATTGTAAGGATAGAATGAGATAGTCTTTGTAAAGCACTTAGCACAGTGACTGGCATGTAGTAGGTGCTACATAAATACTTACTCCCTTTCTCCTGATTTATATAGTTTGTGCCCTTTCTCTCTCCTTTCCCAGTCTCCTTCTCTCCACACCCTTTCCTTCTTTAAGATCATTAAAACAACAAGAACATTCCTAGGCTCGCTGTCTTATTTAACTCTCTCTGTGACCTTGGAATGACATTAATACAAGGATACACATGTATTATCTACCCCTAAGAGAACATAAACACTTCATCCTTATTTAGTCCTTTGTGATTGCTTGCTCATTTTTAACCTCTTTTGTTTCTTTTATTCTAAGTTTGGTTACCACTCTAGGGGCCCTAGGTTTTATTCTTACCTTTTATGAATTCTTCTAAAGGAAAAAGTCTGGAAAGTATTCTCAATTTAAAATATTAATTTCTTAATATTTCCAATTGAAAGAGAAGCCCAGCACATTTCTCTTTCATTGATAGTGTTCAAGAAGAAGCTTCATGACTGACTGATAGTTTATCATTTCAGAGGTCTTATAGAGGAAACTCCTGTATTATGTGGCAAGATGGATTGCTCCCATTAATATCTCAGATGTATATTGCAGAGAATATTGTCTTTCATATGAGTTGGATTAGATGTCTACTGATCCTTTCCATTCTGAAATTCTTTAGTTCGTTGAATTTGCAGTTTCTTTTTTTTTAACTCCAAGCTTCTCCCTGAAACTTGTTACACCCCAATATTCTTCTATTACCTTTGTGTGGTTGCAAGTTACAGAAGACTACTGTCTGGAGAATTGAAGTTGAGCATCATCCCGAGGGCCATGGAGAGGCACATAGTGGGCCTCAGGGGGCTGCAACACAAACAAGGGGTTACAAAGAAGTGGCCTAAAGAATTGATAGAGGGGCGGCTAGGTGGCACAGTGAGTAAGAGTGCCAGCCTCGGAGTTGGGATGACCTGAGATTGAATCTGGCCTCAGAAAATGAGCACCCACACATAAATAATGACTAGCCGTGTAACCTTGAGCAAGTTACTTAACCCCAATTGCTTTAAAAAAAAAAAAAAGAATTGATAGATATCAGAACTGAAGCTGTGATTTCATTGCTATAGAAAATTCCTTCATTCTGTCAGGGTAAGTTGGCACCTTCTCTGCAGCTTAGAGCACTAAGAGTTTGCGTCACCTGCCCAGGATCACACAGCCAGCATTGTCAGAAGCAGGACTCAAACACGTTTTCTTGGCTTCGAGCCCCAACTCTTTGTTCACCATGCCGAACTCTCATCAAAATGTCATAAAAATAGGTTGTAAGGAATATGAGCCAGCCTGTTTGTAACAAGAGTAAGGGATCACATATGGATAGCTGCTGCTCTCTGAGGGTATCATCAGAACGTTAGGGGAAATTGAAGGCAAATCCTTTATGGCAAACTTTAGGGAGCATGTGGAAAAGATTTGTATGGAACTTTGAACTCTATTATTGGAGAAAATGCTAACTTTGCTGAGATCAGAAAGTTATTAGCAGATTGGAAAGTGAATGCGGTATCTGGGACTTAGAGTACTTGTTAGGGTTTGTTGTTGTTTTCACAAATTTCTCTCTCATTTTTGACCTCCTTTTCAGTGTTTTTCTGGCATAAGATTGAAAGCATAAGAAGTCTGGATTAACCTGGCTTTAACCAAAAGAGTTAATGTTGACTGATGTTTTCTGAATCATTGGAGCAAGTAACCTTATCTAGGAGTTTAAATACTTTCTTTTGGTTCAAGGCCAAAGTTACCTGAGAGGAACTAGAAAGGCTCTAGAAATTATTTCCTGTGTTTTTTTTTTCTTTTGAAGCAAATGTAGTAGCCTAGCCTTCATGTGAACAGTGTGAACCTTTATTTCTAAAACACTCAGTGCTGTGTGGTGGCATTTTGGAGGACATTTTTGTTCAGACTTAAAGTCCTGGTTACTCCCTTTCCAATCTATGTACCATAACTACTTTATTTAGACACAAACAGCAGCATTATTTTGGAAGATAATTTCTCCTCATTGATATAACAGTGCTATCATAATAGCATATATAGCATATATCAATATAGTTATTTACTCTTCCTGCCATTAGTGTGTGTGTGTGTGTGTATACACATATACATATACATATACATATACATATACATATACATATACATATACATATACATATACATATACATATACATATGTATATATATTTAATTTTAACGAATTTCCTTCCAGGAGAATCCAAGTTTATAGTCCATTGCTTCAGAGAGAGTTCTTAATGCTGAAAATGACCACTGTGTTTAATTAAGTCCGAGTGTAGGGTATTATTTATACAGCTACTAGAAGGATGAGATTGTAGCACATTGAGATCTGATCATAAATTTGTACCTTCTTTGACATGTAGACCTTAAAGGAAATTTTATTTTATTTTGTTGATGTCTTTTAATTTTATATAATATTCAGTTTCATATATATCCTTCTCCAAGAGCTATCCTTCGTTAGAAAGATTTTTAAAAAGAAGAAAGAAGAAAAAACAGTTCAGTAAAACATATCTACCATGTCTGGTATAGTAAATTCAGTTTTCCATTCTGCACAATATAGAATTTTTAAAAATTGTTTTTAAAAGTCATGGCATAATAAGATCACAGATTAAAGCTTGAAAGAGAGCTTATTGGATCCAATTTCTTCACTTTACAGATATGACAACTGTGACTTAGAAAGTATAAGTGACTTGACCACAAAGATTAAGCAACAGAGACCAGATTACAACTCATGTCTTATACATTGGCTTCAATCCCAGTTGTCTTCCCATTATACCTATTAGACTGAAACCAGGACACTTCAAAAAATGTTTAGTCCATTATTTGGTGGGTGCTGCCTTGATATTAAAGATGTAGGTACCAGTATTGCATCTCACACAGATTAAGAATGGGGAAGACTGTAATGCCCTTGTTGTTGTTATACCATATTGATAAAAAATCAAGACATGTACAGAAGCAACTTGTAGCTGTGAAGGACAATAAACATAGCAGACTGTCCTTCTGTGTTCCTTTTTCTCCCAGAATCTGCAGAAGCAACCACTCCAATGTATTGGAGCCCCCTTTTCATTACTAAACAAAGGGAAGGTTACTGGAATCAAGTCTAAAAACTGTCTCTTAGAGAATCATTGGAAGGACATGAGACTGTTTAGCTTGAAGAAGACTCAGTTGAGTCATGAAAGTTATTTTTCAATATTTGAAGGTTTATCCTTCAAATTAAACAAGTTAAACAATGATGGAGAAATTTAATTTTGAGAGTAAAATTGCTATTCTCATATCACCCCGTGTAAGAGAGAGCACACATTCTGAATATTCTGGAAGGCAGAACTAGTACTGATTACTGGGAATTACAAAGTAGGATTTTGGCTCCTTATAAGGAATAACTTGAAAAAATTAGGTGGCTAACATTAGAATGGGGTGCCCCTTTTACTTATTCTCACTGAAAATTGTTCAGAAGATAGACGACTATCTTCCAGGGATGTTGTGGAAAGGATTATTATGGTGGGTGATAGAATGTTGGGCGGGTCATTTCCATATCTACGAGTCTATAAAAATAAAGTTGAGCTTTTCTTGTTTTAAAAACAAGTCCCAAATAATGTCTTAGCTTCTCTGTGGGGTTAAGAGAAAACGATCTTCAAATTATAACTCAAATTGGAGCATGCAGACACTTGATAGTTGTTGACCAGGGATCAATATTTCTACTTAGAGCTATACTCTGGGCCACATCTATTTAAACGATTGAATATCGACATTACCCTTAAAAGCCAAAAAGTGCTGGTAGATCAAAAAGATACTAATTGAACTCAGGGACTTCTTGACCAAAAAAAGAAAAGAAAACAAAATAAATCTCAGTTGTCTTCAAAATCTGAGAAGTCTGAAGGAGTAAGAGTCTGACTGTATAGACATTATCAAAATGTAAAGGTCTTGGATTTAGCATTGAGACTCTCTTCCCCTTTTTTCCATCCCCCTCCCCTCCTTATTTCCTTCTTTCTTTCTTTCTTCAATTAAATTCTAGGTTGACTATTTTCCTTCTATTGATGATACAGTATTTTTAGACTTTCTGACTGAAAAAACATCAAGGAATATTATACTTTCTCCAATATACCTGAAGTTAGTCTGTTTGATAGAAGATACCATTCAATTAAATTGAAATAGGAGGGGTCTGGAAATACAATCTGGGTCATTATACACTGAAATAGAGTGGCATTTTTTGATATGTAGCAAGGAACAGGAAACAGAGTAGCTGCCCATCAGTTAGGGAATGGCAAAAGAAATTATAATATACTATATATGCAATATTACTATGCTGTATTGTTGTTCAGTCATGTCCAACTCTTTGTGACCCCATTTGGGTTTTTTCACAAAGATACTGGAGCAGCTTGTCATTTGTTTCTCTAGCTCATTTTAAAGATGAGGAAGCTAAGGCCACCAGGGTTAAGTGATTTGCCCAGGGTTACACAGCTGGTAAGTGTCTGAGTCTGGATTTGAACTCAAGAAGATGAGGCATCTTTACACCAGGCCGGGCGCTCTGTGCACTATGGCACCTCCTAGCAGCCACCTTACTATGCTATAAGACACAGTGAATACAGAGGATAGAACGCTTTATAACAGGACTTCTTAAGCTGGGGTCCATGAACATGTTTTAAAAATATTGTGTTAGCTGGATTTCAGTGTAATTGGTTTCCTTTGTGTTTTATTTTATGCATTTAAAAACATGATTCTAAGAGGTCCATAGGGTTTACTTGACATTGCCAAAGGAGTCCATGACACACAGATGGTTAAGAACTTATGACTTAAAGTGAAGTAAGCAGACCTTGAAAAACAATTTACATAATGACTGCATCAAATGTAAGTGAAAGAACAACAGCAAAACAGTAGGAACCCAAAACTGCAAAATTCTGATGACCACACTGGGCCGGCCCTAAAGAGAGATGTGAGACAATACCTCTGAATGTCAGCCTTATGTGATAATCTGGTTGTCTTGGCAGCACTGGGAGGAGGAGTACAGAAGGAATGTAAAAGATATCAATAAGATTTTATTTTAGGAAATAATGTGGTGGAAGTGCGATTGAAAGTTATTTTGTTTTTGTTATAGATCTTGCATTGCCACAGATGGCAGCCTGTCTGGAAATTAAAATCTGAAAGGGGTTGCCTCAGCTTCCCAGAAATTAAAGTGATCAGTGCCTGTGATCTTATGGTCACAGAGCTGATGACGGTCAGAGTCTGGATTTGAGCCCAAGCAGTCTGTCCAATTTGCCCCCTGCTTCTTGTACCTTAGGAAAATAATTACATCAGTCATCATGTTTTATATAGTTGTCACAGTTGAGAAGAGGAGGACGATTGGCTTGTATATAGCACTGTAAAGTTTACAAAATATATTAAGTACATTGTTTAATTTGATTACAATGTGGTGAAAGGGACACTCCCAGTACATGACTCTCTGAGAGTTTTCTTGTAACAGAGTATGTTAATATACACATAAAGGGCTTGTTTGTTGTTCATATGGTTTTATTCATAACTAGCAGCTACTTGCTAAGCCTTTGCTTAAGGTGTGATACATAGTGCTCCAGTAATTTGTCTCCAAGGGATGAGAGTGTAGACTAGTCGGCCTCAGATGGCTTTGGATACATGGATAATGTAACTCAGAGGTTACACCTTGGAGCCCATCCAGTGCTGTGTGCTCATTTTTGACATGAGGAGGTTCAGACTGCTCCAAGAAGCCTCAGTGACTTGTCCAGTAGTTTCAGAGGCAGTATTTGAACCCACGTCCCCTGACTTCAAATTCAGTTCTTTCCACTGGAGCATACTGTTTCTTAATTTAGGACTACATGTTTTCTCTTTAGGGTTAACACTTTTTTAATATTTTTACATGTGCTGAAGACTTCCGGTGACTTCATATTTTTGCATGTTTGCACGATAATAAAGAAAACGGCTTATGTTTAATCATCATTAGGTAAAACTTATTTATACATTTCAGTCACCATCTATTAAAGCCGGGTTCCTTGTCATAGTTTGTGCTGGTAGCTCTAGTCACAATGCTGATGGGTGACCTCCCACCCAAACTAAAGCACATGGCCTACCTGCATACTTGTGTGGCAGTTCAGAGGGGGAGGCCTGATGGTATTCAGGTAAGACCCCTGATAGCAGCTCATCATAGGTTGTGGGTGCCCTGGTAGAGGAGAGTAGAACCAGTCAGTAAATCCATTTATTTTAGAATTTCATCCCCAGGGAACCAACTGCAAAAGGAGCTTTTTATTGGTCAAGATATGTGCAACTCATTTTCTTCACACCCGAAAAAGACAAAGAGTGGTGCCTGCATAGGACCTGTGACAGGCTGCACTGACTTTGCAGAGGCTTAGTAACTAAGCCCAGAGGAGTTTTCTGTGGGTTCCATTGGTCGGCAGCCAGCTTTCTAGTGACTCATCAGGTTGTTGTTTGAACATGTCCTGCAACCTCACAAGTACCCTGAAGGTGAAAGCCAATTCACCCTCTGCCTTCCTTGTAGATGGAATCACACTGCCCCTCCAGAGGGTGGGAACAGAATTAGCCCGATATTCTCTTTCTCAGGTGGGTTCCCATGCTTATTCTCATTTCTTTTCCCACGCTCCTCTATAGCCCTCCACTAAGCAAGGTTCAATAAATTTTCCAATGAGACCCCTATATTGGACACCATGCTTGTCAACCGGGAGTGGTTAGTCTTTGCCCCCATCACTATCACCCCGTTATTTTTGTAGTAGAGATTATTTTTGCATGTATTAAGTCAGTCAGTTGTCCTTCTGCCTTCAGGGCACAGTCCTTAAAGATCAAGAATCCTTCCATATCCCTTTCCATTGCTGGCTGCAATTTACTTTCATTTTTCTTATGCTGTTGATCCAGCTTTTCCAGGGCCATTAACAGTAGCCAGGGAATGTTGGCCTTGGCAGTACCTTAATTCTCACTGTCAGTTTCTATAACCACCTGGTGGGGTAGGCCTCCTGGTCAGTAGGCATCTCCCTCTTTGATCCAGTGAAAATACTGACTTTATGAGGCCAAGAGTACAATATCCACAGGTTTCCCAGTTCCCATATCAGGCCATTCAAACTGAAGGTCAGCCACAAGATTATTCCTAACCAATCTTGGTTACATCAAATCTTCTTGGTCAGCTGTGGCTTAGGAAAACAAAGATTAAAACAAAATGAGGCACTCCTGTAACCTTTAACAAAAGGAAGCTCATGCAACAATAGCAAGGAAAGGATAATCAGCAAAGGTAGCTTTGGTTCAGTCTGGTGCATTTGCCATAGTGGCATGCTCTGTCAGAAGACTGAGGTGACTGCAGTGGGAAAGCCGTCAAACTTCCAAAGTAAGTATGTCTACTCCTGACTTTTATAAAACCTTAGGCAACTAGGAAACTACTCAGTGGTTCAAGCCTTAGTCTCCTGAACCAATTAAGTTTTGAGGATTGTTTCATTGCCATTATAGCTCGTATGGCAGGGGCCTTCTAGCCTTCTTAGATCGTATGTGCTAAGTTTCTAGATGTGCTACTATTGCCATATTAGCAGTACATTCTGCTCCTACCTCATGGGCCCTTTTCAAACGTGATGTGGAAATTGTGATGAGACTCTTAGCTGAAGGAAATATTTTCATGGCTGAGTGTGAGTGACAAAGGGCTGGGTATCTCAGGGAAGTTTCTGGAATTAAACCAGTCAGGGATCAGATGGAGAAGCAATTGAAAGTATGTCAAGTTCATGGAGTTAAGGAAGATATGAGAAGCTGGGTGAATACATGTATTTCAGACAAGTAGAAGACTGCATGATAAAAGTACCAAAGATCAGAGGTTCACAGGTCTAAGTATTTTTTAAAAATCAGTACTATGAGAGAAAAGCAGTGAAATAATCTTTTTTCTTGGGAAAAGGCTTTGGGGGATCTCTATTTTCTTTTGTTTCTTCATATATCTTATTTGAAATTGTTTCTTCCTGGCTGTTTGGAGTATTTTCTCCTTGATCTGGGGATTCTGGAACCTGGCTATAATATTCCTGGGAGTTTTCTTTTTGGGATCTTTTTCAGGAGGTGATCGTGGATTCTTTCAACCTCTATTTTGCCCTCTGGATCTAAAACATCAGGGCAATTTTCCTTGAGAATTTCTTGAAGGGTGATTTCTAGGTTCTTTCTTTGATCATGGCTTTCAGGTAGTCCAATAATTTTTAAATTGTCTCTCCTGGATCTATTTTCCAGGTCAGTGGTTTTTCCCATGAGATATTTCACATTGCCTTCTAATCTTTCATTTGTTTGGATCTGCTTAACAGCATATTGATTTCTCATAAAGTCATTAGCTTCCATTTGCTCCAGTCTAACTCTGAAGGAATGAATCTCCTCAGTGAACTTTTGAGATTCTTTTTCCATCTGGCAAATTTGACTTTTTAAGGCATTCTTCTCCTCATTGCCCTTTTGGGCCTCCTTTGCCATTTGAGTTAGTCTATTATTTAAGGTGTTGTTTTCCTCAGTCAGGCTGTTGACCCTCATTTCATACTTTTCCTGCATCCTTCTCATTTCTCTTTCCAATTTTTCCTCCACTTCTCTTATTTGATTTTAAAGTCCTTCTTAAGGTCCTCTATGGCCTGCAACCCGCTCATGTTTTCCCCTGGGGCTTTTGGAGCAGGACTTCTGACCTCACAGTCCTTTTCCCGCTCTATGCCCCCAAAATAGGAGTCTAGGGTTGCATTTTTCTGTTTCCTTTGCCTTGGCATGTTGCCACTTAATTACTTGACTTTTGGGCTTGTTGCCACACTGTGGCTTTAAGGCCAGATAGAGGAATTTTCGTCCCAAACGTGTGGGGGGCAACTTCCGTTTCTGGCAAGCTGTAAACCCACCCACGACTTCCACCCCAGATCACAATCCAGATCCAGGGAGGTTAAAGCAAGAGCGATTACCCCCCAAGACTGATCGCTGGATCTCCCTACAAATTTGCAGGCTGGGAGCAGGAGCTGCCTCTGAAAACTACAAAATGGCGTTTGTCCTCAGCGACTTCTAGCCCCCAGGGGAGGGAGCCGACGCATTCCCTAATACCAGTCCCAAAGTCCATAGGACACTAACCTCTTACTTTGTCCTAGGCAAGTCTATGTTGATAATTCTGGAGTCGCCACAGCTCCTGGTGTTCTGGGGTTCCTCCAGCTGGCTGCTGGCCCTGCCGCCCTGGGGCTAAAACCTCGGCTCATGCGGACCTGGGCTCGGCTCGGCTCGGCTCCTGCGCTCTGCGCGCTGCACGCTGCCAGGTCCCAGACCACTGCACTGGTCCTTCCTGCAGGGCTGCTGGGCTGTCCTCAGCGGGAGTTTAGCTTCTCTGTGTCGTTCTGTGGGTGCTGGGGCTCCAGAAGTTGTTCAGAGTCCCCTTTTACATCGTTTGGGGGGAATGTGGGGGCAGAGTGGCTTGGATGAGCTGTTTCTACTCCGCCATCTTGGCTCCGCCCCCTTCTTCATATATCTTGTGGGTCATTGGACCACAGATGTATGCTGGAATCACAGCCTGAGGAGTGTCTGAGTTATTTGTTTGGAACAGGGAAGTTGTTGTAAGGATCATCATGCTTATTAAAATTAACACTTAAATTTCTTTATTTCATAGCCCCTTTCCCAATTTCATGCTTGCTTATTACTTGTGTTGGCTACCAAAATACTGACCCATTATCTTAGTCATCTGATTTTAGAATAGGAGCAGGGCTTAGCATCTTCAGAGGAACCTAGAAGCATATGTGTGAGAAAGGAAATGAGCCCCATCATAGGGGTATGGGACTTCCCCTGGCCAGCTGGACAAGCTTGTCTTCTGATTTCTTCACAAAATTTTATTTTCTTTAAATTGAGTCTGTAAGATTAGATGATTCCATATCTGTTTTGTGGTTCTAAAATAAGTAGTTTTACAATAAGAATAAAAATGGTATTCAGAAACCAGAAATACTAAGTCTCAAGGAAGGCACTGAAGAAAAAAGAATGTTAGGGTAAAAGACTCAAGAAAGTGAGAAATGCCCCATCCAGAGATATAACTAGAAAGAACTGAACCTGAATCCTGATGGAAGCAAACTAAATGATCTTGTTCTTTTCATTGTTTGGTTTTATTTCTTCCTTACCATCTTTCATCCCACCTAGTACAATACGCCTTTGTAATTGGAATAATGTCTAATATGAATGCATTTGCAGGTCATATACTGGACTATATGCTGTCGTGTGGGGAGGGGGGAGGGAAGTAAAGGAAATTTGAAAATCAAGGAACTATGGAATTGAAACTTGTTAACTGAAACTAAACTAATAAATTAATTTAAAAAAAAAAGGGTAAGAAACAAAATAAATACATACCGAAAAGAGGGGAGAAAATTTTAGGAATTTTTTTTCAAATGCTTTATTAACTTCTGCTTTACATCATTCATTTCTGTCGGATTTTGAGTTACACTTTTTTCCTCATTTTTCCCTACCCCTACCACCCCAGAATAGCAGTCCCACAGGATATCCCCTCATCCAATCTGCTCTCTCCCATCTCTTCTCCATACCCCCTTCCACTTTTCCAGTAGGGCAAGGTGAATCCTCGTGCCCCAATGCCTGCACATCTTATCTCCCAATTATATGCAAAAGAGTATTAATCATAGTATTTTTTATTTTTTAAAAATTTGGTTTTAAAAGGAAGATAAGCAACTCAGTATATACTGTACATGTGTAGCTATGCAAAACATTACCATAGTAGATATATTGTAAAAGACTGACTGTATTTCCCTCCCTCCTATCCCACCTCCCACCTCGTCCACTCCCCACTTTGGTCCTGTCCCTTTTCAAAAGTGGGTGCTTCTAACTCCCCCCCCCCCAGCCTGTCCTCCCTTTCATCCCCTTCTCCCCTACTCTCCTGTAGGGTGAGAAACCCTATTTAGTATGTATGTCATTCTCTCCCTGATCCAAATTCAATGAGAATAAGGTTTTGCCCTTTTGCCTTCCTGTTCTTCCCCTCCCTTGTAGCCATTTCCCCTTGCTTCTTCTATATGAGATAGTTCATCTCATTCTGTCTTTCCCCATCTCCTCTCATATTCCTCTCTCCCCTCTTAATTTCGCCTTTTAAGTATCATCCCTTCCTATTAAATTCGACATGTGCCTCTATCTATGTACACCTGAAAACATATATACACACATTCACATATGTATTCATATGCCCATATACCCTTCTTCAACTATTTCATACTGAGAAAAGTTTCATCAGTTACAGTTATCGTTTTTCCATGTAGGAATGTAAATATTTCAACTTGGATAAGTTCATTATGATTTCTTTTCCCTGTTTACCTTCTCAAGCATCTCTTGCTTATTGTATCTGAATGTCAAATTTTCTATTCAACTCTGTTTTTTTCCTCAAGAATGCTTGAAAGTCCTCTATTCCACTGAATGACCATATTTTCCCCTGAAACAAGATACTCAGTTTTGCTGGGTAGGTGATTCTTGGTTTTAATCCCAGGTCCTTTGACTTCTGGAATATCATATTCCAAGCCCTTCAATCCCTCAGTGTAGAAGCTGCCAGATCCTGATTGTGTTTCCACAATATTGAAATTGTTTCTTCCTGGCTGCTTGTAATATTCTCTCCTTGATCTGGGAATTCTGGAACCTGGCTATAATATTCCTAGGAGTTTTCTTTTTGGGATCTTTTTCAGGAGGTGATCTGTGGATTCTTTCAACCTCTGTTTTGCCTTCTGGTTCTAAAACATGAGGGCAGTTTTCCTGGAGAATTTCTTGAAGGATGATTTCTAGATTCTTTCTTTGATCCTAGTTTTCAGGTAGTCCAATAATTTTTAGATTGTCTCTCCTGAATTTATTTTCCAGGTCAGTGGTTTTTCCCATGAGATAGTTCACATTGCCTTCTATTCTTTCATTTGTTTGGATCTGCTTAATAGTATCTTGATTTCTCATAAAGTCACTAGCTTCCATTTGCTCCAGTCTAATTCTGAAGGAATGAATCTCCTCAGTGAGCTTTTGAGATTCTTTTTCCATCTGGCTAATTGGGCTTTTTAAGGCATTCTTCTCCTCATTGCCTTTTTGAGCCTTTTTTGCCATTTGAGTTAGTCTATTTTTTAAGGTGTTGTTTTCCTCAGTCAGGCTGTTGACTCTCATTTCATAGTTTCCTTGCATCTTTTTCATTTCTCTACCCAATTTTTCCTCTACTTCTCTTATCTGCTTCTTAAGGTCCTCTGTGACCTGTAGCCAGCTCGTATTTTTATTTGGGGCTTTTGGTGCAGGATTTCTGACCTCACAGTCCTCATCCTGTTCCATGCTTTGATCCTCTTTGCCCCCCAAATAGGAGTTTAATGTTGAATTTTTCTGTTTATTTTGTTTCTTTTGCCTAGGCATGTTGCCACTCAATTACTTGACCTTTGGGTTTGTTGCCACAGTAGGACTCTGCCTCCAGCCAGGGGAGCTTCCATCCCAAATACTATGGTTTTCTCAACTTTGGAGGTATTAGTTGGGTGGCCTCTCTGAAGCCTCCATACACTCTGGCAAGCTGGTCACACACCCTAAGACCTCTACCCCAGACCGCAATCCAGATCCAAGGTTAAAGCAAGAGCGATTACTGCCCCCAGACTGATTGCCAGATCCCCCTACAGTTCACAGGCCAGGAGCTGAAGATGCAACATGGCAGTGTGGCGCAAGCTGTATTGGCTCCTCATCGGCTTCTCACCCCTAGGGGAAAGAGGACACACGCTCTCCCAACCAGTCCCAAAGTCCATAGGGCACTGACCTCTCACTTTGTCCTAGGCATCTATATGTTGATAATTCTGGAAACACCACAGCTCTGGTGTTTTGGGTCCCTCCAGCCACTGCTGGTCTGGGCGCCCTTGTGCTAAAACCTCTCACTCCCATGGACCTGGGCTCGGCTCCCAGAGTGGTGTGCTGGCTGCATCCTGCTGGGCTGCCGGGCTGTTCTCAGTGGGAGGTTAGCTTCTCTGTGTCATTTTGTGGATTCTGGGGCTAAAGAGCAACCTTCAGAGTCCCCATTTTACATAATTTTGCAGTGGTGTGGGCGAGAGCTCTTCAGAAGTGCTGTTTCTACTCTGACATCTTGACTGCCCCCATCAGGAAATTTTTACAAATTGCAGAAGGCAGTGTTATGTGATAAGTTTAAGCAAAGCATGGATCTGTGATTAAGTTATGCAGATTTATGCATGAAATTGATGGAATAAAGTGTTATTTGGAATTGGTAATATCCCCCAATTGATACTTTATATTGTTGTGATTATTATTGGGTAGAAAGTTGAAAATTTATGCTCATTGTATCAATTTTAACAGTTATTCTGTGTGATAAAGAAGTGTTTTCAGATATTTGGCTGGGATACATAAAGATCACGTTGGGGGAGGTAAAATAATTTCTTGAAAACGTAGAGAATAATGTGAATTTAACCATATATTCTAAATTTTTCCTTGTAAAATGGTTTTCTTTCATTTCTTATATTAACCATAAATTTTGAAACTCACCTTTTTCCTTGTTCATATAGCATTGTTATTCTGTTGTACTGCTCTTCTAAAAAGGAAGGCTTTATTGATTAAATGCATTTTACTTTTCTAGGTTTGTAGACAATATAATTTGATTCATAATTATCTGGTTTGCTAAGAGAAAAGAAATAAAGTTACAGAAGGGTGACAGTGTTTTTCCGCTTAAATGGTTTCATGTTAACTTTTTTTACCTTTTAAATTATGTGAATAGGGATAGTGGACAGCCCAAGCAGAGGAAGGCAACCTGGTATTCATGACACCTGAGTTCAAGCATTAGCTTTGCCCTTAACTTATTGTTTGAACTTGGACAAATCAATTCCCCCTTTCAAGTTTCAATTTCCTTATCAACTAAATGACCAATGGATGAGATCAGCTCAGGACCCTTTCAGCACTTAACTTTATTTGCTTCTAGGGATAGTGGTAGCAGTGATGATGCTTGTCTATCCGTAATCAGTTTCTTCATTTATAGCTTAAAATATCCCATTTCTAGTAGAAGTTATATTACTAGAAAGGTCAAGCTCTGATCATATTTTTTTACCATTTACTACTATATCTAACAAGCTCCAAAAATCACTTTTTTAAAAAAACTTAAATCATTTTTGTTAAACTCAGACTTCTTGATGGGCTGTCATCCTCTTAATCGCCCAGATCCACAGTCTTGTAGTCACCCCCAGTTCTCACGCTCACTCACCTCCGAAGTTCAGTCAGTTAAGCTTTTTCTTATCTCCTCTCTCACATCCATCTCCTCTTCACTCCTGTAGCCCCCACCTTAGCTCAGGCCTTTATCAACTCTAGTCTGGACTATTGCAGCACTGTACCTCAAATCCCCCGCCTCTCCATTTCATCCTTCATACAACTGCCAGATGTCTTTTTCTAAAGCACAGATTTGACCGTGTCACACCACTACATAATAAACACCTGTGGAAGGAAGGAAATAAGCATTTGTTAAGCACCTATTATGTACCAGAGACCATGCTAATACTTTATAAAAATTCCCTTATTTCATTCTCATAACAACTCTGGGAGGTAGGTACTATTATTATCCATTTTACAGATGAGGAAACAGGCAGACAGAGTTTAAGAGATTTTCCTAGCATCACATTGCTTGTAAATTTCTGAGGGCACATTTGAATGCAGAGCCTTCTGACAAGGGCCAGCCCTCTGTGTACTTTGGCAACACCCAGGGGCATCTAGGTGGCTCAGTGGGTACAGCTGTGGGCCTAGAGGTAAGGAAGCCAACATATTCAAACTGAACTCAGAATTTACTAGCTGTGTGACCCTGGGCAAGTCACTTAACCCTGTTTGCCAAAGTTTCCTCATCTGTAAAATGAGCTGAACAAGGAAATCACAAAGCATTCCAGCATCTTTGCCAAGAAAATGGGGACATGAGGAGTCAGACATGACTAAACCACAACAACAAGCTGCCTTTGGCTCCCAGTGGCCTCTGGGATCACATATAGACTCCTCTTTTTGGCCTTGAAGGCTTTTTACAATCAAGCTCCATCCACCTTTTAGGCTCATTGTATCATTAGTATTGAATTCTTTCTGATTCTCTACAATCCAGCAAAATTGGCATGATTGCCATTCCTTGCACATTCTTATCTCCTCCCTCGTCCTTTGCCCAAGCAGACCCCTCTGTCCCTGAATGTATTCTCTTGTGTCCTCCATCTCAGAGTCTCAAGTTTTCTTAAATACGCAGTTCAGATGCTCCCTCCTACATGAGGACTTGATCTCAGCTTCTAGAGCCTCTGTCAGTGCCTCTTTGTATTATTTTTAGCGGCAGCTAGTGGCACAGTGCACAGAGCATGGGGTCCAGAGTTTGCAGGACCTGAGTTCCAGTGTGACCTGAGACACTGGGCATGTGATCCTGGGTAAGTCACTTCACCTCTCTTTGCCTCAGTCTCCTCCCATCAGGATCAGATGAGATAATATTTGTAAAGCATTTAGCATGGTGTCTGGCGCCTAGTAGGTGCTATATGAATGCTTATTTCATTCTTCTCTTCCCTTCCCTATTTTTGTACATCTTGTAAATGTTGTCTTTCCTAGTAGGATGTAAACTCTGCCTGGCATATAATAGGGACCTCATAAACGTTTTTTTAGTATGCAAATTTGCTTTTGTCTTTAATAAATAGTAAAATTATATAGATACCAAAGAATTGTTTTAAAATAAATTTATTTAGGGTTCATTATCAGTAAGTACTTGATTTGTTTTTTTAATTAATTAATTAATTTTTAATTTTCAGCATTCATTTCCACAAGATTTTGAGTTGCAATTTTTTTCTCCCTCTCTTTATCCTACCCCCACCCCCAAATAGCAAGCCTACTGAATATCCCTTCCCCCAATCTGTTCTCTCTTCTATCCTCCCCTGTCACCCTCCCTAACTTTCTAGTAGGACAATATGGATTACTATACCCCAGTACCTGTATATTTTATTTCCCAGTTGCATATAAAAAACACATTTTTAAGCATTTGTTTTTTAAACTTTGAGTTCCACATCATAAATGTTTATTGATCAATTGATTGACCAAATATTTATTTAATAGATGAGAACGATTTATAATTAACATCTTCTTATCAAGGAGCAACTGACTTACAAAGATAGCATTGAGGACATAAAAGTCTCACCCAAAGAGATCTTCCTAGAAAACCAGAAATCAAGCCAATCGCTTTTTTATAATTGGTGAAATCACAGGCAGTCCCTTTTTAAGCCACACTTTCCTGCCCTTGATCATAATCATTCTAGGTTTAAGGGGTTTTAGAGGTGGTATAGTTAACTCCCCCCTACCTTTGTCATGAGAAAGTAAGGCTGGGAGATATACCTGGCAGGTAGTCACTCACTAAGCCAGGCTATCCAGTGTGGTTTTTTCCCCACTCTCCTAGATAATTTTCAGTGGTTTGCATAATATATGATCCCAGTCTGCAGGCATTAAGTGTAGTTTTTGCTTCATTAATAACCTACTAAGTGGCTTGATGACAAATACTGTGTTCTGGCAATATGTCCGTGGTTAAACATTTACTTTTCTAGGTTTAAAAAAACAAACCTCCTCAACTATTACATATAAATCGAGGGGATAAACCAACCATATCAGGAGCAGAAAAGCCTGTTACAAAGTCTGTGTTCCCTGCCAACCTAGAGCATTGTGATAGTTCTGCTCTTCTCATTTTAGTAAGCAGGGTTTAGGATCTTTACTTTACAGATTGCTTTGGGGGGAGTTTGTGGAAGAGAAAAAATTCATTGCCAGGAATGGATTTCCATGAATTATTCATTCGCTCTGTCTTTCATTGAAGTCAGCTGGAGGAAGTGGTTAGTCCAGTTTGATCACACTGATGGTGTACTTGAGGGCATGAACTAGCCCCAGCAAGCAGAGTACCAGCTCTCCATCTGTAGGCGAACATAGGGCATTCAACAGTATGTAAGTACCACTGCCACCCCTTAGTCTGGATTATAAGAGACTCGAGGCAAGGACGTGCAAAGTTAAAGAAACACAGACTTGTTTGTGCTGGAAAATGAAGCTTCAGGTAGGAGAATGCCTGGGCCACAGTGTATGTGGGTTTATCATTTACTTAGGGATGCCCTTAAGCCTTGCCAAATAAATAGGTAGAATCTACCCATTGCCCCAATGGCCCACGTTTAAGATTCACAGTGGAAGAAGCATGACAATTTCATTTCATTCCCAATATCAAATTTGTTTCTATTTTTAATAATAGCTAACAATGCTGTTTTTTTAGTTATATTAAAATACTTAGGGCAGTAACCATGTGAAATATAAATGGCTCTGCTTTTTTTCCATAATAGACTTGCCTTCTGTTCTAAAGAGCATTGTTCCTGAGATCAGCATTTTGAAAGACAGTATATTTGCTAAGAGAAAAATTAGGCCGTTCATAGATATGAACACAGCTGTAGACTTGGTTACTGCAGCTTAGAGGATGTGCCTGTTTTCATGGATTCAGAACCTCATTAAGTCTACTTGTGACCATAGTATGTGTATTAGTTTTGTGGAAATGTTTGAGCCTCAGAAGAATGAAAGATTATCAGAAATAGAACTGAAGAGTCTTTGTTCTGTTCTATTATTTGAAGCACTGTGAGGTGTTTGGTTTTATTTTTGCTGAGCACTGATGTACAATTTCATTTGTCAAGGATGTTCTGACAGTTGCCTTGCCATTGGCTTTGTCTGGTTGATTCAACCCTGCTTGTGCTATAAAATACCCTGGACCTGTTGGAATCCAGGAAATAAAGATGAAAGTATGCAGACTATGGACCAAATAGGATGGACTTTTAAGAAATCATTATATTATTTATCATTTTGAAAAGTCTAGTATTTACTAATTACTACTTATATAAAATTCATAGTTATCTATATCACAAACCAGAGATAAATGATCATATGCCCTGTTCTGCCATATAATATAAGTGAATTTTTATATTCTTTCTTCAAACTATTTGATTGTAAAAATATAATTTTTATCTGTGCATAATACTGTAATTTCTTCAGTTATGGTAATTTATAATGTAAGCCTATCATAATATATACTTACCATATTTTTGTTCTATATGACTTTTAGACTTATGATCAGTCATTCATTACTTAGGAACATAAGAACAGTTGAAATTAGTATCTTCTGTTTACTTTATTAAATGGTTACTTTAGATTTTTAAGTTGAAGTCCATCTTTAAACAACAATGAACATAAAACATCATTAATTTGCTAAAGACTTATTTCATAGTCACAAGATGAAGACTAGTATTCAAATGAGAATGCATTTGAAAAAAGATAGTCTTCATAAGTATGTCATGGTAACAGGCCAACTATTCAATTAAACAGTTTTAAAAAATATTTTATATGAATAGCCTGAGTCAAAAAGGTTAGGAATTGAAACCCATTCTTGATTTTTGGCCTAATTTTAATAATGCTGAGTGTGAATTGGCATCACAGTTAGGTTTGATAAAGAGTACTTTGTTCTCTCACTACCCTTCCTCAGGATGATTGCCAATAAATTGGTTTGTCTTACATTGAACTTAAGTTTTAAATTGATAAATACATCAAACACAGTAAGAATATTTACGTGTATTGTACCTGACATTGTTAATTGGTTCCATGAAAATATGAGTTGGTTCTAACATTAGGTGAAATGATAATCCTGGAGTAAAATCATCCAGATTATGCTAATCATGGTGATTGATTGGAAGAGGGTTTTCTAATATTAAGGTAGGAGTTGATCATAATGTATTACCAAAGTTCCTGATAAGCAGAATTGGTTCAGACAGTGTCATGTGGGGATGTTTATAGTCTAAGCTGATCGTGTACAAAGTTTAGTGGATCTGTTTTATATTAGCTTGCAGAAATGATGTTGGCCCAAATACCAAAAAGGCTATTTTTTTAAAATGACTGACTTAGCTTTTGAGTTTTTTGTGTTTTGTTTTCTTTTTTGACAGTAAACTTTCTCTATTCCATGCTAAACTAGAATGATAAGATATTGTCTAAATGTTATATCACATTTAAAACCAATATTGGACATTTTAGTACAAAAAGAGTTTGTTATATTTTGGAGAGTATTTTAATCTATTCTTTCAAACCTGGTAAACCTTTTTTCTTAAATTTTTTTTAAAATTGGGGGGGCAGAAATCTAAAAAATATAATTAAGATGTGAGAGAAATATATTGGGAGAAGGAGAGGGGGAGAGATAGAATGATGTGGATTATCTCACGTAAAGGGGGCAGGAGAAGGCTGTACAATGGAGGGGAAGAGTAGGAAGGTGAAAGGTAATGAGTCAGCCTTACTCTTACTGGGTTTGGCTTAAGGAGAGAATAACATACACACTCAATTAGGTATTTTACCCTACAGGAAAGTAGGGGGGAAGGAGACAAGAAGGGGGATAATAGAAGGGAGGGCAGATTGGGGGAGAGGATAGTTAGAAGCAAACACTTTTGAAAAAGGACAGGGTCAAAGGAGAAAATAGAATAAATGAGGGACAGGATAGGAGGGAAATATAGTTAATCTTTCACAGTATAACTACTATGGAAATATTTTGCACAACTTCACATGTATAACCTATATTGAATTGCTTGTGGGTGGGTGAAGAGGGGAGAAAGGAGAGAATCTGGAACTCAAAGTTTTAAAAACAGATGTTAAAAAATTGTTTTCACATGCAACCAGGAAATACTATATACAGGCAGTGGGGTATAGAAATCTGTCTTGCCCTACAAAAAAAGTAAGGGGAGAAGTTCGGGGGGAGGATATAAGAGAGAGTAGATTGGGGGTAGGGGTATTTAGGGCTGGTGGGTAGGGGAGAGATGGGGAGAAAATTTGTAGCTCAAAGTCTTGTGGAAATGAATGTTGAAAACTAAAAATAAGTAAATTTAAATAATTTTTTAAAATTTAAACAAAATTAGAAGAGAACAAGATCAGGTTGTTAATAACCATCTCCAAGGCAGCCTTCTCTGAGCTTTTTTTTATGATAACAAAGTCATACAATTAAAAATTTAAAACACACAAAATAATCAAGGCACAGGGAATTAGGCCTTAATTTCCATAACCTTTATATTATGTAAACTGATTTTCTTTTCTATTGGCTAAGTTATTGGATTATTTTTTAAAGGGAAGGGGGAGAAACCTTTCCAAAATAAAGATTTGAGTGATTTGCAAGTAAGTGCTAATGTGATTAATTAAAACAATTTATGCTGTATTTCAAAGGAACTTATGAGAAGATTAAATGGTTTTTAACATTTATATTCAATTAGGATCCAATGAGAAAATATTTGTAAAGTCCTTGTTTGTTCATTCATCTTTATTTTTATATTTTGTTTTGATTTTCAGTTCTAAAATCTTTCCTTCCCATTATACATACAAAGTGATACAAAATCTGTTTCCACATTTGCCACAACTCCTTCCTTCCAGTTTTAACATCTTACACTTTTCTTGAATCCCAGTCACGTGTGTGGTTTCTATCAGTTCATATTGGTATCCAGAACAGATTATTCCAGTCTTTTATTATGTTATGAGGTTGGGGAATAAAAACTCTTCACCAAATGACTTGGTAAATGAAATTAACGAAACTCAAAAGATAGCCAGTGTCAACAATTTTTCTTAATCTAATCTTGCCTTCTAATCTAACCTAGAAGAATAAGTAGAACTAGGAAGGAACAATAATCTGAAATGTTCATCATTGCAATATTGCTGTTACTGTGTACTGTGATATACTGGTTCAGCTCACTTCACTTTGCATCAGTTCATAAAGGTCTTCCCAGGTTTTTCTAAAACCATCCCTCTCTTCATTTCTTACTGCACAGTAGTATTCCATCACAATCATATCTGAAGCAGGTGCTGTGAAACGCTTGAGTTTGGTCTGGCATCAGAGATGCCAAGGTCTTCCACTGCATTCTGAGCTATTGCCTGCATCTTGGTTTTATCCTACCTAAAAGACTTCAATAAATCAGAAAGAGAGAATGAAGCTATTGACTTTGTGCAGGTTAGCCTCACTTAAATTCAGTTCACACGCAGATCAAGACATCACCCTTGATATTACTGATCCTCTTTGAAAATGAGCAACAACAGTAATATATAGCAACTTGTTCAGCTATTTGCCAATTGATGGCCGTCCCCTCAATTTCCAATTCCTTGCCACCCCAAAAATGAGCTGATATAAATATTTTTGTTCCTATAGATCCTTTTCCTTTATCTTTTTCTTTGATCTCTTACACAAACCTAGTAGTGATATTTTGGGGTCAAAGGGTAGTCTTTTGTGTCATAGTTCCAAATTGTTCTTCAAAACTGTTGAACCAGTTCACAACTTCACCAAATGTTCATTAGTGTATTTATTTTTCCATATCCCTTCTAACATCTGTCACTTCTGATAGGTGTGAGATGGTATCTCAGAGTTCTTTTAATTGACATTTCTCTAACAATGATTTCTTTGATTTCTTCTTCTGAAAACTACCTGTTCATATCCTTTGACCATTTATCAGTTCAGAAATGGCTCTTATTTTATAAATTTGACTCAGTTGCATAGTTTCAAAAAGAGACAAGTTTGTTATAAAAAAATTTTATACTATTTTCATTGTCTATGGTACCTTTTATCAAAATATAGTTTCACTGCTTTTTTAAAAATTAGATCTATTTTTAGTTTTGATTGCCTTGAAATCATGATAGCTACTCCTCCCTTTTTCACTTCAACTAAAGTATAATAGATTTTGTTCCAGTCCCTTATTCTGTGTGTGTCTTTCTGTTTCGTGTGTATCTTGTAAAAAAAATATATTATTTTCTAATCCATTCTGCTATCCACTTCCATTTTGTAGGTAAGTTCATTTCATTTGTATTCACAATTATGATTACTAACTCTGAATTATCCTCTGTCCTATTTTCTTCTGTTTATCATTCATTGTCTGTCTGTCTGTCTCTCTCTCTCTTTATACTGTCCCTCCTCAAAAGTCTATTTTGCTTCTGATTCATACTGGCATTAATAAGGATGCTTTTAGCAGGAACAACTCTACAACTGAATAATAGTAATATTTATTATATTAATTAGAGCTATTTTTTGTACAGTTATCTCTTTTTAATGTTTTCATTTTATTTTTCTTAATTACATGTTAAAACAATTCTTAAAATCATTTTTTAATTCCAAATTCCTTCCCTCCCTCTCTGCTCTCCCCCTCCTTGAGAAGGCATACACTTTGGTACAGACATGTAAAACAGATTTCCTTATTAGCCATATTGCAAAAGAGAACATAGACACACACACACCTCTTTTCCCCAAAATAAAAAAAAAAGTTTTAAAAAGTATGCCTTCCTTTGTACTCAGATTCTATCAGTTCTTTCTCTGGAGGTGGATAGCATTTCCCTTCAGAAATTAGGTCCTGCGGAATTGTCTTGGATCTTTGTATTACTGGGAATAGCTCAGTCATGATCCTCGTATGATATTGCTATTACTGTGTACAGTGTTCTTTCTTTTCACTTTGCTTCAGTTCATATAAGGTTTTCCATGTTTTTCTGCAAGCATCCTGCTCATCATTTTTTATAAGCACAATAAATAGGATTTCATCACAATCATATAACACAACTTGTTCAGCCATTCCCAATTGATGGCCATCCCTTTAATTTCCATTTTTTTTTCAATTTCATAGGTGTGAGGTAGTACCTTAGAGTTCTTCTAATTGGCATTTTTCTAAACAATAGTGATTTAGAGCATTTTTCATGTGACTGTAAACGGATTTGATTTATTCTTCTGAAAACTTTGACCACTTATTAATTGGGGAATTATTTGTACTGTTATAAATTTGACTCAATTCTCTATATATTTGAGAAATGAGGGGCCTTTATTGGAGAAATTTTTTCTCAGTTTTCTGCTTTCCTTCTAATCTTGGCTGTGGAGTCTTTCGGTTTTTATTTGACCCTCTGGATCTAAGATATTAAGGAGCTTTCCTTTTTAATTTTCTTTTCTTTTTTGGAGGGGGAAGGCAGGGCAGTTGGGGTTAAGTGACTTCCTGAGGTCACATGGCTAGTAAGTGTTAAGTGTCTGAGGCCAGATTTGAACTCAGGTCCTCCTGACTCCAGGGCTAGTGCTCTATTCACTGCACCGCCTAGCCACCCCTTCCTTTTTTAAGTTCTTGAAATATATCTAGGCCCCTTTTTTTGATTATGGTTTTTAGGTAGTCCAATAATTTTTAAATTATCTCTCCTCAATCTGTTTTTCTAGGTTAGTTGTTTTTCCAATGAGATATTTCATATTTTCTTGTTTAGTTCCTTGACTAAGTTCAGATAGGTCCCTCTCCTCTATTCCAATATTTTAGGATGCAGATTTTATGAAATATTCAGTACACACAAATTTCAAACAATGTGAAAGGGAGCTCCGAACAACTTCTGGAGCCATAGCACCCACAGAACGGCACAGAGAAGCTAACCTCCTGCTGAGGACAGCCCAGCAGCCCTGCAGGGAGCAGCCAGCGCAGCACTCTGAGAGAAGGCAGCACAGCACGCCGGGAACCGACAGCGCGGCCCACAGAGCCGAGCCCAGGTCCATGGTTTTAGCCCCAGGGTGGCCGGGACTTCAGCTGGCTGGTGGAACCCCAGAACACCAGCAATTGTGGCGATTCCAGATTTATCAGCACAGATATGCCTAGGACAAAGTGAGAGGTTAGTGCCCTATGGACTTTGGGACCAGTATTTGGGGAACACGTGGCTTCCTCTCCTGGGGGCAAAAAGCTGCTGAAGAAACAGCTGCACAGAAGCCATTTTGCAGCGTCAGTAGTGGCTCTAGCTCCTGGTCTGCGAACTGTAGGAAGATCCAGCAATCAGTCTGGGGGTTAATCGCTTTTGCTTTAAACTGCCTGGATCTGGATTGTGGTCTGGGGGGGAAGTTTGGGGTGGGTATCCAACTTGCCAGAGTGGGTGGAGGCTTTACAGAGGCCACCCAACTGGCAGAAGTTGTGAAGACCCCACGTTTGGGCGGAAGCTCCCCTGTCTGGTGGCAGAGTCCTACTGTGTCAACAAGCCCAAAAATCAAGTAATTAAGTGGCAATATGCCTAGGCAAACGAAACAAAATAAACAGAAAAGTTCAACATTGGACTCCTATTTTAGGGGTAAAGAGGCTCAAAGCATGGAGGAGGACTGTGAGGTCAGAACTCCTGCACCAAAAGCCCCAAATGAAAATATAAGCTGGCTACAGGCCATAGAGGACCTTAAGAAGCAGATAAGAGAAGTGGGGGAAAATTTGGGAAGAGAAATGAAAAAGATACAAGAAAAGTATGAAATGACAGTCAACAGCCTGACTGAGGAAAATAACACCTTAAAAAATAGACTAACTCAAATAGCAAAAGAGGCTCAGAAAGGCAATGAGGAGAAGAATGCCTTAAAAAGTCGAATTTGCCAGATGGAAAAAGAATCTCAAAAGCTCACTGAGGAGATTCATTCCTTCAGAGTTAGACTGGAGCAAATGGAAGCTAGTGACTTTCTGAGAAATCAAGATGCTGTTAAACAGATCCAAACAAATGAAAGAATAGAAGGCAATGTGAAATATCTCATGGGAAAAACCACTGACCTGGAAAATAGATCCAGGAGAGACAATTTAAAAATTATTGGACAACCTGAAAGTCACGATCAAAGAAGGAACCTAGAAATCATCCTTCAAGAAATTCTCAAGGAAAACTGCCCTGATGTTTTAGAACCAGAGAGCAAAATAGAGGTTGAAAGAATCCACAGATCACCTCCTGAAAAAGATCCCGAAAAGAAAACTCCCAGGAATATTATAGCCAGGTTCCAGAATCCCCAGATCAAGGAGAAAATACTACAAGCAGCCAGGAAGAAACAATTTCAATATTGTGGAAACACAATCAGAATAGCCCAGGACCTGGCAGCTTCTACACTGAGGGATTGAAGGGCATGGAATATGATATTCCAGAGGGCAAAAGAACTGGGAATGAACCCAAGGGTCACCTACCCAGCAAAACTGAGTATTTTGTTTCAGGGGAAAATATGGTCATTCAGTGGAATAGAGGACTTTCAAGAATTCTTGAGGAAAAAACCAGAGTTGAATAGAAAATTTGACATTCAGACACAAGAAGCAAGAGATGCTTGAGAAGGTAATCAAGGAAAAGAAATCAAAAGGAACTTATCAAAGTTGGACTATTTACAGTCCTACATGGAAAAACAATAACTGTGTTTGATGAAACCTTTCTCATTATGCAAATAACTGAAGAAGGGTACATGGCATATGTTCACAGGTATACATGGATAGAGGGCACAGGTTGAATTTGATGGGAAGGGATGATTATTATTTTTTTTTTTTGGAGGGCAACTGGGGTTGGGTGACTTGCCCAGGTTCACGTGGCTGGGTTTTTGTTTGTGTGTTGGGTGTCTGGGGCCAGATCCGAGCTCGGGTCCTTCTGACTCCAGGGCTGGCTCTCTGCTCGCTGCGCCACCTAGCCACCCCAAGGAAGGGATGATTCTTAAGGGAGGAAGTCAAGAGGTAAGAGAGGAAAGTCGCAAGAGGAGATGGAGAGAGACAGGGTAGGGCAAACTATCTCATGTAGAAGAGGCAAGGGGAAGTAGTTGCAGGGGAGGGGAAGAACAGGAAGGCAAAAAGGCAAAAGCATATTCTCATTGAAGTTGGCTCAAGGAGAGAATCACATGCATACTAAATGGAATATCTTACCCTCACTCACTCTCCTGAGTAGGGGAAAGGGAGATGAGAGGGGGGATGATGAAGGGGAGGGCATTCTGGGGAGAGGGGAGGTTAGAAGTACCCACTATCAAAGAGGGACAGGATCAAAATAGGGAATGGACCAGGTAGGAGGTGAGACAGGTGGGAGGGAAATATAAGCAGTCTTTTACAACATATCTACTATGGTAAGGTTTTGCATAGATAAACATGTACAACACATACTGAATTGCTTATCTTCTCAGAGGGAGTGGGTGACAAGGGAGAAAGGGAACGGATCTGAAAATCGAATTTTTAAAATTAAATGTTTCATAAGATGTCCAGGCAGTGGGGCTCAGAGATTCACCTTGCCCTAATGGCAAAGTTGAATGGGGTATGGGAGAAGATATGGGAGAGAGCAGATTGGATGAGGGGATATCTAGTGGGACTACTATTCTGGGGTGGTGGGTAGGGAAAAAATGGGGGGAAAATGTAACTCATAATCTGGTGGAAATGAATGATGTAAACCAGAAGTTAATAAAGCATTTGTTTAATAAAAGAAAAAAAAGAAATATTCAGTAGTCAAGAGGCAACATTGTAATAGAAAGAGAGATGAACTTGTTCAGAGAGACCTAGTTTCCAATTCTTCTGTCACATTAGTTAAATGCCTGGGATCGTATCACTGAACCTCTCTCCCCAAAGCCTTCCTTTACAGAGGGCTCAGATATGTACTTTCCAAGTCATTCTTCACTTTCCATCAACATCTCTGCTTGGTTTCCACTCCTCCTCTACTGGTTTCCCCATCCCACTTGCTTTTCAGCTTCCTTTTGTATGTTGCTTTCTCCCATGAGATTATAAGTTCCTTGAGAGCAGGGCTGTCTTTCTTATTTGTATCCCCCTGTGCTTAGCACAGTGCCTGGCACATAGGAGGTGCTTAGGAAAGGTTTGTTAAATGCATGGAAAATTGAATTTCTAAGCCTGTTTCCTTTTGTGCATAATAGGAATAATAATACCCATAGTCCCTCCAGTACCAAGTGAGATCATGTATGTGAAAACTGTGTGCATACCTTAAAGTACTATGTAATGTCAGTCATTGTTATTTAAAGATTTTTGTCTTATGAATTCAATTTTCTTACATTGTATAAAGTATCCTCTTTTATTCTGTTATTAAATTCTCTTATAACAGAGTGTATCATTGAAGCATAACTTCTTTATTAATGAAGGTTTTATGTAAAAGTTTGCAGTTGTTTTTCAAATAAATATTAATCTGTACCAGTTGGTCTTTAATACTTGTGAAGTGAAAAAGATGAAGAATTTTTTATGCAGCATTTTAAAGAAAGGAAATCCTTCATAGAAGAGAATTTTCTAGATAGCTGGAATTTTTCTGCCTAGAAGTCAAAATGCATTACATATTTTCATGGTTTCTTAAATAGAACATGATGATCATTTTCTAGCCTTTTTGTGATGACACATTGCAATATAGTAGTTAGTATTCATAGTGGTGGCTTCCTGGTGTGATGGCAATTACCATGAACCAGAGCAGGATTTAGGTACTTTTGTACATCAGAGTAACCTAAATGTGACTCCTAGGTTTTCCAAAGTTTCCTTATGCTAACAGAGGGCAGAAGCACTTGAGCTCAGCCCCTTTGTTGATAGAGCTGTAAGATAATACCTGAGATACAAGAAGATCAGATACTGAAAATACCAGTTGCATACCAAAAAACTTAAGAATCAGTCAATGATATTTATTAAGTACTTACTATCTTTGGGGTACTGTACTAAGCTCTGGCTATGCAAACAAAGGCAAAAACAGCCCCTACCCTCATTTTCTAATGGAGAAGACAATCTATGTATACAAGATGCAAGGTAAATTGGAGGTGATCTCAGAGGGAAGGCTCTAGCAATATGGTTCCAAAAAGACTTTCTGCAGAGGACAGAGGGTACCAGAGGGCTGGATGAGCATTGTAGTCCAGAATATACTTGTCAGCACTAAATGAACAAAACTGAGTAAGAGCAAGTGGGGTCATGAATAAGAATACATTGTCAGAATCAGAATTAAGGGAAAGCTGGATAATGCATATGAGTAATCAGTGACAGGGTTCCCAGACAGGGTTCTGTGGATATAGGACTCTTAAATATCTGGGGTGTGTGAATTCCGTACTGTGCTTTGAATCTTAAACTGGCCTCATCTCTTTGGACTTGGTGGCATCATTTCTCATTTTCAGGTTCTTCTCTCCTTTTTCCTCTCCCTCCGTTCTATAGTATTATACTCAGTTTTACTAAATAATTATTCTTGATTGCATATCTTTTTTTCCTTCAGAGTGTTGGCTGTTAAATCTTGTATGATTCCTGACAGTATTTCCTTGGCACTTGACTTCTTTTTTTATGACAACTTGTAATATTTTTTTCTTTGACCTGGAAATGCAGGATTTGGGCTATAATGTTTCTGGAGTTTTCATTTTGGGTTACTTTTAGGAGATAACCAGAGGATTCTTTCTATTTTCACTTTGCTTTCTGGTTCTAAGACATTTGGGCAGTTTTCTGATTTTTGAAATATGATGTCTAGGCTTTTCTTTATTCCTTTTTTTATCATAGCATTCAGATAGTTTTTCTCTTCAATCTCTTTTTCACTTTTTTTTTGTCATTGAGATACCTTATATCATCTTTTTCCAAAAAAATAAAAACAAAAACAGGTAACAAATAGGCATATAGTCAAACAAAATTAATCCACGGATACTGTATGTCTTCAAATGTTTCTATTTCTGTTCCTTGAGTCGATCGCTCTCAGGAAGTGGGTGACATATTTCATAAGTCCTTTAGAAATAGGTTATTGCATGATCAGAGTTGTTAAGTGTTACAGATATACTTTTCTTTATAAACTTATTTTTGTTGTATAAATTGTTCTCCTTTCTTCTCACTTGACTTTATCGGTTTATATCCAGGATTCTTAGAAAATGTCTCTTTCATCATTTCTTGCATAATATAATTACATCCATTTCCATTTTTTCAACCATTCTCCCATCGATTGGCAGCACTTCCTAGTTGGTTTCTTTTCTCACATTTTTTAATATCTCCTTCAGAATCAGGAAGTTTGTTTTGATTGTAAATATCGCCTCCCCAGTTTTAACCTCCATCATTCCTCCCTATCTCTGCTAATTTTCCTGTTGAATTTGATGTATTTTTATACAAAATTGTGTGTGTTCAACCTTTCTTTTGTCTCTTTCAGATGAGGGAGTTTCATGTACTTCCAACCTGCCCCAGCCCTTCTCCATGTTTTTGTATTTTCTTCTTTTCATGCATCCCAATTATGAGAAATAGCAATTTCCACCCCCTTCTTCCTCCTTTCTATAATAATAGTTTCTTTTTTTATACTCCCTTCTCATTCTTCTTTTAAAACCCTCAGAACAGAAGCACCTCACCCTCCAAGTCCCCTTCCTTTCGTACCCCTTTCCTCCCCTCCCCCCAATTAAAAAAAAAACACCCATGTGAAAAATGGAAGTCAAACAAATTTCTGCTTTGCCTCTGTCCAGAAATGTGTTTGCCATCTTGTATATTTTGTTCTTCACCTTTTTGTGATGGGTAGTGTTCTTCATCATCTGTCCTTTGGCCTCTTGTTTGATTTTTGCATTAATCAGAGTTCTGAAGGCTTTCAAAGGCCATTCAGAGCTTCTCTGAAAGCATTCCCTTCATCATTTCTTACAACATAGTTCCATTCAGTTTTTATACTATCATTTGTTCAGCCATTTTCCAATTGGTAGGCAACTCCTTAGTTTACAGGGTTTTTTTGCCACCCTGGAAAAAGCTGCTATAAGCGTTTTTGTACGTATATGCCCTTTTCCTCTTTCATGTCTTTTGGTGTATTGACCTAGTAGTACGCTAGCTGACTCAAAGTCTAGTGACTTTCCAAATTGCTTTCCAGAAGGGCTGGACCAATTCACAGTTCTGCTGACAGTGCATCAGTGTGCCTATTTTCCCATTACTTTTCCAGCATGACATTTTCCTCTTTTGTCAGTCTAATGGGGATGAAGTGAAATCTCCAAGTTGCCTTAATTTATATTTCTTATTGATAGTAAATTAGAGCACTTTTTCCTTGTCAGTATTTTTTAAAGACTCTATGTTTCTGAAGACACACTTATTTCTTCTCCCTCCATTAGAAACTTAGCTCTTTATCATCTTACAGCACCTTCCAATTACACACATGAATTTAATTTTCTGGGTTTCTTTCTTCCTTTTCCTAAGCAGCTGGGTCAGTCAATGAGCAAGCATTTAAGTGCCTACTATGTGCTAGACAAGCTGCTACATGCAGGGATGTTGCACTGTATGCATAAAGAGCTGAGCCTGAAGCTCAGATCCAGCCTCAGATAATATCTCTGTGATGCTAAGCACTTATGTCACCTGTCTGCCTCAGTTTCCTCCACTGTAAAGTGGGAATAATAATAACACCTATGTCCCAGGGTTGTGGTGAAGATCAGATGAAATAAAATGTACACTCAGTGCAGTGCTTGTGGCTTTAAAAAGCTGCTTCTTTTCCTTGTCTCTCCCCTTTGGTTCTCTATTTTTCATTTCACAGTTCTCTTCATCAGGAATTCTTCAACATCCTCTTCCATTAGATCCATTTTCCCCCTTTAGGATTATACTTAGATTTGCATGGTAAATTATTCTTGGTTGTAGATTTATGTCTTTTCCTTTATGGAATACTGTCTACCAAACTTCTTGTTTGTATTAGAAACTTCTGGGGTTTGTGCGATATTGACTATAGTTTCTTGGTATTTAACTTCTTTCTATGCTTGCAGGTTTTGTTTTGTTTTGTTTTTCTTTACATGAGAACCCAGAATTTTGGCTCTGCCGGTCCTCTGAGTTTTCAGTTGGGGGTATCTTTCAAGAAAGAGGTAGTGGATTCTTTTTATTTTTCTTTTATTATTATTATTTTTTTTAATTAACCAAATGCTTTATTAACTTCTGGTTTCCATCATTCATTTCCACCAGATTTTGAGTTACATTTTTTTCCCCATTTTTCCCCTACCCACCATCCCAGAATAGCAATCCCACAAGATATCTCTTCCTTCAATCTGCTCTCTCCCATATCTTCTCCCATACCCCCTTCGACTTTTCCATTAGAGCAAGGTGAATTTCTCTGCCCCAATGCCTGCACATCTTATCTCCCAATTACAAGCAAAAGAGTATTAATAATAGTATTTAAATATATTTGAAACATTTAATGTTAAGACCTAGAATTTCAGATCCATTTCCTTCCTCCCTTGTAACCCATTCCCTCTGGGAAGATAAGTAATTCAGTATATGTTGTACATGTCTAGTTATGCAAAATATTACCATAATAGATATATTGTACAAGGCTGCTTATAATTCCCTCCCACCCATCCCACCCTCACCTGGTCCATTCCCTACTTGATCCTGTCCCTCTTCAATAGTGGGTACTTCCAACCTCCCCTCCCCCCAAGGATGCCCTCCCATCCATCATCCCTCCTCTCATCGCCCTTCCCCCTATTCTGCTGCAGGTTGAGATATCCCATTTAGTATGTATGTCATTCTCTCCCTGAACCAAATTCAATGAGAATGCGGTTTTGCCTTTTTGCCTTCCTATTCTTCCCCTCCCCTGTAGCCACTTCTCCTTGCTTCTTCTACATGAGATAGTTTACCCTACCCTATCTCTCCCCATCTCCTCTTGCCACTTTCCTCTCTCACCTCTTAGCTTCACCCCTTAAGTATCATCCCTTCCCACAAAATTCAACCTGTACCCTCTATCCATGTATAACTGTAAACATATATACACACATTCACATATGTATTCATATGACCATACACCCTTCTTCCATTATTTTCATACTGAGAAAGGTTTCATCAGTCACAGTCATTGTTTTTCCATGTAGGAATGTAAATAGTTCAACTTTGATAAGTTCCTTTTGATTTCTTTTCCCCGATTACCTTCTCAGGTAGCTCTTGCTTCTTGTGTCTGGATGTCAGATTTTCTATTCAACTCTGGTTTTTTCCTCAAGAATGCTTGAAAGTCCTCTATTCCACTGAATGACCATATTTTCCCCTGAAACAAAATACTCAGTTTTGCTGGTAGGTGACCCTTGGGTTCATTCCCAGCTCTTTTGCCCTCTGGAATATCATATTCCATGCCCTTCCATCCCTCAGTGTAGAAGCTGCCAGGTCCTGTGCTATTCTGATTGTGTTTCCACAATATTGAAATTGTTTCTTCCTGGCCGCTTGTAGTATTTTCTCCTTGATCTGGGGATTCTGGAACCTGGCTATAATATTCCTGGGAGTTTTCCTTTTGGGATCTTTTTCAGGAGGTGATCTGTGGATTCTTTCAACCTCTATTTTGCCCTCTGGTTCTAAAACATCAGGGCAGTTTTCCTTGAGAATTTCTTGAATGTTGAGTTCTAGGTTCTTTCTCTGATCATGGCTTTCAGGTAGTCCAATAATTTTTAAATTGTCTCTCCTGGATCTATTTTCCAGGTCAGTGGTTTTTCCCATGAGATATTTCACATTGCCTTCTAATCTTTCATTTGTTTGGATCTGCTTAACAGCATCTTGATTTCTCATAAAATCACTAGCTTCCATTAGCTCCAGTCTAACTCTGAAGGAATGAATCTCCTCAGTGAACTTTTGAGATTCTTTTTCCATCTGGCAAATTCGACTTTTTAAGGCATTCTTCTCCTCATTGCCCTTTTGGGCCTCCTTTGCCATTTGAGTTAGTCTATTTTTTAAGGTGTTGTTTTCCTCAGTCAGGCTGTCAACCCTCATTTCATACTTTTCCTGCGTCCTTCTCATTTCTCTTTCCAATTTTTCCTCCACTTCTCTTATTTGATTTTTAAAGTCCTTCTTAAGGTCCTCTGTGGCCTGCAACCTGCTCATGTTTTCCCCTGGGGCTTTTGGAGCAGGATTTCTGACCTCACAGTCCTCTTCCTGTTCCATGCTTAGATCCTCTTTGCCCCTAAAATAGGAGTCTAATGTTGCATTTTTCTGTTTATTTTGTTTCCTTTGCCTTGGCATGTTGCCACTTAATTACTTGACTTTTCGGCTTGTTGCCACAGTAAGACTCTGCCACCAGACAGGGGAGCTTCCGTCGTGAATGTTGGGGTCTTCACAACTTCTGTTCCTGGCAAGCTGGATACCCACCCCATGACCTCCACCCTAGATCCCAATCCAGATGCAGGGAGGTTAAAGCAAGAGCGATTACTCCCTAAGACTGATCGCTGGATTTCCCTACACTTCGCAGGCCAGGAGCTGGAGCTGCCTCTGAAAACTGCAAAATGGCTTGTCTCCTCAGTGGCTTCTAGCCCCCAGGGGAGGAAGCCAATGCGTTCCCCAAATACTGGTCCCAGAGTCCATAGGGCACTAATCTTTCACTTTGTCCTAGGCATGTCTGTGTGTATAATTCTGGAATAACCACAGCTTCTGGTGTTCTGGGGTCCGTCCAGCCAGCTGCTGGCCCGGCCGCCCTGGGGCTAAAACCGCAGCTCACACAGACCTGGGCTCGGCTCTCCGAGCACTGTGCAGAGCTGCACTGCCGGCTCCCAGGGTGCTGTGCTGTTCCTTCCTGCTGGGCTGTCCTCATCGGGAGGTTAGCTTCTCTGTGTCGTTCTGTGGGTGCTGGGGCTCCAGAACTCGTTCAGAGTCCCCTTTTACATAGTTTGGAGGTGATCTGGGGGGAGAGTGCCTTGGACGAGCTGTTTCTACTCCACCAGATTCTTTTTATTTTTCAATGTGCCTTCCAGTTTTAATAGATCTGGGCAATTTTCACTTGTGATTTTTGTCAAATATAGAAAGTTTTTCCATAGGTATTCTTCAGTTTCCTTTAAATTATGTTTTGACGGCATATAATAAAGCAGATCTGATAATTCTTTTTATTTCCTCTGTTGTAAATGCACCTTGTTCATTTTTAATTTTATAACTTTATTTTCCTCTTTTTCTTAATTTTTATTGGTCTTTTTATAAAGGCTCTTAGTTTTATCAGTTCTGTAGTCTTTTTGTTATTCAGTTTCTCTATTCTCCTTAAATTTACAAGCTAATCCTTTATACTTCTTTTAAAGTATCTGATTTGTTAATTTTCTAGTCCTCTAAATTAGGTGCTCAGTTCATTAATCCTTTTTTTCTATTTTGTTAATTTTTCAGAGATACAGATTTTTCCACTGAGGACCACTTTAGTTGCATCCAAAAAATTTTAGTATATTGTTTCATTGTTATCAATATCTTTAACATCATTATTTGTGGGTTTTGTGTTTTAGTCTTTGATCTATTCATTATTCAGGATTGATGCCATTACTTAGTTTCCATTTGTATCTTTTGTTCTTATTTTCTTTATCCATTACTAATTTTAATTTTATACTATATAAATTACTTGTTTATTAGGCAGCTAGGTGGCACAGTGGATAGAGCGCTGGTCCTAAAGTCAAGAATACCCAAGTTGAAATCCAGCCTCAGCTACTTACTAGCTCTGGGACCTTGGGCAAATTATTAAGTGCTTGGCCCAGTGTCTGACACCCTATATAAATGCTGCTAATTATTGTTGTTATGATATATGCTTTTGTAATCTTTTTATGAGTTCTTTATGCTCTTAACATTTGGTCAGATTTTGTGATGGTTTCATAGAATTGCTAGAAATTTGTATTATTTAATAGTCCCTTTTAGAAATCTAGACTCAGTCCAAACTAGTTTATCTAACAACTTGTGCACAGCTCCTTATACCCACATAAGAAGAGGTCCCAGCACTGTGGTAGAACATGTCTTGGCTTTTATGAATGCGTGACCTTTGATAAGTTACTTAACCACACATCTAAAAATGAAAATGTTTATCTAGATGGTTTTGAAGGTCCTTTCTAACTTTTATATCTATGGTTCTGTCATAGGCAGAGGATGATCTTCTGATGGTCCTTGAAATACATAAACACCGAGTAAGACAGTCAGTAATGCCTGCGTGTGTTAGGCCCAGAGCTTAGCACTAGGGATGCAAAGAAAGGCAAGAGACAGTTGTTGCCCTCCAGGAGTTCACAGCTTAATGGAGGAGACAACAAGCAGACAAATATGTACAAGCAAGCTGTATACAGAATAAATGGGAAATAATCAAAAGACAGAAGACACTAGAATTAAGGGAGATCAGGAAAGGCTTCCTGTTGAAGGTGGCATTTAGCTGGGGCCTGAAGGAAGCCACGAGGCAGAGGTGAGGAGGGAATGTTCTGGGCATGGGGACACGGGCAGCGAAAATGGCTGGTCAGGAGATGAAAGAGCATGGATGCCGTTGTTCCTGGAGCAGAATACATGGTATAAGAAGAAGGGAAAGGTAGGTGGGAGTAAATCATGAAGGGCTTCGAACACTAGAGGATTTTATATTTGCTGCTGAAGATGATAAGGAGCCAGCTGGGTGGCATAGTGGATAGAGCATTGGACCTGGAATCAAGAAGACCTGAGTTCAAATCCAGTCTCAGACACTTAGTAGTTGTATGGCCCTGAGCAAGTAATTTAACCTTTGTCTACCTCAGTTTCCTCAACAGTAAAATGGAGTTAACAATGACACGTACCTCAGAGGATTGTTGTGAGGATCAAATGAGATAATATTATAAAGCACAGCAGAGGGCCCAGCACATAGTAGGTTCTTAATAAATTCTTGTTCCCTCAGTCCTTCCCTCCCTTTATTTGTTGCCTTTATTCAAGTGTTAAAGAGGAATACTGAAATCTCCTACTATTATTGTGCTACTATTTAGAGTCTTTTTTTTTTTTTTGCAACTTGTGTAGCATCTCTTAAGAGATCTTAGCTTCTATAGTACTTGGTAAGCATCATTAATGCTGTTTTCTTTGTGCTGTATCCTCTTACTGTTCTTCTGGTCCCATGTGTATGTTGGAAGAGGGACAGTAAGACAAGACTCTGTGACAGGGGATCATCACCACTGTGAGGAGTCTGGGTACCAGCTTGACTTGCATTCTCTGTCTTTGTTGGTGTCCCTGGGGGAAGCCTCCTACAGTGGATTGTAAGGAGGCCTTTTGTACCAAAGGTCTGAGAAATAATAACATGATGGTAATAGTGGAATACTTTGGAATTCAGAGCTCTTTCTAGTTATCTGGAAGGAGAACAAGGTGCCTATACCAAATATTGTGGAACCCTGACAGTCAGAATGACTAAGTTGGTACTAAAGTGGTTTTAGAATCTTCATATTGCTATTTAAAGCCTTGCCTACCCTGGCTTCAACCTATCATTCCAAGTTTCTTGTATATTACTGCTCTTTATACACTTTCTGGCCCAGCCAACTGGCCTTCTTGCTAACCCTCTCAACTGCCATCCTAATCCTGAGGCTCTTGCTGCTTTCTCTAGTGCTACTGCCCCTCTCCTAACTCCTTAGTATTGACCTTGTATCAGTTTGGTATCTAGTGTTGTTCTAGCATGCCACAGGGCCTGGCAGAAGCTGTGGAGAAGAGAGATACAACAGTCTGGCAGAAGCACAAAAGTCCTGATTCTTTTAAAAAGGAAGAGAGTCTAAAAGTAATAACAGACCACTGATAGGTCGCCTTGATTCCTTACCAAAACAGTTCTCGAATTTATTATGTAAGGCACAGTTAGCCAACTTCCAGAAAAGGGAGGAGGCATCATGAAGAGGTCATGCTGGACTCACTACACTTCCTTTTTGGCAGGGCTATTAGACTATTAGGATTAGAAAATCCTGTACATGTAGCAGATCACCTGACAGCATCACTTCTGCTCTTCTCGTGGACAAGTGAATCCTATGTCTTAGGTAAACTAGGAAGTATTTGAATGACCAGACCTCATTCCTAAGGAAACTTCCAGGAGGAGGCTCAGGGCCCAGGCATTTGGGGTTAGCCTTGTACTGTGTAACATTTTTATCAATAACTTGAATGGAGGCATAGAAGTGAAGCTTATCAAAGCTGCAGATGACTTAAAACCTTAAGAAATACCAACAAGGGGGGCGGAACCAAGATGGCGGAGTAGAAACAGCACTTCCAAGGTGCTCTGCCCCATACCACCTCCAAACAATGTAAAAGGGGAATCTGAACAACTTCTGGAGCCCCAGCACCCACAGAATGACACAGAGAAGCTAACCTCCTGCAGAGAGCAGCCCTGAAGGGAGCGACCAGCACAGCGTGTTGGGAACCGACAGCGCAGCACTCTGGGAGCCAAGCCCAGGCCCGAGTGAGCCGTGGTTTTAGCCCCAGGGCAGCTGGGCCAGCAGCCAGTTGGAGGGACCCCAGAACACCAGCAGCTGTGGCGATTCCTGAATTATCAGCACAGATATGCCTAGGACAAAGTGAGAGGTTAGTGCCCTATGGACTTTGGGACCAGTATTTGGGGAACGCGTCGGCTTCCTCTCCTGGGGGCGAAAAGCTACTGAGGAAACACAGCACAGAGGCCATTCTGTAGCGTCAGTGGCACCTCCAGCTCCTGGTCTGCAAACTGTAGAGAGATCCAGCAATCATTCTGGGGGGTAATTGCTCTTGCTTTAACCTGCTTGGATCTGGATTGCAGTCTTGGGGGGAGGCTTGGAGTGGTTATCCAATTTGCTAGAGCAGGTGGAGGCTTTACAGAGGCCACCCAACCTCTGGAAGTTGTGAACACCCCCACTTTTGAGTTTGGGACCGAAGCTCTCCTGTCTGGTGGCGGAGTCCTACTATGGCAACAAGCCCCCAAATCAAGTAATTAAGTGGCAATATGCCTAGGCAAAGGAAACAAAAAGAAAAATGCAACTTTAGACTCCTATTTTGGGGGCAAAGAGGATCAAAGCATGGAACAGGAGGAGGACTGTGAGGTCAGAACTCCTGCACCAAAAGCCCCAAATGAAAATACAAGCTGGCTACAGGCCATAGAGGACCTTAAGAAGCAGATAAGAGAAGTGGGGAAAAATTTGGGAAGAGAAATGAAAAAGATGCAAGAAAAGTATGAAATGACAGTCAACAGCCTGACTGAGGAAAACAACACCTTAAAAAATAGACTAACTCAAATGGCAAAGGAGGCCCAAAAGGGCAATGAGGAGAAGAATGCCTTAAAAAGTCGAATTTGCCAGATGGAAAAGAATCTCAAAAGTTCACTGAGGAGATTCATTCCTTCAGAGTTAGACTGGAGCAAATGGAAGCTAGTGACTTTATGAGAAATCAAGATCTGTTAAACAGATCCAAACAAATGAAAGAATAGAAGGCAATGTGAAATATCTCATGGGAAAAACCACTGACCTGGAAAATAGATCCAGGAGAGACAATTTAAAAATGATTGGACTACCTGAAAGTTATGATCAGAGAAAGAACCTAGAAATCACCCTTCAAGAAATTCTCAAGGAAAATTGCCCTGATGTTTTAAAACAACCCAGAGGAAGAAATAGAGGTTGAAAGAATTCACAGATCAACTCCTGAAAAAGATTCCAAAAAGAAAACTCCTAGGAATATTATAGCCAGGTTCCAGAACTCCCAGATCAAAGAGAAAATACTACAAGCAGCCAGGAAGAAACAATTTCAATATTGTGGAAACACAATCAGAATAGCCCAGGACCTGGCAGCTTCTACACTGAGGGATCGAAGGGCATGGAATATGATATTCTGGAGGGCAAAAGAGCTAGGATTGAAGCCAAGGGTCACCTACCCAGCAAAACTGAGTATCTTGTTTCAGGGGAAAATACGGTCATTCAGTGGAATAGAGGACTTTCAAGCATTCTTGAGGGAAAAACAAGAGTTGAATAGAAAATTTGACATTGAGACACAAGAAGCAAGAGAAGCTTGAGAAGGTAATCAGGGAAAAGATATCAAAAGGAACTTATCAAAGTTGATCTGTTTACATTCCTATATGGAAAAACAATAACTGTGTCTGATGAAACCTTTCTCATTATGAAAAGAATTGAAGAAGGGTATATGGGCATATGAATACATATGTGAATGTGTGTATATATGTTTACAGGTATACATGGATAGAGGGCACAGGTTGAATTTGGTGGGAAGGGATGATATTTAATGGGTGAAGTTAAGAGGTGAGAGAGGAAAGTGACAAGAGGAGATGGGGAGAGACAGGGTAGGGTAAACTGCCTCATATAGAAGAGGCAAGGGGAAGTAGTTGCAGGGGAGGGGAAGAACAGGAAGGCAAAAAGGCAAAACCCTATTCTCATGAATTTGGCTCAGGGAGAGAATGACATACATACTAAATAGGATATCTCACCCTGCAGGAGAGTAGATGGAAGGGGGATGAGAGGGGGGATGATGGAGGGGAGAGCATCCTCGGGGGAGGGGAGGTTGGAAGTACCCACTTTCAAAGAGGGACAGGATCAAAGTAGGGAATGGTCCAGGTGGGGGGTGGGATGGGTGGGAGGGAAATATAAGCAGTCTTTTACAATATATCTACTATGGTAATGTTGTGCGTAGCTAGACATGTACAACACATAGTGAATTGCTTATCTTCCCAGAGGGAGTAGGTGGCAATGGAGGAAGGGAATGGATCTGAAATTCGAAGTCTTAAAATGAAATGTTTCAAATGTATATAAATACTATTATTAATACTCTTTTGCATGTAATTGGGAGATAAGATGTGTAGGCATTGCGTTCAGAGATTTATCTTGCCCTAATGGCAAAGTCGAAGGGGGTATGGGAGAGAGCAGATTGGATGAGGGGATATCTTGTGGGACTGCTATTCTGGGGTTGTGGGTAAGGGGAAAATGGGGGAAAATTGTAACTCAAAATCTGGTGGAAATGAATGATGTAAACCAGAAGTTAATAAAGCATTTGTTAAAAAAAGAAAAAGAAATACCAAACAAATAATATGACAGGAGGGAAAAAGATGATTTAACAGGTTAGAATGTTGGTAAAACTTATGAATAAAATGACATTTAATAGTGATAAATGTAGTCATATATTTGGGTTCAAAAAATCAATTTGACAAGTACCAGATGCGGGAGGTGTGGCTAGAAAGCAGTTGATTTGTTACCCTTAATATCCATGGGCAGTTTTCTCTCCCCTGCCCTCTCCCCTAGCTTTTATTTTAAAAGTTGTTTTGATTCCTCTGGTGCTGTGAAAAGATGCCTAGTTCTGAGTTCAGGTCCCAATTTGATCATATCGTATATCAAAGCAATAACCTTCACGGGCGTGTTTCCTTTTCTGCTTGGACTGGATGATGTCTAAGATTCCTTTAAGTTCTAAGTCTGAGACTCCAGACCATTTCATTCTTACTAGCCCTTGTTAGGCAAACTTTGTCATTGTCACTTGTCCTTGTTGCCGCCAGCTATGATATTTCTTTCATACATGTAAGATTTAAGATAGATTGTTAGTGGTCCTAAGGAAAAGCACAGTGCTGTGCTCTGTAAAATGCAAGCCATGGTGCCTTGTCTGTGAGAGCTCAGTAAGTCCAGATTCTGTTCTCAGATACTATCTTCTCAAGAGGCTATACACAAATCTGCCTTTCTTTTGTTTGGCATCAGTGATTAAAAAAATAAAGAAAAAATCACCCCCTTTGCTTAGTACATGCTTTCTCGATTCCTTCTGGCCGTGTCATTTTTGACCATCTGAATCACTAGAAGTGGGTAGTAGTTGTCTGGACAAGTATCAGGAGTTTCCCAGTCATGTCCTGGATACATGCCCTGGAAAGATGGCAGATTTTCTTTTGTTACTAAGCTGACAGATATTATGCTCAATATAAATACCTGTCAGCAAAATCCCTAAAGACCACTGCTTGTCCCCTCTCCTTCTTACCCCTACTGAAGGATTTCTCCTCACCTGACAGTACCTTTGGATCAGCAGCTTCATTCCTTGGAGAATAAGAAGCTAATTTGTAAAGGTTTTACCTTCTTCCTTTTGAGGAAAAACATGCTATCTGTTGCTTAACTATAAGAATTATTCTCTTTTTTCACTTGTCACATTCTTCTGTCTTCAGCTTCCTGATACACAGGCCAAGATTCCTCTCTTTTCCTTTAGATATGTTTTTGTCCTTGGTTTCATTACAAAGGTTTTGTTTTGGTTTGTTTTTTAAAGGAACATTACATCTCTCTCTGGTAATTTGGATGGACAGAATGAAGAGACATTCCTCAGCCCTTCTCCCTCCCCCTTTAGAACCTACTTCAAGCAGGGAGACCATTTTGTACGTAGAACATAGATAAATCACTTAGCCATGTTAGAACTGAAGTGTTCTATTCATTGTCACTTGTCCTTGTTGCCGCCAGCTATGATATTTCTTTCATACATGTAAGATTTAAGATAGATTGTTAGTGGTCCTAAGGAAAAGCACAGTGCTGTGCTCTGTAAAATGCAAGCCATGGTGCCTTGTCTGTGAGAGCTCAGTAAGTACTGTTTAGTGATGTGCTGCAGTACAACAGAACAAATATTATGCTGGACGGAGGTGTAAAAAGAAGCCTTAGAAGACTACGGTTCCACCACCTCCTGATTGTGATCTGTGGAATCAAAACCATCATTTCTTCAGACCCTTGAAGTCTGGCTTGCATCTCTACCATGCTGCAGGAGCTGTTCCTTCAGAAGCCACTGGCGACCCTGAATCTCTTGTCTCTGTGCCCATTGACCTTCACCTGCCTATAGTATTCAACACTAATGATCACATTCCACCCCCCTACCCCTGTGTTCCTTCCTACTTTGCCTTCTGTAATAGCACACTTTCCCAGTCTTCTTCCTTCCTCTCTTAATCTCTTCTCTCTTTCTTGTGCCTTTTCTTTCTTTAATCTATTTCCTGACCTGGCTTTGTTCAGAAGACACTTCATTCCTAGCTGCCCTTTGCAGTGATGTTGGTCCTTCTCTCTTGCCACACTGGGCTCAGAGGAGTTGGTTGCATGTTTCTTGCTCCTTATTGATTCCTCAAGATCCTCCTTCTGCTTTCACCTCTTCGCAGCTTTCTCATCCTCCTGCTTACTAGGAAAATTAAAGCTATCTGTTGTGGGTTGCCTCATCTCTCTTGTTCCATGCCTCAAAACTTTTCTATCTTCACTCATTCTCACTGACTTTCAATTTTCTCATCTGTAAAATGGTAGGGGTGAAAGATTAGACTAGACCTCTCTAAAATCTTTCTAACTCTGTATCATAAGAAGCATTTTCTGATCCACCTTCAGTCCACATATTGGAAATAAACTTTAATTGATTTCACATAATACTTTTTTTTATACTTAAGCATTTAAATATGCTCAGGGTATTTTTATGTACATTGTATCTCCTTACTGAACTTAGTGGTCTGGACTAGGGGTGGGGAACCTGCAGCCTTGAGGCCACATGTGGCCCCCTAAGTCCTCAAGTGCAGCTTTTTGACCGAATCCAAATTTTGACTGATTCACAAACTTTACAGTCCTTAGGATTTGTTTTGTGAAATTTGGATTCAGTCAAAGGGCCACACTTGTGGACCTAGCGGGCTACATGTGGCCTTGAGGCCACGGGTTCCCCACCTCTAGTCTTGACCATTCCATTTTTCTCTCCTACCCAGTCCTTAAGAAAGTGCCATGGGAACCGCTTAGTATCCCCCAAATAATGCTAGCTCTCTGTACTTTCAACATAGCAGGAAGATAATCGGTGAATGATTGTGGAATGAATATAAAAACTTTCTGGTACATTTTTTCTAAAAATGATTTGATGAACTTTGAAAGACTTTAGAATTCTGATATGAATGAAACTATGATATGCAACAGTTTTGGTGGAGTAACAGAAGCAGTAGTTTTTTAAGTAGTAAGGTCATATAATTTTATACTGAGACTGGATCCCAGAGATCTCAGAATCTCAGAAGTACAAAGGACTAAAGGTAAAACATGCTACTTACCTCCTTAGACTGTATCACATATTATGAATATGTTGGACTTAAAATGCAGAATATGATATATAGCTTTAGACCTGGTTAATATGAGAATTTGTTTTGCAGGTCTATGCATATTTATTATGAAGGGTTTTGTTTTTTTTATTGTTCTGTTGGAGGCAGGCTTGAGGAGTGAGGTAATAAATAGTTGCATAAATTACTTTTAAAACATATTTGATAAGTCTATGCTTGTTTCCTGTATTGCCACAGTAAGGTCCCCTTAATATCTATCTGTTTTTCATGCAGAATGAGAAGACTTTGAGGCATTCCATGAGTTGTTCAAGTCACATTTCTAAGGTACTGTGTAATCATTTCTCTGGAATTCTTTTTGTGGTCTTGTGATAGATTTTCTTTTGCAGTATGTGTTTTTAGTATTTTTTCCTCCAAAGAACATAAAGCCCTTAATATGCATTTTATATTTACTCTTTAAAGCCAGCAAACTAGATATGCAACAGTTTTGGTGGAGTAACAGAAGCAGTAGTTTTTTAAGTAGTAAAGTCATATAATTTTATACGGAGACTAGATCCCAGAGATCTCAGAATCTCAGAAGGAATGTTAAAGGACAGCTAGTCCAATTATCCTTTAGATAAACAAGTCCCTTCTACAACAGTCTTGACACGTGGTAATCCAACTTCTCAAGGACTTCTCCAGGGATGAGGATTTCTTTACTTAGCAAAACAGAGCATTCTGATTTTTAACAACACTAATTACAGTAAAGTTCTTTCTTATTTATATAAGAATCTTTGAGTAGGAAGGGATTTCAGAGGACATTTAGTTCAGTCTTTAAAGTTCATACAGGTTCTAAATCTGTGATCACTGTAATCAAAGCCAGGAAAAAAAGGGTTTAAAAGGGGATTGACCCTGGTTTCTACACTTACAAAGAAATGATTAGCTTCATTTCTGTTTTTCTAGAAGAATTTTTTTGGCAAACTTTGATTATTTCCAAAATGCTATTTCTGTTTTATTTGTCCTTTTGTATGGTAGAACACTGAATTTGAAGGAACAGTCTCAATTAAAAGGGAAGTCGTAGCCCCTCCCCCTATGGAAAAGAGAATATTAATTTAAGACCACAAGAAATCCATTGTTTTCAAAAAGCATATGTAAATTTTACTGTTCTGACTGGAAAGAAACAGCTGCATGATCAGATTATGAATTTTAAAGTCAGGCTAGAAGGACCCCACACATACATCTAGGTTAACCTCTATCTGATCTCGATTCCTCTGTAAAATCTTACAAATAATCATCCACCTTCCCTGTGAAGATTTCTAGCAAAGGATAATGTGTAACATCGAGAAGAAATGCATACTATTTTGGACAGATTGGGAAGTTTTTCTTTATAAAAAGCCTAACTCTGCCCCCAGGCAACTTCCAACTATTACTCCTAGTTCTTTGTTCTAAACCAAGGATCTTGAATTCTCTGTACCTTACAGTCACTTGTGTGACTGGAAAGATGTAGTGAGGTAGATTTAATCTTCATCTCTGCCCAGACTTGATTCAGGTATTTGAAGACAGCTATGTGGAAAGGGACTAGACATGTTATGCGGGGTCCAGATTCTAGTATGTTTATTGTTTGTCATTTATTGAAATGCTTTTGATTTAATAGCATAAAATGTTGCTCTAAAGCCTCGCCAACAAAAAGCTCCCACAAATGTTTGTTGTACAAGATTCCTTGAAATATTGAACAGCAGCTAATTTTGATTGACCCTATAATTATATCAAAGAAGGCATAACACAACAGAAAGGCATTCTACTCAAAGGTCATTTGTCATTATCCCAGAGGACTCCTAAGCAGAGTCTAACCGGAAGGGAGACTTCGGCAGGTGATGAAGTCCTCAAGATAATCAGCCCTGTTTCCATATGTTTGAAGTGCATCAAACCTGTTTCGTTCCTTGTCTCACCTCCCCCTCCTCTTTTGGTACCTGGCATTCTGATTTCTGCCTAACCACTCTGCTAAAACCACTCTGTCCAGGGTTTCCAATAGTCTCTTAATGCCTAAATCCAATCTAACTTCTTAGCCTTCTTGACTTCTCTGTAGCTTTTGACACTGAAGACCACCTCTTCCTTTAGATACTCTGCTATCCCTGTGTTTTTGTGACCTGGTTCTCTTCCTGCTTAGCTGACCAATCTTTTCGGTCTCCTTTCCTGGTCATTATCCATGTACTGGAACTTTCAAGTATGTGCCTTTCTCCTGGGCCTTCCCCTTTTTTCCTTTACTGTCTTCCTTGATATCATCAGTTTCCAAACATTCCTTTATCTTTATTAGTGCTGTCTGCCCATTCCCCACCCTGAAATTACTTTGTAATTACCTTTCTACATCTGCGTTATATTCCCCAAGTTGTATGTAATATGCTCCTTTAAGATAGGGGCTGCTTCATTTTATATTTTTATCCTCAGTGCCTAGCCATGTGGGAGGGACAGGGGCTGGATATATGATTTTATTATTATCATGGGTGGGGAAAATCCCCAATGCACTTTCTTTGTGATGCAGTCTAAGAGAATTGCCTAAGACCTGAGAAATTAAGTAAGAGTTCCAGGATCAATCACGTAGCCATTAGGAACATGAAAACAGATCTTTCTGGTTCCAGGGCTTCCTTCTGTCAACTACACCATATTCACATATTCATACTCCTTTGATAGAATATAATTTAATGAAGATGACAATATTTGTAGAAAGACATCATGGTATAGTGTATATAGAGCTGGATCTCTTGGTATTTATTTAGCCATCCCTAGGACTGCTTCTCATTGAAATGCCGTCTATAGGTACAAGTTTCCCCTCCAGCCTGTCCTGCTTCTGTAACCTGGAACTGGGTGGTAAGAGACAGATGCCAAATGTGCTTCTTTTCCTATATCCTGCAATATCAGACCCCTCTGTGAGATTCTGGAGCCCCTTCTTTGCCTTGATACACAGCCTCAGCCTACTTTCAGTCCCTGTCCTGAAGGCTCCACATAGCTGTTCCTGGCCAGTCCCTATCCCTAGTATCCAGAGACTGCTCTGTCTGTCTTGCTGTTTCTCCCCAGGGTGGAAAAAAATGACTCACTTTGACTTTTTCTTGGATTTCTAGTCAGAACTAGATCTGGTACATTTCTGAGATCTTTTGTGAAGGAATTGTGGAGGCAAGCTCAGCTATACTTCCTGGTACTCTGCCATCTTGGTTCCTCCTCCCAGTTCTTCATGGTCCCAAAACACACTACTTTTTTTCCCCTACAGCCTCAATTAAATTACCTCCTGCATCTCCCAAAATTGGTTCACATTCTAGGGTGTTGATATATTTGTAGAAGTTATGTATATGTTTTCTCTTGAAATATATGTACAACCTTTAAAAGGATTCTAATGTTCTAGAGGCAGTGTAAGTATAAAGAAGATTGATTTGTCTTGGAGTCAGAAGATCTGTTTTAGGTCTATGATTTCTAGATATCTGTATCTATCCCACATCACCATCTGCCTGTTGGACATTTTTAAACTGCATTTCCCAAACTTAATATGTCTAAAACAGAAGTCATTATCTTTCTCTCTAGACCTTGCCTTTTCTGAACTTCCCTCCTACTCTCCAGGGTGCCACCACCCTTTTAGCCAGCCAGGATACACAAGTTTGGTGTCATATTTAAGTCCTAAGTCTCTCTTACCCTGTGTATCCAGTCAGTTGCCAAATTGTATTGTTTCTTTATTTACATCTTTTAAATGATCCCTTTCTCTCCACTCCTACCACCACTCCCTTTATCACCTCTTATCTGGACATGGAAAACAACTATTTAATCGGTCTGCCTACCTGATGTTTCAACATATTCTAGACCATCTTTCTTACAGCTTACAAAGTGATTTTATTTAAGTTTAGATATAACAACAGCTATCATTTACATGGCACCTGCTGTGTACGAGGTGCTATGCTTAGCACTTTACAAAGATTTCATTTGATTCCCACAGTAACCCTGGGAACTAGATATTATTATTATCCCCATTTTATAGGTGAGGAAACTTAAGGCAGGCAGAGATTAAGTGACTTGTCCAAGGTCACACAGCTGGGGGGAGCTGAATTTTAACTTGGGTCTTTCTGACTCCAGGCACAGCATTCTACCCTATACACTCCTAACTGTCTGACAGTGTCACTTACACAGTCAATAAATTCCAGCCGCTCCCTATTACTCCATGGTCGTATGTGTCAAATCCTTTGACATTTAAAGCTCTTCATAACTTGTCCCCTTCCTATCTTTCCAGTCTTCTTAGACCTGACTCTGTATCATTTGCACTGTAGTGTGTATGTGTGTGTGTGTAGCTGTTTGTATGTATATATGTTACAGTATACTTGATGTTTCTCCCACACAACACAGTCTCCAATCTCTAGACTTTTGGTCCAGCCTTGTGGTCCCCCATGCTTGGAGTTCTCTCTTCCACCTCTTGGCTTCCTTCAACACTCAGTTCAGATACTATCTTCTGAAAGAGAGCTTTCCATGTTGGCCCATGAGTTTTCGCTTCTTAAGATTACCTTCCATGTAATATATGTGTTAGGTCATCAGGTCAACAAGCATTTATTAAACACTGACATGTATCATATTAACATATGATAGTCATTGTGCTAGGTGCTGGTATTGGAGACAAAGAAAGTAAAAAACAGTATATCTACATATTTGTTGTCTTTTTTTTAAACAAATGCTTTATTAACTTCTGTTTTACATTATTCATTTCCACCAGATTTTGAGTTACAATTATTTCCCCCCCTGTTTTTCCCCTACCCATCCTTCCAGAATAGCAGTCCCACAAGATATCGCTTCCTCCAATCTGCTCTCTCCCATACCTTCTCCCATACCCCCTTCGACTTTTCCATTAGATGAAGGTGAATTTCTGTGTCCCAATGCCTGCACATCTTATCTCCCAATTACAAGCAAAAGAGTATTAATAATAATATTTATATATATATATTTGAAACATTTAATCTTAAGACCTCGAATTTCAGATCCATTTCCTTCCTCCCTTGTCACCCATTCCCTCTGGGGAGATAAGTAATTCAGTATATGTTGTACGTGTCTAGCTATGCAAAACATTATCATAGTAGATATATTGTACAAGGCTGCTTATAATTCCCTCCCACTCATCCCACCCCCCACCTGGTCCATTCCCTACATGATCCTGTCCCTCTTCTATAGTGGGTACTTCCAACCTTCCCTCCCCCCAAGGATGCCCTCCCATCCATCATCCCTCCTCTCATCCCCCTTCCCCCTATTCTGCTGCAGGTTGAGATATCCCATTTAGTATGTATGTCATTCTCTCCCTGAACCAAATTCAATGAGAATGTGGTTTTGCCTTTTTGCCTTCTTATTCTTCCCCTCCCTTGCAACCACTTCCCCTTGCTGCTTCTACGTGAGATAGTTTACCCTACCCTGTCTCTCCCCATCTCCTCTTGCCACTTTCCTCTCTCACCTCATAATTTCACCCCTTGAGTATCCTCCCTTCCCAACAAATTCAACCTGTGCCCTCTATCCATATATAACTGTAAACATATATGCACAGATTCACATATGTATTCATATGACCATACACCCTTCTTCCATTATTTTCATACATATTTCCTCATTTTCATCAGTCACAGTTATTGTTTTTCCATATAGGAATGTAAATAGATTAACTTTGATAAGTTCCTTTTGATTTCTTTTCCCTGATTACCTTCTCGGGCATCTCTTGCTTCTTGCATCTGGATATCAAATTTTCTATTCAACTCTGGTTTTTTCCTCAAGAATGCTTGAAAGTCCTCTTTTCCACTGAATGACCATATTTCCCCCTGAAACAAAATACTCAGTTTTGCTGGGTAGGTGACCCTTGGGTTCAGTTCCAGCTCTTTTGCCCTCTGGAATATCGTATTCCATGCCCTTTGATCCCTCAGTGTAGAAGCTGCCAGGTCCTATGCTGTTCTGATTGTGTTTCCACAATATTGAAATTGTTTCTTCCTGGCTGCTTGTAGTATTTTCTCCTTGATCTGGGGATTCTGGAACCTGGCTATAATATTCCTGGGAGTTTTCTTTTTGGGATCTTTTTCAGGAAGTGATCTGTGGATTCTTTCAACCTCTATTTTGCCCTCTGGATCTAAAACATCAGGGCAATTTTCCTTGAGGATTTCTTGAAGGGTGATTTCTAGGTTCTTTCTTTGATCATGGCTTTCAGGTAGTCCAATAATTTTAAAATTATCTCTCCTGGATCTATTCCCCAGGTCAGTAGTTTTTCCCATGAGATATTTCACATTGCCTTCTAATCTTCCATTTGTTTGGATCTGCTTAACAGGGTCTTGATTTCTCATAAAGTCATTAGCTTCCATTTGCTTCAGTCTAACTCTGAAGGAATGAATCTCCTCAGTGAACTTTTGAGATTCTTTTTCCATCTGGCAAATTCGACTTTTTAAGACATTCTTCTCCTCATTGCCCTTTTGGGCCTCCTTTGCCATTTGAGTTAGTCTATTTTTTAAGTGTTGTTTTCCTCAGTCAGGCTGTTGACCCTCATTTCATACTTTTCCTGCATCCTTCTCATTTCTCTTCCCAATTTTCCCTCCACTTCTCTTATTTGATTTTTAAAGTCCTTCTTAAGGTCCTCTATGGCCTGCAACCGACTCATGTTTTCCCCTGGGGCTTTTGGAGCAGAATTTCTGACCTCACAGTCCTCCTCCCACTCTATGCTTCGATCCTCTTTGCCCCCAAAGTATGAGTCTAAGGTTGCATTTTTCTGTTTAATTTGTTTCCTTTGCCTTGGCATGTTGCCACTTAATTACTTGACTTTTGGGCTTGTTGCCACAGTATGGCTGGGCCGCCAGACAGGTGAACTTTCATCCCGAACGTGTGGGGGGACAACTTTTGTTTCTTGCAAGCTGGAAACCCACCCCACAACCTCCACCCCAGACCATAATCCAGCTCCAGGGAGGTTAAAGCAAGAGCGATTACCCCCCAAGACTGATCGCTGCATCTCCCTACAGTTCGCAGGCCAGGAGCTGGAGCTGCCACTGAAAACTGCAAAATGGCGTGTCTCCTCAGCAGCTTCTAGCCCCCAGGGGAGGAAGCTGACGCGTTCCCCAAATACTGGTCCCAAAGTCCATAGGGCACTAACCTCTCACTTTGTCCTAGGCATATCTATGTTGATAATTCTGGAATCTCCATAGCTGCTGGTGTTCTGGGGTCCCTCCAGCCAGTTGCTGGCCCTGCCGCCCTGGGGCTAAAACCGCGACTCAGGTGGACCCCCGTGCACAGAGCGCTGCGCTGGTCCTTCCTGCAGGGCTGCTGGGCTGTCCTCCTCGGGAGGTTATCTTCTCTGTGTCGTTCTGTGGGTGCTGGGGCTTCAGAAGTTGTTCAGAGACCCCTTTTACATAGTTTGGATGTTATCTGGGGGGAGAGTGGCTTGGATGCGCAGTTTCTACTCCGCCATCTTGTCTCCGCCCCCATATTTGTTGTCTTCTTTATTAGAATGTAAGCACCTTGGGGAGAATGGCTTGTTGACTGATTGGCTGAATGTTTCATGTTCCACTCTCAGGCCTGAAATACTAGACTGGCCTTAGCTAATACTGGCATAGAACATCTATCCACCGTGTCTTACCTGTCCTCCTTTTTAACACATTTATAAGATAGTTCACCAAACTTAGAAATATAGTCTGTGGACTCTGAAACAAAGCTATTAGTCCAACAGGGGATGCTACTCTTAACTCCTCTGTTTTGCTTTTAAAATGCTAAGACAATTGGGCTCCAGTCTATTTTCTGGCTTCAGTGGAGAACCTCTCCCCTGTCTCCCAAGTCTGCCATTCAGCCAGACTAGCCAGCTCTCATCTCTATGCCTTCATACTGGCCATCACATATGCCTGGAATGCCCTTACTCATTACCTCTGCCTCCCTCTTGCTTTAACTCAAGTATCATCTTCCTTATCAGACGTTTCATGATCCCAACTGCTAGTTTCCCTCTTTCCACACCACCTGGTACTGAACTGCTTAGCATTTATGCTATATATACTACTTATACATGTACTTGTTAGCCCCCATTAGAATAGAATATTAGCTCCTTGCAAGTAAAAAATGTTTTTACTGTTTGGATTTGTATTCCCATTGTCTAGCAACAGGTCTGGCACACAGTAGGCATTTAAATTCTTACTAATTAATTGGTTGATTAATGACTTTGGTCCCATGCCTTTTAACCCGGGGAGCTAACAAATGATAAAGTCTAGTGGAGTCCCTTTTAGAATCCAGATTCCAGATGATCTAAGTTTCCCTGTAATACAGTACATTGTTATGGAAGTGGCTAGTGAACTATAGCGAATTTTGGCCAATAAGATTTATGTAGTGTTATTTGGCTGAGGAACAGTGATAGCTTTCTTGATATGGAAGACAATTATAACTATTCAAAAGTATATTAAAATGACTAAATGCGAATTAATTTGGAAGAGATGTGTTTACAGGTTTTATACAAATGTGATGCTATGTTCTTCTGACACTGAAATGTCTAAAAAAGTGTGCAGCAGAAGTGAGGCAGGCAGCATATGTCCTGGAAGTCAGGAGTCAGGAGATGTGGCTTGCCTTTGACCTTGGGATAGTCACTTATATCTCTTTGGATCTGTTTCTTGTTAAGATATATGAAGGGATTGGATTAAATAGTCTTTTCCAGTTTAATTCTCTTTCAACTCTGAGATTAAATAAATTTGTGAATCCAATGGCACTTAAAGTAGAGAAATATTCTTTTAAAATATTTTTCTCTCAGATTTAGTAGACTTATTTCTAAGAATAAAATATCAAGGACCTAAAATAGATAATGTCTATTGATGAACTATCTCAGTCTCCTGGAGAAGTCCAATGGACTCCAGAGCCCTCTGGAAATGCTTTTGTGCTAGCTGCAATTTCTGGTCCATCAGTTAAGCCTCTTTGAATGACCATCATGAGCTCAGGCTGGATTAATAGCTTAAAGTGACTCAGTAGCAATATAGAGATTATTTCTTTTATATATTCTCTTTAGAGGACCCTCATGAACTTCAAAAGTCACCTCTAGAGTAAGTTCTTAGATAATATGGTAACTTTTAATTAAAGAGGGTAATGTTTTGTCTTTTAGATCAACTACCACCTAGTTATGGGGTATACCCTGCTTTGTATAGTAGATATGTACCTGAATTTTTAGTAAAATTTTAAAAGATCAAATTATTGTAATTATATCAGAAAAGGATATATCTAAAGGAAGCATCAAAACACAAGAGAATTGTTGTTCAAGTCATTAGAAAAGCTCATGTGCCACTTTTTCTGTTTTGATAATTCATATTTTTTTATAAATCAAGCTTTCTTAAGTATTTAACATTGAGAGCCTAAGTTTCCAAGTTCCTGGAAACATGTGGAGAGATAATTCTGTCTACCTGGGACTAGCAGTCATTGCTCTAATTTATTGAAACATGCATATTTGCAAGATTACTCATTGCAGCTTATTATAGACAAGCTTACCCCAGTGCATGGTGAAAAGAGTCTTTGTCTCACAAGCAAAGGCACTATATTTCTATTCAAATTTTAAAATTTTAAAAAAGTTTAGTTTTTCATGCTACTTACTAAGCAACTGAGAGTCATTTTTAATGGAAGGTGGTTTAAAATTAAAGAAATAATTTGTATTCCATTTCTCTCTACCATCGTCTAGATATTTTAGTGATATTTTAAAATGAAACCTTATAGTTTATAACAATGTCCTTTTTTATGTTTTTTGGAGGGGGGAAGGCAGGGCACTTGGGATTAAGTGACTTGCCTAAGGTCACACAGCTAGGAAGTGTTCAGTGTCCGAGGCTGGATTTGAACTCAGGTCCTCCTGACTCCAGGGCCAGTGCTCTATTCACTGTGCTACCTCGCTGCCCCAAACAATGTCTTTTTGAAGATCTCATTCATACTTCTGCCCTTTCACTAATATTTACCATTATTAAAGCCATCAAAAAGTTGACTTTCCTCATTTAATCATAATGTATTTAGGGTGATTTGGTTCAGGTGACTATTTTTAGAGAGAGATAGTCTCCCATAATATGACTCCATTATTTTCACAGAGCAGAGAAGTGACAAAAATCAGATAAATGTCCTTGGGTGACCTGGCTAAATTGGGCCTCCTGCCAAGCTTTCCACAGACTAATTTTCCTTTTCACCTTTGTCCAGTATTTTGTGAGAAGATACCACTTACAATCTTATACTTCTTTCTCTATAACATTTAAAAAGAAGTTTGTATTCTAAATGTGTGTTACTAATGGCAGCCATGTCTCGCTGGTTGACTGGTTAAAGTGACTCCTGGGCTCTTGTGGTTTGTATCCCATCAGTTGCTTTACAGAGTTCTACAGGAGGCAGTAAACATCCATGCCAGTATCTTTTCCTTTATTCATTTCCAATTTTTCCCTATTATTAGCTTGTTTGAACATTCAGAGTTTGATTTACTGTAACTGCATGCAGTCTTGTTTTCTCTTTTTTAGATTCTTTATATTTTAACCTTTGACCTTAAGTGTGTGGTCTAATTGTTCCTAATTATGAAATGATTCCCCTATCTGTTACTAGTTGTTTCCTTTCTGTTAAGATACAGTCATATTTTATATTTATGTTATTGAAAACTGTACCCATAGTAAACAAGTGCTGGGCTTTGAGTGAGGCCCCAGTGATCACCTAATAACTTGTTAGATTGGCTGCTGAATGACAGATTTTTTTTAATTTGCAGAGAACGTGGCTGCCTCTAGTAATGTACATTTAGAATATAAAGATGGAAGGGAAAATAAGCCTATAGAAAGGTTGGCATGAGGCCCAATTTAGACAGGTCACCCCAAGGACATTTATCTCACTTTGCTCCTCCTCTGCTCTAAATTTTTCATTGTCACCTAAGATAAATGTAAATTCCTTAGCATAGCAACTAAAATTCTTCTCAGCCTATTGCTGACCTACTTTTCTAAGCATACAGCTTTAAAAACACCATGTTCCATCTAACTTTGCCTAATGGCTTTTCCTGAAATTTGACATTCCATCTCCATGTCTTTGTGCAGGCTCTTCTTTCAGCACCTAGATAAAGTGCAGCCTCTCATACAAAGCTTCTTGATTTGCTCTAGGTTGTTAGCTTTCATTCTTTCTCCAGAAAATGTCTTGTACTAATAAAGTCCCTATATATATTGTATTATACCTGCTGCCCCCAGCGGACTGTAAATCTGTTGAAGTCAGGGACTGTTTCACTTTTCCCCATCACCTAGTTCAGTGCCTTGCACATAGTAGGTGCTTAATAAATCTTTTTTGAATTGTTGAAACAGGATTTCTGGTCCCCTGGTTGCCAATGTGCTTTTTATTTTTATTTTAACTTTTTTTTTTTTTAGTTTTCAGCATTTACTTCGATAAGTTTTAATTTTTTTCCTTCTCCTTCATCCTCCCATCCCAAGACAGCCTGCAATCTGATATAGGCTCTACATATACATTCCTTTTAAACATATTTTCACATTAGTCATGTTGTATAGAAGAATTAGAACAAATGGGAGAAACCATGAAAAAGAACAAACAAAACAATATAAAACAAAGATAGTCTCTACATTCAGACTCCATTAGTTCTTTCTCTGGATGTGAATGGCATTTTCCATCACAAGTCCTTTTGGAATTGTTTTAGGTCCTTCCATTGCTCATAAGGGCTAAGTCTATCAAAATCAATCATTGCAGACTATGGCTGCTACTGTGTACAATGTTCTCCTGGTTCTGCTTCACTCAGCATTAGTTCATATAAATCTTTCCAAGTTTTTCTAAAGTCTGCCTGTTCATCATTTCTTATTGCACAATAGTATTCCATTGCATTCATATACCACAATTTGTTCGACCATTCCCTGCCCAGTGTGCTTTTTAAAGAAGGGGGTGGGAGGGCAGCTAGATGGTGCTATGAATACAGCACCGGCCCTGGAGTCAGGAGGACCTGAGTTCAAATCTGGCCTTGGACACTTAACACTTACTGTATGTCCTTAGGCAAGTCACTTAACCCCAACTGCCTTGCCTTCCCCCCTCCAAAAAGCACAAAAAAAGGTGTGGATGTCACTTAAGATAAAAATAGGAAGAGCAGTTAGACCTGCCCAACGAAATAGGAAAAAAATTGGTGCTAGACATAATCCAATTTTGAAGGCATTGCAGGAGTTAGTTTACATAATATTTGAGAGGAGGGAGATAATTAGAAAAACAGCCAGGTAATTAGAAAAATTATGGACAATATCACTAAAAGAAGATAATAGAGGACGTCATGTTTTCAGTGATGTTGTCAGATGCTTTCAATGAGAATGAAAATGGCATCATGCACACGGTCAGCTACTGCATTGAGGGTAAATTTTTTAACTTGAAAAGGCTCTGAGTCAAGACTAAAGTAGAGGGAATATGGCTGCGTGACTCTGTTCTCAGATGGTTCTGCACTCAATGCAGTCTCTGAGACTAAAAGGCAATAGAGTATAAATCAGTTCTCAGCCCCCATCCATATGTGGAACCAGTGATTGTGGCTAATGGAGCCATTGAGTGCTGTGGGTAAGCTTGCTTACCTTGGAGTGTACTTTTCCAGAGATGTACATACAGACAGTGAGGCTGATACACACATTCCAGAGCTAGCTCTGTGTTTGGGAGGTTCCAAAATAAAGTGCGGGAGAGAGGAGGTCTTGGAACTGAAGGTCTGCAGAGCTGTTGTGCTCACCTCATTATTTGTTTGCTTGTGAAGCCTGGGGAGTATGCCAACACCATGCCAGGAGATTGGATTGCTTCTGTTGAGTTATCTTAGGAGCTCAACTGCCAAGCATTCAGGGAGCACCACTCCAATGGACTGGCCACGTTGTTTGAATGCCAAACATATGTTTGCCTAAAAAACTATTTTATGGAGAACTTACCTGAGGCAAGTGCTCACATGGAGGTCAGAAGAAGCAACACAAGAACACTTTCAAGGTCTTTTAGAAGAACTTTGCTATCAATTGTAAGACATGGGAGACACTGGCACAGGACCATCCAGTGGGGGGTGGGGTGGGGTGTGCCTGCATCAAGAAGGCACTGTGCTATATGAGAAAGCAGGATTACAGCAGCTCAAAAGGAAAATGAGATGTGCAGGTGTAGACATCTCTGCCCCAGTTGTTCATATGGATGATTTGTGCCCATCCTATGATAGAGCCTTCAAATCTTGTGTTAGTCTGATCAGTCACAGTCAGACACATTATACATTGACCTCTTTGTATACATATGTAGTATCTTACTGCACACTGTGAGCAGTCACCAAATAAAGCAAAGAGGGAAAAAGAAAAGACTCGTGATTACTTTAAAGAAGCTAGGAAAAAAGGGTATACATGGAGAGTGAGTCATTGTCCAAATTAGGACATATCATTAAATAGACAGTCTAGCCAATCACTTCATCATACATCCTGAGTAGAGTTGTTTTATGCCTTTGTCCTATGGAAAAAAATTGAATTCTTCCCTTTTTTTGCAAGAGAGGAATAAATACAGATAAAAACTAAGTTTTAAAAGAAATATGAACCCTTAGGCATAATGGACACCTTTCTTCTGCTCTTAACTCAAAGGGTCTGCAGTTTTTTTGCTCTTTGGGCATAGTTCCAAATTGCTCCCCAGAATTGTTGTTCACAGTGCCACCAAGAGTTTGTACGCCAGTTTTTCCCACATCCTCTCCAGTATTTTGTCATTGTCCTTTTCTGTCATATTAGGTAATCTGACAGGACTAAAGTGGTACTAGAGCTCACACTGTACCATAATCACTAATAAAGTAATATAATACAACACTGACATAGAAATGATTAATTACAAGGCTTAAAAAAGATGGACATATCTAAATGATGTGATTTGAATGAGGACAGCAGAATTATAGGAATATACACATTTAAGTACAACTTATGAAACTGATTCAAGAAAATTATGAAGAGAATTAACAGCTTGAAAGAAGGCACACAGGAATTTTGAAGAAAGTAGCACCTTAAAAAACAGAATTGGCCAAATGATAAAGAGGCACAAAAATTTACTGAAGAGAAGAACTCCTTAATAAGAAGAATTGGTCAAATGGAAGAGGAGGCACAAAACTTCACTGAATCCTACTACTGTTTTTTGCTAGCTCTATGATCTTATGCAGGTTACATCTCTGGACTTCTGATTTTTGTCTATAAAATTAAATAGTTGGCCATCAGATTAGCAAAGCTGACCAAAAAAAAAAAAAAGGAAATTAGGCACATTAATTTACTTTTTGTGGCACTGTGAATAAGTTACAGTCGTTCAGGAAAGCAATTTAAATCTGTGACCAAAAAGTTGCTAAATATGTTTACCTTTTTAATACAGCAGTATGCTGACCTATACCCTCAAAAAAATTAAACAGGGGAAGGACCCGTGTGTACAAAGATTAGACACTCTTTCTGTTGACAAAGACCTGGAAACTAAGGGGATACCCATCAGTTAGCAAATGGCCAAACACATATATGTAAAACCTAGAGCTTCCATTATCTATAACAGAATAACTAGAATCCTTTCCAGTAAAATAAAGGGTAAAATGAACAGTCCATTGTCACCAATTCTAGTATAGTATAACATAGCATAGCATAGTATAATACTAGGAGTGCTGGAAATCACAGTAAAACAAGAAAGAAAAAATAAAAGGAACAAGCATAGATTAAAAAAGAAACAAAATTATCACTTTTGCAGATGAAAATGATGGTTTACTTAACACTGAAAAGTCAACAACAACAAGCAAAAACAACAACAACCTAATTAAAACAATTAACTTTATGAAACTTGCAGGATATAAGCTAAATTAAATAAAATCATAAGCATTTCTATACAATAGCAGTAAAACTCAGCAGGAAAAGATAAAAAGAGAAATTCCATATGAAATTACTACAGAGAGGACAAAGGGGGATAGAACTTCCAGACTATAGAATATTCTAAAAAACAACAGTCATCACAGCCATCTGGTACTATTTAAAAGTAAAGAGGTGGATCTATGGACCAGATTAGACAAGGGAGAATCAGAACAATTGAACTCAGTAACCTAGTGTTTTATAAAGTATAAAACATAAATTACTTAGGAAAGAACTCCTTATTTAATTAGAAAAATCTTCTAGGAAGACTTGAAAGCATTCTGGCATAAACTAGGCCCACAACAATACCATATACTGTATTGTACAGTACATTTTAAGTAGACCTATGACTTTATTATTAAATATCATAGTATAAAAAATGAGGAGAGAAGCAGTTTATATACCTTTCAGAACTATGGGTAAGAGATGTATTGTTAACCAAACAAAGAATAGAGACAGTTACCAATGATAAAAGAGAGAATTTTGACTGCATAAAACTGAAAAGCTTCGCACAGAATTAATATACCTAAGATAAGAAGGAATCAAATAGGAAAAAAAGTCTTTGTATCAAGTTTCTCTGATAAAAGTTTAGTATTCAAGATATATAAACACCAAAGCAAAACAAACTCACAAAGAGGGTACAGGCTAAAAAAAAAGGGGGGGGGATAAGTATATTGAGTGGGATAGAGAGAAACACACAGTAAACATAACTCTGAAGGTGAATGGGATCATCTTGCCCATAAAATAGAAGAGCTTAGCAGGATGGATTAGAATCCAACAATATGTTGTTTTACAAGAAACACATTTGAAACAGAAAGATACATAGAGAGTTAAAATAAAAAGCTGGAGAAAAATCTAGTATACTTAAACTGGAATAAAAAAAGGCAGGACTGGCAGGCAGGATCTCAGAAAGCAAAAGCAAAAATAGACCTAATTAAAGTGATAATAAGGGAAATTAAATTTTCCTTAAAAGTACCATAGACAGGGAATTAATATTACTAATGAACATATGTACCAAACAACATAGTATCTAAGTTCTTAAAGGAAAAGTTAAATGAGTTACAGTAGGAAATAGACAGTAAAACTATAATAGTGGGGGAACTCAGTTTATTCCTCAAACTGAGGTAAATCTAACCATAAAATAAAGAAAGAAGTTAAAGAGATAAATAGCATTTTAGAAAAGTTGGATATGATAACCTCTGGATCAATGGAAATAGAAAGGCATTATATACCTATTTCTTGGCTGTGCATGGCACTTTTTTTTTTTTTTTTGCTTTTTAGAGGGCAGTTGGGGTTAAGTAACTTGCCCAAGGTCACACGGCTAGGTTTGTTTTTTGTTTTTTTAACGTGTGTTAAGTGTTGGAGGCTGGATCCGAACTTAGGTCCTTCTGACTCCAGGGCCGGTGCTCTACTTACTGCGCCACCTAGCCGCCCCATGTGCATGGCACTTTCACAAAAATTGATCATATATTAGGGCATAAAAACCCCACAAACAACAACAGAAAAGTAGACATCTTAAATGCATATTTTTCCTGACCATAATGTAATAAAAATTACATTCAATGAAGGGCCTTTGAAGCATAAATTAATAATTAATTACAGTTAAATAACTTCATTTTAAATAATGGGTGGGTAAAAAGATAAATCATAAAAGCATTCAGTAATTTTTTTAAAAATAATGACTACAGTGAGACAACATACCAAAGCCAATACTTAGGGGAAATTTTATATCTTTAAATGCTTTCATTTAAAGAAAGAGCAGATCAATGAATTGGGCATACAACTTAAAAAAAAAATAGAAAACCAACAAATTAAAAACTAATAAATACCAAAATAGAAACTCTGAAAATAAAAAGAGAGATTACTAAAGTTAAAAGTAAAAAACATGGCTGAACTAATGAATAATAGGAGCTTTGGCCGGGGGGGGGGGGGGAATAAAATAAAGCACTAACTAATCTGAATAAGTAAGATATATAAGCATATATACACACATCTATTATACGTGTGTATACATTTACATATGTATGTAACCAATAGACATTCTCCAATAATTGGTATGAAACAAAAATACCCAAAATAATTACAACATGTTAATGACACATAAAAGAATTCTCCAAACCCCTACTAATAAGAGAAATATAAATCAAAATGACCCTAACCTTCTCACCTTGCAAGTTGGCAAAAATGACCAAGGATGATAATAGTGTTCCAGGGATTGTGGGATAATAGGCACACTTGAGCTGTGAGTTGGGACAGCCATTTTGGAAAGCAGTTTGGAAGCCGCAAATAAAGTCAGTTAGTTAACATTCATTAAGTGCCTACTGTGGCAGAGAGGGAGGGTGACAGAATCAGGCCTACACTTTAAGAAAATAACTTTGGTGACTGAATGGAGGATGAAGAGGTATGGGGGAGAAACATGGGACAGGCAAACTAATCAGAGGACTATTGCTGCAGTCTAATTACAAGATGCTAAGAGTCTGGATCAGGGTGAATGGGGTGTCTTCCAGAGATGTTGCAGAGCTGAAATCAACAGACCTTGGAGACGGATTGGATGTGAGGCTCTAGAGTTAATGTCAGATTGAGGATGACAGCTTAGGTTGCTAGAATGAAGGATTTGGGAGATGGTATTGCTCTTGACAGTAAATAGGGATGTTAGAAGAGGGGGAAGGTTTTGGGGAGAGGTATTGAGCAATTAAAATGTTCATACCCTTTGACCCAGGGATCCCATTATTGAGTTTATACCCCAAGGAAGCCATTGATGAAAGAAAGTTCCCATGTAAACAATATTATTTATAACAATGCTTTTTATATTAGCCAAGAATTGCAAACAGAGTAGATGGTCATTGATTGAGAAAGGACTAAACAAATTGTGGTGCATGAATGTAATAAAATATTACTGCATTGTAAGAAATGATGAATGTGATGAAATACATAGAAACGTGGAAAGAGCTACATGAGCAGATACAGAATGAAATAAGCAGAGCCAAGAAATATTTACACAGTGGCTACAGGAATGTAAATGGAAAAAAAAAGCCATAACATAAAAAACGAATGTCAAGGGGGGCAGAGTCAAGATGGAGTATTAACAGCATTTCCATGTAGCTCGGGCTCCCACCACTTCCAAATTAATGTAAAAGGGGATTCGGAACAAACTCTGGAGCTACAGAACCCACAAAATGACACAGAGAAGCTAACCTCCCACCGAGGACAGCCCAGCAGGGAGTGGCCAGCTCAGCACTCTGGGAGCTGAGACCAGGCCGAGTCAGTCAGAGGTTTTAGCCCCAGGGCGGCCCGACCAGCAGCAGGCTGGAAGGATTCCAGAACACCACAGTTGTGGCATTTCCAGAATTATCAACACATAGATGCCAAGGACAAAGTGAGAGGTCAGTGCAGTATGGACTTTGGGACTAGTGGGGAGAGCACATCAGCCTCTTTCCCCAGGAGTGAGTAGCTGCTGTGTGGCTACGTTGCAGCTTCAGCTCTTGGCCTGTGAACTGTAGGGGGATCCAGGTGGGAGGTGGGATGGGAGAGAGGGAAATATAGTCAGTCTTTTACAATATATCTTCTATGGTAATGTTTTACATAGCTATACATGTACAACATATACTGAATTGCTTATCTCCCCAGTAAGGGTGGGTAACAAGGGAGGAAGGGGATGAATCTGGAATTCAAAGTTTTGAAATCAAATGTTTAAAAATATATAAATACTATTATTAATACTATTTTACATATAATTGGGAAATAAGATATACAGGCATTGGGGCACAGAGATTGACCGTGCCCTACTGAAAAAGTCGAAGGGGGTATGGGAGAGAGCAGGTGGGATGAGGGGATATCCTGTGGGACTGCTATTCTGGGATGGGGGGTAGGGAAAAAATGGGGAAAAAATTGTTACTCAAAATCTGGCAGAAATGAATGATGTAAACCAGAAGTTAATAAAGAATTTGGAAATAAATAAATGTTTGCTGGATTGAAAAAAAAATGAATGTCGCCAAATTATAAGGAATAATCATGACTCAAAAGAAGAGATATGAAAAGACACATCCCACCCCCTTGTCAAGGTGGGAAGTCCACAAATAGTATACATATTTTCTGATTTTTTCAATGTATTAATCAGTTATGCCATTCCCCCCTTCTTTTTCTTTTCTTTTATCTTAATGACACTAGTTGTTGACTTTCTGGAAAGGTGAGGGAAAGGGTTACTGGGGCAGCTATGGTGATATAAAAAACAAGTACATCAATAAAAACATTTTTAAAAAAATAATACCCCAGAATAAAGAAAATGCTTGAAAATCTACCATTAAGTTTGTGAATTCCTAAGGTAAGTTCTTCCCACTTGACTTCAGGAAGGAGACCCCTTCTCCCAACAGAAGACAGAGAAGTACCATTCCATCTTTCTCTTACTGCCCTGCTGAGCTGGCCTTTCTACAGAAAAAGGAATTAATTGCCATTCCATCATCTTCCCTCACTAGCCTCTCCTCATAACAGCTCAGTGTCCTAAAATGACTTCACCCTGAGGCCAAACCCCTAGTTTGTCAATGATTAAACTACTTCCATCCAGTCATACCCTCCCCATCCCAACGACTCCACTGAATGCTTAGCTGTCATTACTTAGATCCCCTTCTTGGCCCCATGCTATTCACTCCCTTATTCCCATTTCTCTCAACCAAGCTCCCCAGTGTTCCACTCTGAAGCCACCTACCCTTTCCACTGTACTCTCTGGAATACTTGCTTCAGAAATAACAAATGTGCTTTCTTCTTAAATATTTTCCTTTCCCACTCCTTCCATCTTCTGGCTCTCCCTGAGACCTAGAACCCTCCTGATCACACAGTTTCTCTGGCTACCCTTTCCAGCCCTGGTTGTGCTTTCACTCATTGCTCACTACTTGCTACTGAGAGCACAGGAGAAGTGTAGTACTTTTTGCTCCCCATTGCTATTTTCAAGGTCATCTTCTACCACCATTATTCAGTAACCTTTCTACCCTGGAAGTTCCCACAACTACATATACCACCCATTGAAAATTCTGGTAACCCTTGTCTGTTAGCTTCCTCTATACTTGCCTTCTTTCCTCAGTGAGTACAGTGCTTGGCCCACAGTCTTTCCTCTCCAATTCCCGCCCTCAGTACTTGTATTCGGGAGCTTCAACTAGTGATATTCCCCCAAATACGAGTACCTACCAGACCTTCAGTTTGTTCTTTTCCCATGAGCAGCTCCTCTACTGAATCCCAGCTACACACAGAGATCATCATACCCTTTATCTTGCCATCACCCACAAACACACTGCTTCCATGATCGTGAACTCTTAAATGCCTTTCTCTGATCATAACCTGTTTCATTTCACTTCTCTTAAAGTTCAGCACTCTCACTCTGTCTCACTCCCACTCTCCCCCCCATCTCTCTCTCTCTCTCTCTCTCTCTCTCTCTCTCTCTCTCTCTCTCTCTACCTCTACCCCCTCTCTCCCTCTCTTCCTCTCTGTGTGCTTGCATGTTTTGGGGGAAACAGCAGAATTTTGGAAATATGAAATTTTATTTTAGAAATTAATAGAGTGGCCCTGATTAAGAGATTAGAAAATATACTGACCTTATTAATGATTCTTTGAAGAGATGGGTGTCTGTGGACGCAAAACATTATAAATATTGTCAGAATTGGTTGATATGTTCATTATTAGCATGTTTGAATTGCTTTTTAGTCTCTATTTTTTATTTTTGGTTATAAGTTATGACTCTGATATGAGAGAAGGGAATACTATATTTAGAAAGAGAAAATAGTAAAAATTTAAAAAGCAAAAAGATGAATAACATCTTTAAGATAAAGTGCTCATAAATTGCTATCAGGCCCTTTCTTAAAATAAATAATATAATAATACATACACTATAATATGTACATATTTTTTCTCAATAAAAAAAATCACCTTATCTCTCTTCCACCACAACAATGGAAATGACAGAAAAAATGAAAACCTTACTACAAGCACATATAGTCAGGCAAAAACAACTTTCTGCATTGACCATGTCTCCCCCTAAAATATGTCTCATTCTGCACTTTTGAGTCCTTCACCTCTCTATCATGATATTAGTCGTTAGTTCTCTAGAATCATAGCTGCTCATTACAAAGTTGTTTATTTTTAACCATGTTGTCATCTTTTAGATTGTTGTCTTCTGTTTATTTCACTCTGTGGTAGTATATACAAGTCTTCTCAGGTTTCTCTGAAACTGTCTCCTTCATCATTTCTTTCAGCACAATTGTATTCTATCTCACTTATGTAGCATAAGTTGTTCATTCATTCCATGATTTATGAGTACCCATTCTTTGCCAACTAAAAAGAACTTTCTGCCCAGATATAAATGCTTAATAAAGACTGGATTGGTTAACTTGACTTGGGGGTGAATTTACATAACTTGAAATTTTCTATGGTCAAAAACCCTACATATGGCTTATACAGAATTAGAATTACTAAAATCTTGTATACTTCATTAATGTTCCATGATTTCAGATATTACTAATTTCACACTTGATTTTCTGTGATATAAAAGATAATCATATTGTTGGATTGTTGTCATTGTTTTTCCTACTTTCCTCGAGGTTTGCCTTTACTAAAACCCTATTCCAGATCATCGTGATATGAAGGTGACTGATGCTGGGTTTGTCATCTGAACCAAATTAGCCTAGCTAGGTTCAGAGACTCATTCCCAGAAGCTTGACCCTTTTTCAACTACAGCAGCTCGTGGTTATAATGTATGATTGTGGGAGGGAAGCCACAGACCCTTGAAGTTGGGAGGTAAGAAAAGAGGTTTATGTGTACCCTGTTCTTTGTTTAAACATCATTTATTGAACAGAGAATTAAAAGCTCCCAGAAGCATTATTCACTACTTCAGTCACAGAAGGTGTCAGGGGAGCTGTTCTCTCTAGTTTGATTCTGAAACTAACTTGGGATGTTATCTTGCAGGGTGGAAGTCCAACATGTGCATCAGCTCCCCATGGCTTCTCTCGCACATCTGTTACCCCATCTAACCAAGACATCTGCAGGTAGAGTATTGCTTGTAGACCTACTAGGATCCACATTGAAAGACAGTTCTTCCTGAAAACTGTCATGAAAAGCACCATTGTGCTTGGCTTCATCATTTTCTAACTTTTTGATCAGTATACATTGGATTCAGACTTTTGATGCTGATTTTGTGCACTGTTTGCTTGCCATGTTATCACACTATTCTCATTTCTTCACTTTGATATATCTGTTTTCTCTTTTTTAATTGTTTTTACTTTCTGTCCTTTTATTCCACTGTTCTGCATGCAGTTCCAGTGCAGTGTTTTCTGAATGTTGTCATCACAGTCCCGTGCAGTCAGCTGTTGTCTTGAAATCTGCTCTCTGCCAGAGTTCTCTGACACAAGGGGTCACTGTGACAGTGATCTGTAAAGACACATTACAGGCCTCAAAGAAAAGCTCCTATGGTCCAGAATGGATCCAGGCCTTTAAGCCTCCTAAGAATACCAAAGCCAGAAGAACTCTCAAGTTTTCCAAGTCCCTCAATGATGTGGTCGAGAAGGCCCAGAATGCTATGCAGAATTCTGACTGTGTAGAAAGAACTTATTCTGAAGGAAAATTAGCACCACCTCAAGACCAGTGCCTCAGGATGAACAAATTTCACCATAAGGAAAAACAGATTCTCAATCTGAAGCCTCTTGTATTTGGCAATTATAAATACTCATATGTTCCATCATTTTCTGCCAATCATTCAAGCACCTTTGGAATAGGAGCCAACCAAGGGGGTTTTAACATCCCATCCCTTGAAGAGAAAGCAGATGAGGCAGCCTTGAAAAGCAAACGGTTGCTCTGTTACCTCTTTTCCTTCTCTCACAGCTCAAGCACCAGCAGTTTGCACAAGTTCCATGAGCTGGAAAACTGCTCTGCTGGCTTGCTGGCAGCTAAATCTTCCAGTGTGTTGGTGGGGAGCACAGGCTTCTGCTCAGATGATATGGGGGATGATGATGTCTTTGAGGACAGTGTATCCTCCAAGCTGAAAAACAAGGAGATACGGGCACCACTCTGCTCCACTGAGAAAGATAGTGACCTGGATTGCCCTTCTCCCCTCTCTGAAAAGTTTACCCCCTTATCCCCTGTGTCAACATCAGGAGACACATGCAGGTTGGTTTACCAAGAACCACCCTCCTTCATTGACCCTTCTAGTTAGTTCTGACTTGTTCTGCTTTCCTTGCCTTCCAGTCTTTCTTTCTTGTTAAAGATGAAGGACATAGCCACAAATTCAGGGTTAAAATATAGATAGTACATTTTGTTGAGACCAGATTCTTTAATTAAAACAATGAGAGCAACAACAAACCCCCATGAATCTTAAGTTGTCTTTATTTATTGATGCCAAAAGGAAAGAAAAAGCTACAAATATTAAAGCTCGAGCTGACCTTTCTGAACTGAAAGGAAATAAGTTTTTGCTGAAAGAAATTGGAAGAGAGGAAAATAAGTGTTACCACTTGGTTTCTCAGGTTTTTTGGTTTTTTTACAGCTTATTCATTTCTAAAGATCATTTCATTTTCAAGCAAAGGCTACCATTTCTAACCTTATCTCTTTATGACTATTAAAGCATGTCTTTTTTTTAAGCATGTCCTGTTTATGGAGCAAATGCCCCCAGCACCTCCTCCTTTTCTTATGATGAAGGAGATTTAGCCATTCCCAACAAAATCCTAATTCCTTTTAACAATAACTCTGCCTTCCAACTTTCTCAAGTGTCTTTTCCAAAGTCTCCTTTCCCTTCCTCAGAATTCCTTTGGAATTTTCTCCTCTATCTTTTATTATTGACCAGATCTTTCTGCACTGAAATCATCAGCCTCCCTGTTCTGGTTTCACACCATTCACCACTCTTTCCTAGTTTCTGGTTTTTTTCCTGATAATTGGATCAGCAGCCAGCATCAGAGAGAATGCGCAATATCCTGGGCCACACAGTTGGACCCCTTTCAGAAAAGGTGCCCGTCCTAGCTTGTTTTTCCAACTGCTAGAAAACACTTCTCTACTTCTCAAAAATCCATTTAATGAACCATGTTTCTTGAGGTTAGTAATCCTGTTGTATTGCATGCTGCCCTAGACATAAAGAATGGTTTTAAGTCATAGCCCCTTTTTTGTGGGCGGGTCTCAACTTACGGCTTAGAAGTTTTCTGGGAACAGGATGGGTGGGGGAATAGGGGAGGTTTATATCCTGCCTTTGTTGCTTCCTACTTGTATGACCTTGGGCAAGTCACTTAACTTCTCTGGAGCTCAGTTTTCTCAATGGTAAAATATGGGGTTTGGAATAGATGGCCTCAGATCTTTAATCCTGTAAGGCACACTGCCTGTTGGTAGGAGAAGCAAACAGAGGTTGCTGTGGCTTCTTTGTATCTCGCTAAGCTTGTTTTGGTGCCCTTTCACAGCTAGAAGATAAATCATCTTTTTTAGTCAGTGTGACATTTTGTTTTGGGAATAAAGTAGAATAATTGCTGATTTTATGAATTTAAAGAATTTTGTTCCAGAAAATACTTCCTTGTGGCTTTAAATGCCTCTCTCAATACAGTGCCTAAATCTTCTAAAAACAAATAAAACTGCATCATAATTCCTCAGACCATCCTTTTCCTCTTCATTGCTGAATACCCTCCAAGCCTTGTATATGGCTGCAGTGAGGTAGAGAGAATGGTAGTTAGCAGTGTTTCTGCTCTCTGTGCCTATACCTGGGCCCATAGTTTCTTTATGTGAAGGTGTTTTTCAGTGTGAATTCAGTGAGAATGCATACAGGGCTTGCCTCATGGTCACAAAGCTGCTTCTTAGATTTTCCACTGGAGTTTCACTTTTCCTATCAGTCTGCTTGTTTTGTGATGAATATATTTTATTTCTGGTGCAGGATATGTCACTGTGAAGGAGATGATGAGAATCCTCTTATTACACCCTGTCACTGCACAGGAAGTCTGCATTTTGTCCACCAAGCCTGCCTACAACAATGGATCAAAAGTTCGGACACACGATGCTGTGAACTCTGCAAATATGAGTTCATAATGGAGACTAAATTAAAGCCTTTAAGAAAAGTATGTGTGCACATAGTACTTTTAAAACAAGGTTTGCCCCACTTGAATGTGTCTGATGTTACTACAATGACAAATGGGGACAAGAGTTTGAGAGAACTTCTCTCTAGAGATATGCTAAGCCATGACCAGGTCCCACTAGGCCAACCTGCAAGCCAAGGGCTTCTGACTCCCCACCTTTTACTCTGCCTGCTACATCATCCTGCTATTCCATAATAAGTATATTGCTGGTGATGGAAAAGTGATTCATGTTACCTAATTAGAAAACAGCTTGATTCCACTATCATTCTGGCTTACAGATTGAGTGCTTGCTAAAAGGAAATACATTGGAATTGTACTGAGTGACAAAATTATTTCATTTCTTAAAAGTACAGAACAGTTGCTGAATTGCTTTAAAACAGCAGCCATAGTGAGAAAACCCCACCAACTACTGGTTTGTTTGACCATGAGATAGTTATTGAATCCCTTTTTGCTCATTCTGACCATAAAGCATGTCAGAAATGCTCTCCTGTTTCTTGCCATTACTGTCAGTCTTAAGGCTAGTGTTTGCTTCCCTTTCAGTAATTTCATTTATCCTATCCCTTCCCAAAGAGATTTTTCTGTTTTTTCTCTGGACTGGCATATGTATGCTAAGAAAGTGCAGAAAGGGACATGCTTTTTGAAGTCATAGGAGTTCATAGTTCTGAAACCACCAAGTTTCTGAGCTCTCCTTCAGGGAAACAACCTGTAGCCTGATCTCTGCCTTGAAGGACTTTTAGAAAACTCTGCCAGGGTAGTATAAAACCAAACTTTGTGGTCAGACTATCAGGTACTAGAGGACCTTAGAGACGGGAGAGATCCCTATGGGTTGGCATCTTTGGGGAAAACTTAATGGGGAACATAGAACTAGAATGGTTCTTGGAAAAATGGAGAGAAATTGGATAAACAGATTACAAGAAGGCCATGCAACAATATGATCAAAGGCACAAAGGCAAGCATTGAGCATGTTCTACTGACGAGATTATATAAACTGGCCTAGTTAGAATAGAGTCATGGGTTCTAGACAGTAGTTGAAAATGAGACGTGTAGACTGAGGGGAAGGGAGTTTTGGGTTGAGGCTCTGGTTTCATTATTATATAAAAAATAAACTCAGTGGTTATGGACTAAAACCATAGCATTAAAAAAGATGTCCCCAAGGCTGAAAAATAACCCAGATTCTAAACCATCAGCAGAATCATGTGATCCTTCCAAAACTCAAATCAAAGAAAAGAAAGAAGGACCCGTTTTCATTTCAGTATATACCACCTTTAATCGCTAAAACCTAAAGTGATCACTAAATGGTAGTGAATCCTATCCAGAAAAGGACTAGGCTTTGAGGAATCTAGTTTTAAGATCTAGCTCTTCCTAGCCATATATTTGTTGTATGACCTTGGGCAGATTACTATTCCTGGTTTCCTCATCTGTGAAATGAGCAGTATCACTCCCAGTGATCTCTAATATCTCTACCAACTCTGACATGAAATGTGCAAAAATATACAGGCTATTCAGGCTTTGTTCTCACTCCCACTGAGAGTCCATAACTTTGGGCTACATCGGTAAGCTTTTAGGTGAAGCAGGACAGGAGAATGATAAAAAGAGTCAAGGTTATTCATGTCTGGGAATTACTAGCTTCAGGTACAAGCTTTTATATTTTTTATTGTGAATGTAATAGAGAACAAAGAAGCAAGCTTCTTTTGACATTGACCTTTGTGGCATTGGCTTATTTATATATTTTCACTTCTGCACACACACACCCTTCTCATTTACCTGTGGCATTGGAAAAAGTGGGAGTCTCCAAAGGATACCTCCCCACCCAGGCTATAAATTGTATTCCAATTTATAGTATTATCTAGGGATCCAGATTCAGAGATGTCTATAAGAATAAATTTTTGTGAGAAGATTTTTGTTGGACAGGTAGTGTATTGTTTCCTCATTAATCCTTGGTTGTTTTTTCTTTTCTTCATACAGAAAATTGGTTCCAAAAATGGAACACTAACAAGCAGTTTATCACTTGATAAGAGAATGAATGTTATTTGTAAAGGGGAGGGAAGAAAGCATTGCTTTCTTTAGGAAATATTCTCACAACATAAGACTCAAATTTCGTGCTGTTTTCTGTTATTTCTTGTCAGTGGGAAAAATTGCAGATGACATCAAGTGAACGGAGGAAGATCATGTGCTCTGTAACATTCCATGTCATTGCAATCACGTGTGTGGTGTGGTCCTTGTATGTCCTCATAGACCGGACTGCTGAAGAGATTAAACAGGGACAGACAACTGGTATGTCTAAATGTAGACCATATAGTACCAATCCTCCCTCCCACTCCACCTTGTTTCTCAAACTCTTTTAAGTTACTATGGATGTTTTGGCTAACATATGGTGATTTCATTCTGAGCCTGAAGTCTTGTTACAATATGGATCTCAATGTGGCGTAGAAGAGTCCTGAACTTAGAACCCAGAGACCAAATGTCTAGTTTTGACTTGAACCTTTTTTGGCTGTGTTACCTCAGAAAAGTCTTGTCATCTTTCTAAGGCCATTCCCTGACTTGTTAAATAGGGATTATAATACTTATCCTCCCTAAGTTCTCCCCAGAATGGTTTTGAGGATTGAAGGAAATAATACACCTAAATTGTATGTGGTGGTGTTGATTTCACATATGTGCTGTGGATAGATGGCGCCAACACCAGTAATGCTGAACGTACAAGGCTCTCCTTGTATCTGAGAGGTCAGGTAGCAACAAGGCACACCTGACCAGGTATTAAGAGGAGTCATGAAGGGAGGAGGAACAGCAGACTTTAGAAGCAGATGGAGATCAGTGTTGGACACCTGGGGTCTGACCATTGGCAAAACATCCTGGTGGAGATGTCCATTCTGTGGTCTCAAGCACAGTACTAGGGATGGAGTTGAAGGTAAAGATTGGGAAATGATCCACAGAGTTGATATTTGAAGTCATGGGAAAGGGTGACATTTGAAAAGTCATCATGTCTAAGGAAAATAAGAGGTTTGAAGACACGTAGGTGGCAGAAGTAGCAAAAAGAACTCAGTGAAGGTGACTGGTAAAGAGCAGCTACAGGATAGAAGCAGGCTGGATGAAGATTGTAGGAGAGAAGCCGAGAAGAGGCATGGTCAGTGCTGTCAGATGCAGAAGTCAAGTCAGAGAAACTGAGGGTTGGGAAGAGCCTTAGTAAGCTGACTGGTGTCTCTCAGAGAGCAGAGTACTTCAGGGTAATTGCAGGGTCAGAGGAAGGTTTTGTAGGGCAGAATAAATTGGAATATATTTTCATACCAGGAAGAAGGTTCATGAGAGAGGAAGGATACGATGTAGCAAAAGTCCTAGTGGGGTTAGAAGGGGACAGAATGAAGTTGCTCAAGGGTTAGCCTTTGAGGGGAATGAGGAAGGAGGAACAGGTAGGTTTGCCATTGAGAATGTTTTTCTTTTTTGGAGGGAAGAAGGCAAGGCAATTGGGGTTAAGTGACTTGTCCAAGCTTACATAGCTAGTAAGTGTCAAGTGTCTGAGGTCGGATTTGAACTCAGGTCTTCCTGACTCCAGGGCTGGTACTCTGTTCGCTGTGCCACTTAGCTGCCCTGGTCATTGAGAATTTTAAGAACATGAAGGAGGAATTGTGGAGAGGAATCATTTTGGATAGTTTTAATCTCAGTGAAGGAAAAAAGAGACAAGGTCCACTGCTCAGAATAAAGAGACAAGGAGGGAGGCTGGGGTTTGAAGGTGCTGTCAGTGCTATGGGACATTTGGTTTGATCATTATCATGAAGAGCTGAAAATTGGGGAGCAAAAGGAACAGTGTTGAGCATTGAGAGCCCATCTGAGTGCAAAGAGCATGACTTTATAGGTAAGCCAATATGGTTGTTTTAATGGTGTTTGGCACCTGGAGGGAAAACAGAGAAAATGGATGGAGAAAGAGTTTTAACTAGATCTGGGGGTTTGCAAGGAGCAGGTATAGTAGAAATTTTGAAGGGGAAGAGATAGTAGGGTGAGAGAGAGGACATTATAAACATAAGTGACCGTGAGGTCTATGCTGGGTAAGAAAGCACATGAAGCCACATGGAAACAGTAGCGAGAGGTCAAGAGATTAAATGTCTTGGTGAGAACAAAAAAGTTTCGGAGGATGAAAAAGATAAATGGATATGAAGTTTGGTTGATACAGTCTTGGAATTTCAGAGTTAAAAGCGACCCCATGGGTCATCTAGCTCAAGCCATCCTCTAATCAGGGAGAAATTATTTCAGAGTTCAGTATGTTTGTTGAATAAATGAACTTCTTTCCATGAAATTAGTTTTTAGTTTTTTTTTTTTAGACATGGCAGCTAGGTAGCTCAGTGGATAGAGTACCAAGCCTGAAGTCAGAACGACTTGAGTTCAAGTGAGGCCTCAGACATTGTGTGATCCTGGGCAAGTCACTCAACTTAGGTTTGCCTTAATCCATTGGAGAAGGAGATGGCAAACCACTCTAGTGTCTTTGCCAAGAAAACCTCACGAACAACACTGGCGCACCATGGTCCATCGGGTCACAAAGAGTTGGACACAACAACAGCAGCAGCAGCAGCGTGAAAAAGAATCATTTGTGTGTTTTGGGGTATCTGATTTCAACCCAGATCCATAATAGTATTATATTTATTTAAGTGGGTGCATATAACAATGTTACTTTGACTTCGGTGGGGCAGGGCAGACCATATTGACAGAGTCTAAAGCACACTTTACTATGTAAAATGCCAAAAATTATATTCCTGAATATAATGATGCCAGAATTTCATGCCAGGGAGTCACATTACTGCTGCCAAAATTATATTCCTTAATAGGCCTAATCATCTGCTGTATTTTATGCAAATTTGTTTTGTTAAATACAAATTTAAATAGTTTGACCATATTAAAATATGACAAGTATGAGATCTTACTTGGCTTTATTCTGTGTCCTTAGCAGCCCAATTTGTGATTAAGAAAATTCCTTTTTAAAAAAACGTGCTAAGAAAATTTTAGGCCCAAAGCCTGTTATGAGATGCATGCCCACACGTTTTAGAAGTGAGATCCAGACTCGTGCTAGCCAACCTCCTTTGTAGACTTTGCATATTCCACTCTTCTTCCCTAAGAATCCCTCAAACCTCATGCTGCATGTGGGGAAGGACTTGTGCTGTGGGAAGCCAGGCATTGGAAGCAGACTGTGCCATCCATCTGCATTAGACAGCACCAGGCCATCGTCCTACATTGTCCTTAGAAGACTAGAATGTTTTAAGTGCATGCTCAGTAATCTCTGATGTGGAGCTGTTTGAGCTGCTCTTTGGAGTCGTTCAGCCAAATTGCACCTCCAGATGTAAAAACTTAACCCGTGCAGATGTTGGGAAGAATTCTCATGGCCTCCCTGAACCACTGCTCATACACAGGCAGTGAATGCAGCATGTCCATTTCTATAGACACAAATCATTTTAATTAGTTGTGAAAGACAATACTGGGATGGTTTTCACTTTCTTAAATTATTTTAAATACAATATCGGCATTCATATGGAATAACACAAGTCAGAGATATCACAGTGCAGAAGAAGAAGAGAAAATTCACTGAGAATTTTTTACATGTTTCACATTCCTTGGAAAACGTGTTTATTTTTTATTCACCAACTAAGATACAAAATCTCTTTCCCATTTTAAGTAATAGATTTCAAGATTCTTGCTTAGCTTAATAGGTCTTGAGAACATGAGGTTTCTCACAGTTCTCAATGGGAGCTGAGGTACATAGTCAGTGGTACCTTGTGTTTCAGTATGAACTAGTAAGCAGAAAGCTGGATTAGCAGTGACTATGTAATGACATTTGTAATTAACATCTCACTCCTCTCATTCCTCCATTCACAGAATGAGCCACATAGTGGATTACCTTTGCAGGATGTGATAGGGATTAAGAGAACAGTGCTTGGTAAAGCATTATGTGACTCAGTAAATACCTTGTAGATATCATGGTCTGCATCACTTGTAAGTAAATCTTAGATGCTTTTACAGTTATTTTTGCTACTAATGCTATTATTGCTCATTAAGTTTGAAGAGGACTATTTGTCTAGCATTTATTTTGGGGTCTATTCAGAGATGGTAGCAGAAGCACAATCTTTACCTGTATTCATCTATAATCTTGAAGTTATATGTCCTTTATCCACAAACCTTAACCATTTATCATTGTAAGTTGTGACCACAAAATGAAAGGGAGTTAACAATATACAGAGTAGTTAAGTGGGAGGAAAGAGAAAAGCTGAGTTTTCACGTTTGTTGAGAATCTGGCTGAATCATTCCCTGAATCATTCTGTTAATCAGTAGACTTTTACCAGGAGAAGAGATTGAAGACAAAAGCAAGAAGAAAACCCTCTTGTACTAACAATGGTGGGATGTGCTAGACAAGAGACTGGTCTTTGACCAACAAAGAATGTATTAAAGGGACTAAACATGAGGCAAGAATTCTAAAGAAATTTCATTTGCTGACAGGAAGATGGTTGAACTTGGAGTCTTGTTCATCTCTGATAACTCATTAACCTAGCCCTTTCTCCCTTCAGGGATCCTGGAATGGCCCTTTTGGACTAAACTGGTGGTCGTGGCCATAGGCTTCACCGGTGGACTTCTCTTTATGTATGTACAGTGCAAAGTCTACGTACAATTATGGAAGAGACTTAAGGCTTATAACAGAGTGATCTATGTCCAGAACTGTCCAGAAACCAGTAAAAAGAATATCTATGAAAAACCTTCACTAACAGAGCCAAATTTTGAAAGTAAAGATGGGCGGCATGGGGCCTGTCATTCTGACACAAACTCTTCCCATTACACAGAGCCTGAAGACCGTGGGGCAGAAATCCTTCAAGTCTGACAAGGGAAGTCTTCAAGTCTGAGACTATTTATTTTTTCCCAGACATTCATGAAGAGCTGAGATAACACTGTTTACCACAAACTGTATACCTTGAAAAAAATCAGCCAACAGCTTAGACTGGGCAGTTGAATTTTTTATGATGTTCTGTTTTTCTAAATCATCTTTGACATATCTTTTAATGTGTTATCATGGTGGCATAGCTCTTGTGTTGAGTATCTTATAGGTGTGCTCTATCAGAAGGATTGGGAAAATGTAGGGATTGATGCTACTGAGAGGGAGCTATTTTGCTGGCTTATTCATGATCAGCCCAGTTGTAAAACCTAAAAGATGAATAGAAGGAAAGCAAAATACAGAATATCTATGAGCGGCCACACCACAAAGCCTGAATTGGATTTTCCAAAGAGTTCTTTCTTTCACTTTAACATCAGATAACCCCTAAGAACACTGGGAAAAAGCCAGCTGTCACACAGTGTCTCCATTACCCAAGGAGAGCCTGGAGAGATGCACTAGAAGACTTTCAATCTGGACTTGGAGCCTCTGCTAATATCTGCCATTGACATCTCTCTCGGGCAGTTAGGTTACGATCATGCTTTACATATAAAGATGAGCGACTCACAAAGCAAACAGCACTTTTGAAAATCTTTATTTTGTAATATGTGTGTCCAGTTGGATTGAAACTTGAAAGAATGTCTCATTTCAAAATAGTCCTTTCAATACACTTGGCCCTTTCCTATAGGCCCTACAGACCTTTTTGCCTTATGATATCTAAAATGTTTGTGATTTCCAATACATCCCCACAGAATCTTTGTGACCATAATGGGAACAAACCCTAACATGGAGTTATCACATGAACAAATTCATGGAAATTCATGTAAGATGTTTATTTGAAAATATGATTCCTATGGGTTTAATCTTATTTTTATCAAGATTATATATGACAGCTGTACACATGTACTTTTAGACTATCCAGTCTTAGCTACAGAAATAAAGGGTTGTGTGTTGTGACCTTACAGGAGGGCAAGGGAGTGAATGATCAAACTAATTTATATTTAAATTTCTCCAATTTGTGCTACTGTGAAGAATGAATTTGAATTAAGAAGTAAATGTTTATCATGCCTGCTCATATGCATATGTGTGTTTTAGCAGGCAAAGCAATGACAAGAGCGTATGAACGTTATATTGACCTGATTACTAAGTTTACAGAAGAGGGAAGTTGAGGACCTCCATGGCATGAATAGATAAGATATTAGGATGGATAAGGGAGGAATCTGGCTCAGTGGCCTCACAAAGGCGTCGAACAGCTCTTACCCTGAAATGGAAAATGTTGGTGGAATGATGTCAGAATGACTAACCCTAGCAAACATGGACTGAACTGACACTAGGAAGTGAACTGTTTTCAATCAAATTGACTTTAGATTAATTGTTTGTAGGTGAGTTATCTTGCTCATATAAGTAAACTAGCAAACTGACTGGGCCTGAGTTTGGAAAACAACTTCTGTTGTCTCCATTGAAGGGACAGAAGGCACACGTTCAGACATTACCTTAACCAAAATGAATCAAAGAAAACCATTAAATATATTATAGCCAATAGAGCATCCAGCCTATTCCTACTCCCCACCCTCCTTGTGTTTTTAAAAGAGAAAGCATAGCATGGAATAAACTCGGTTGCTTAGAAAATTCTGTTTTGAAATCCAGCTTTAAAAAAAAACACTTTTTTCTTGTACAACTCCACTTGAGCAGGATGGCAGACTAAACAGAGACCCCAGAGCACAGCTTATGTCATTAAAGTATGGCATAAAAAACAGTCACCCATTTTCTTTGCACCTTTGATTGGTGAAGAAGTGATGATTTTCTTGCCATCCAAGAGAAAACGACAAAGGACCTGCTGTGTCTGTAAGCTTCCTGGCTTCAGTCATACAATGCTTTGGATGCTTTCAGCTTCACAGACCTCCAGCTAATATGTCTGACCAGATTCTTTTCTGGCCTGGCAGTGGCTCTCTTGGTTCTTCCCATTCCTTTGTCATGAAAGCAGGTGAAACTTCCCTCTCCTATCTCCTTCCTCTTATTCCAGGCTAGTAAAAATCTATACTTATATAAACTCTGTGTTTAAAAGTGCCCTTACTCCTGCTCCTTTATCAGGCCTGACCTGTGAACACAATGATTCAAAGATTGTCTGCTCAGGTGTGTTAAATGACTGGTCTGCCAGACTTTCAGCCTTTTTAACAGCCAGCTTTCCCATAGCCCAGGTAACTTACTTCTTTTTACCACTTCTGACAATAAACCCTTAGGAAAAAGGGTTAAAACTGGCGTGACTTGCCTGCTCTTGGGTTGGCACATTCTAATAGAGTTTAACAAAGTTTTTTGTGTTATTCCATATGAATTTTCTTTCTCATAAATTCTTTGAACAAATGTATATAAGCTGGACAAAAATCAAATGTTCTGTACAGCAGGGCTTTTTAAACTTTTTCCACTCAAGGCCCCTTCAGCACTTCAGCCATGTGGGGAGCTGGGTGACCCAGGAAAGTATGTTGGGCTGCCTTAACCCCAGATTCTCTTATGTTTGGGACAAAGAGTTTCTTTGTAAATCTGGTCTTTTTTGTGAGCCACGGCTGGAATTGTCCATATCTTTTCGTAGTCCTAAAACTGTCCTATGACTTTGATGTAGGTCCCCCAAAAAAGGAGTTTCCCTGTGAAAAAATGGCTCCTACTTATCCTGCTTCCTTATTTCTTCCACTGAAATGATACACAAATGACTCTGGTCCTGCCCATTCCTAACCCCATTACTTGTCATTTCTACCATTTCCACTTGCTTCAGTGTTCTTAATCCCCTAAGAAATGTTGCCTCATCATGATAGCATCTCACGGAAGCAAAGATGAATGAATACTTTCTTAGCTTTGCTGGCCATAAATGGTTTTTTTTCCTAATTTTGTTAAATTGATTGATTAGAACCATTACTCCTTGCCCTCCCCACTCCACACCTTAGTGATAAGACTAACATGCCAAATGTATTTCTATAAATAATCCACAAAACTAGGATCAACCCGCAGGCAGTAAAAAAAAAAAAACCCTTAAAGTTTCTATTTGGGAGGTTGACTGGATGAGGAGAGGACCAGGTTCCATCGAACCAGCCAGAGCAGACTGTAGTTTGCTTAGCAAGCTGCTGTGGGATCCAGAAATGGCTTCAAGGGTGTGTTTAGCCTTTTTGTGTGTCTACCCCTGCTAAAGGGTCATATGTATATTAAGCCACTTAAGCCATCCCTTGACTACTTAGTCAAAACTCTTGGCTTTAGAAAAGGTAAAGAGTGATTGGACAACAACAAGGGTCGTAACCCTTCCCTGCTATTGGCCCTAACCTCTACGTGCCCCATCCCCAGCTTCCTTGGTTTATCCTAACAGCAACTGCTAATTGTTTGTGGTCTGTCAGCAGCAGTCACCAGAGTATGCAGGTTTGTACTTCAGATGTACTGCCAATCCCTGCCCCGACTACTTATTCCATCCCATGGTGAGAAGATATATCAGTGTCATCTTGATGTATAGTTTTAAAGTCAGGCCCTTCTTTCCAGACTAACCACACTAGGTAGCTCAGCCAAGAAGGAATCTTACTTAATTTCTACATGTCTCAGGAGTCTTCTTACATCTTTGGAATCAGGAGTAGTGGTAAATGGAGAGGGTCAGGAAAATCGGAAACAGCCCTTGGTGGAGCCCAAATTCTGTTGTCCAAGAAAATCCAAGAGCAAGTATGTTTTATTCTTATTTATTTTTTGTTGTTGTTGGACAGCGTTATCCCATATAGACAAATGTTTGGCCTAAGTTTTCCCTGTGAATTTAGTTACTACTACATCTATAGAAACCAGGAAAGAGCCCAGCCCTCAACAAAAAGCACTCAACTTTTTCTAGGAAATAATTGCTCACGTTTTACAGCTGATCTGATGTTTAGGTGCAACATTTGTAGATACTTGTGTCCTGTTAATAAAATCGAATTTACACTGGCATGGGTCATGTAGTTTATAAAAGATATTTGACAGTCGGCAATTTTTTTTAGCTCCTTAGGAAATTTTTAGTAATTTAAATGTATAGTTTTGTAATCTTTTATGTATGTTAATCTTTTCTCAGTATTACCACTTGGAAAGTTCTTAGTTTCTTAAACTGTAATTGGTTATTTGTGCTGTGATACACAGGTTTGTTGACTGCAGCAATAAAATATTTCTATGAAAAGGAGCGCGTGCAGCCATGATAATTTTCTAAAAGGAAACTGAAAATGTCACATGAGCAGAAGTTTCCCTCCTTCACCAGCCACGTGAAGGTGTGACTGTGCATTTTTAAGTTTCTGATCGTGCATGCTAAAAAAGAAGAAAACTCCATTCACAGGGGATTTTCTTTCCCTCCCTGTCCCCCTTCTCCCTGAAGAATTCCAGTTGAGGAGCTCTTTCTTGTACCTGTCTGACTGCAGATCATGGGACCATAGATTTAAAGGAAGAAAGAATTCTAAGAGGCCATCCAGTTTAACTGCTGTACTTAATATTGATGAAGCAGCTGAGGCCCGGAGAGGGTGAAGAATTTGCTGTCTGACTCCAGGGCCAGTGCTCTTTCCAGTATGCCAGACTGCCTCTCATATGTAGTCTTCATCCTTCTTAAAACTGCCACGTTTCAGTGTCTCTAACAAAAATCAGTGAGAGACTCTAAATCCTAAGGACTCAAGTTCAAAAGAACCTTGGAAATGATTTGCTCTAACCCTCTTATTTTACAAAGGCAGAAGCAGTTTCAGGGAATTGAGGTGACTTGCCTAGGTCATATTTTTTTCTGTATTGTCTGCTAAGAGCTAAAATAGGTTCAATAAACATATTTACCTAAAGCATTCAAATTCCAGTAGTAATCACTGTTTTATGTTTAGAAAAAAAAAAGTTAAACCTGAGGATGGAGAACGGAGTACTGTTATTTTGTAGTCAGTACACTCTAATTATCCTTAACCTTTTAAACATTTACTGAACTTCAGTAATCTGCTTGGTCCTATACAGGGGGAAGAAAGGACAACCACCACCAAAAACCTCAGCCCAGTGAACCCTCATTCTCTGTTAAAGTGAATTATTGTCTGTTCCTTTTGGGATACAGTAGGATAGAGAGGGGGTTGATGTGAACTTTGAGGAAACACACCACCACCATCAGTAAGGTTTGATGACCTAGAGAGCATTTCTGTCTAGTATCATTGAATAGTTTTGGTCAACCAGGAATCCCCAAAGGATTTCTTTTTTCTATCTGGTTTTCTTTTTTAAAAAATTATTATATTTTAACATTCATTTTTTAAGTTTGAGTTCCTAATTCTCTCCCTTGCTTCAGCCCTTCCCCCACCCATTGAGAAGACAAACAACATGATGTCATGTGTACATTTGAAGTCATGGAAAACCCCTCGAAGTATTTCAATATGAGTCTTTAAGAATGGCACCTTCTAGAGAGGATACATTTTCCCCAGAACCTGTGGTTAGTGATGCAGGTGGCCAGTTCTGGTGCCATGATTCCGTGCATCATAATAGCATCCCTGGAGACTTAGGACACTGAAACTACAGAAAGAATCACCAATCTCCGCCATCTTTATTCTCACTTGACCTCTGCCATAGAAGTGAGAGTAACAAACCATGTTCCCCCTGCCCAGCATGGTCAGGGAGCCCATATTCCTGGCTGAACTGAGAGTGGCCAGATTCCCGTGGCGCCAGGGCTTAGGAGAACTTCAGCCCCATCCACCAAGGGCAGTTGAAGAGCTAACCCCATCTTTGGTTGATCCCGCTGAGGTGTGTGACCTAGAGGGGGAAGAGCCATGATGTCTTTTAAGAAGGTGGAAGGAAGGCCCTGCATCCAAGACACATTCAATTACGAAGGGAAGGACTTAGAGAAAGGATCTCAGACTTCTGAGAGGGAGCTTCTGTAGGTACCTGTCACTGCACCAAGCTCCTAAGGTTTTACAAATGATGAGCTGGGATTTCCGTCCATTAAAACTTATTGGTCTAGAATGCCTATAGGCAGTGAGGGCAAAAGATGGAGGCAGTGAGGAAGAGAGGAAGGAAAGAGGAAGAATGGGAAGGCAAGGTGGGAAGGAGGGATTTATTATTAAGTTCTTACTTTGTGCCAGGGAGCTCACACTCTAAATGGAGGGTAAAACGCGTAAGAGGGTTTGGTTTCATGGTGGACGTCAAGGCCTAGGAACCTTGAGTTGGTTTTAGGAAAAGGGCAGCCAATTCAGAGCTGTATCTCATGAGTCCTGGAAGGTACCTGAGTGCTTGGGGTATCTAAGGAGGAGGGATTTTCCTTCTGGAGTCAAACACATCTCTTTCTCCTGTAGGCAAGATAGCATTAAAAGGACTTAATTTGGATTGGGACTTTCCTCCACCAAACTTCAAAAATGGTGGCAGTGGTTTGCACCCTAGAGATCTTTGGATCTGAGTGTTACTTGGCTGGGGTGGGGTCCAGATTAGGGGTTGCCTAAAGATATGGAAGGTGCAGAGAACAAAGGCCAGGCAGCTCTGAGAGGGGACAATGTACAAGACCAACTTCTAGGTCTAAAGAGTAACTACCTTTTAAGTTTTCCCATCTCCAGCTAAAGTCATTGCAATAACAGGACCTATTAGTCAAATCAGAAGGCTGTTTCATGCCTAATTCTTTCTTTGGCCTTTTGAAGCAGGTGTCCAAGGGGCTGTACTTGTGCCCTCCTAGTCAACCATCAAGAACCACGGAAATTGAAAGGTATGTGGATCCTAGAGTCATGCCTAGCAAGCCATGCATGATGCCACATCACTGGGAAGAGTTTCTGGGAAGCAAGTCATAGAGATTTCTAGGGCCTGGGGCTGACAGCATCTCAAAAATTGGAAGCTATCTTGTCCAACCCATGCCTGAGTAAGAATCCTTTTTACTATATCCTTGACAAATGGTCATCCAGGCTTTACTTAAAAGACCTCCATGGGAAGTGGGGGGGGGGGGGTGAGAGGAGCTGATAGAAGGAAGGGCAGATTGAGAGAGGTAGCAGTCAAAAGCAAAACACTTTTTCTGGATGGACAGGGTGCAAGAGAGAAAGGAGGAGAAAACAGGATGGAGGGAAATAGTGATCTTAACTAAAAAAAATTTCAGTGGATATCTATGATAAAGACCTCAGTTTTCATTTATTTAGAGAATGGAGTCAATTTTTTTTTTAGCCATTCTCTAAACTGATAAATGGTCAAAGGAAATGAAAGGAATTTTCAAAGTAATCAAAGCTGCCTGTAGTCATATAAAAATGCTCTAGATCCCTATTGATTAGAGAAATGCAAAACAATTCTGAGGTATCACATCACATCCATAAGATCAGCCAATATGACAGAAAAGGAAAATGACATGTTGGAAGGGATGCAGGGACAATGAGATACTAATGCATTGTTGGTGGAGTTGTGAACTGATTCAACCATTCTGGAGAGTAATTTGGAACTATGCCCAAAGGACTATAAAAACAGGCATGCCCTTTGACCCAGAAATACCCCTACTATGTCTATACCCTAAAGAGATAAACAACAAAAAGGAAAAGGACCTCTATGTACAAAAATATTTATAGCAGCTCTTTTTGTGGTGGCAAAGATTTGGAAATTGAGGGGATGCCCATCAATTGGGGAGTGGCTGGTATACAAATGTAATGGAATACTATTGTGCTATCGGAAATGAGGAGCAGATTCAGAGCAGTACTGTACTCTAAAACAACTCTGGAGGACTTATGATGAAAAATGCTATCCATCCCCAGTGAATACAGATTGAAGCTTACTTGTTTAAACTTTATTTTTCTTGATTTTTTTTCTTGCCTATGTTTTCTATCACAATATGACTATCATGGATATGTTTTCCATGACTACACATGTATAACCTATTGCTTGCCTTCTCAATGAGGGAGAGTGAGAAGGAGGGAGAGAATTTGGAATTCAAAGTTTTAAAAACCAATGTTAAAATTGTTTTTACATGTAACTGGGGGAAAATAAAATTCTAAATAAAACTGAAAAAAATAGATGAACAAGATGCTCATCAACCTGGGCTTACATGAACTGATGCAAAGTGAAGTGAGCAGAACCAGCAGAACCAGGAGAACCTTGTACACAGTAACAGCAACATTGTGTGATGATTTATTTAGCTATTCTCAGCCATACAATGATCCAAGACGATTCTTACAGATTTATGATAAGAAATGCTATCCATCTCTAGAGAAAGAACTGATGGGAGTCTTGAGTGCAGATTTTGTTAAGCTTTTTTTTTTCTTGGGTTTTTTTTTTTTTGGTCTGTGTTTTCTTTCACAACATGACTAATATGGAAATATGTTTTGCATGACTGCACACATATAAGCTATGTCAAATTGCTTGTATTCTCAATGGGGAGGAGAGGAAGGAAGAGAAGGAGGAAGAGAATTTGGAGCTCAGAGTTTTTAATAAAATAATTTTTAGAAATTATTTTGACATGTAATTTAGGGGGAGTAAAATATTAAGTAAAAAAAAAAGAATTATTGAGAAAATAAATACGTAAATGGAGACCTCCAGGGAGAGAAGGCCCCTTCTACTTTTGGAGAGCTTTAATTGTTAAGAATTTTCTCCTTACTTGGAACCTAACTCTGCCTCTATCACTTAAGTCCATTGATCCTAGTTCTGACTTCTCCCCAAGCAAAGGGATGGGATTAAGACCAAACTCATGGGAAAGGTTGCTTTCCTCCTTTCTTAACCCTAAGTGTGCCTTCGTCTACAATCCAATAGACAGGCTCCTGGATGCTTTCTGAAGTAAGTCTGACCTTGCTCACTGCCAGAAAACCTGCATAACTCCCCAGTTTATTCATTGAGAAATGAATATGTCTTGAATGGTCAAAACTGGATGCTAGACCAGTGTTAACCAGCCAATTGCTAAATCAATAATTGTTATTTGAGCTGGAGTTTTTCATTTTTCATGTTTGGGACAGAATAGGCTCAATTTTTCATTGGAGGCCTGTTTGCCCCCAGCCCTCTCCTCCAAGCTCCCCTTTATTTACAACTGGTGATTCTCGGAGCCAGTTAAGTGGTACCTAACTCTCTCTGGGAGGGACCTGTGATTAGTTTTGAGTATCTAGCCCATCGGCAAATGGTACAGGTTCCACTGAAGGTGAAAGTCTGATAGTGGTGAGCCTTCTGCCTAGTCCCAAGATGTGTTTGGCAGGGCCCAAGTGAGACTAACCCTTTACCTTTCCAAGGGAGTCCTTATGATTGATTGGGACACTTTAATGGGGAATGCCACCGGCCTCATCGTCACCCTCAAGGTGTCTGTATTGAATTTGCAGTTTCATGACTGGTTCCCCATCAGAGCCCTTCAGCCAAGAAGACTGGCAGGAGAAGCTGTACTTTGTCCGGGAGGCACTGGAAGTAAGTTCCAATAACATAGGAGCCGGAAAATGTGCCCAAGGAAATGGAGGCCTCGAGCTAGGAAGTGACCCACCCATCTGAGGTCTGCTAGTAGATGGGAGAGCCAGGATGAGAACCAAGATGAATTATGGGATAGAGGTTTGGGGGAGAAGGATGAGTAAGAGCTGACCTCTATGGAGCACCTTACCAGTTACCAAGAATTTTACCGATACTGTCTTTTAGTCCTTACCATCACCATGAGCTGGGCAAGCATTGCCCCCATTTACAGTTGGAGAAACTAAAAGCTAGATGCCTTGTCCAGGGTCACATTGCTATTCAGTGGCAGAGCCTCTATCTAGATCTATACTGCTGCCCAGCAAACCAATAAAAACTGAAAAAGGTGCCAAACTTCAAAGTCCTCAAGGGGAGCCTCAGGAGCCTTCTAGTCACTACTGCTTTAGAGGAAGCATAGCATGGCGGATGGAAGGAAGAGCAGCTTCCTAGTCCTATCCCTGAGACATCCTGACTGTGGGGCCCTAGCCAAATCATTTCCCTTCTTAGCTGAGAAAGTGGCAGAAGCAGGTACAGATCCTTATTGGCACAGAAATGTCTCACCTAAGAGTTCCCTACACCGATGAAATCACCAGTCCTGGTCTGGATTATTTAGAAAGAGAGTTTTTATCATAGCAATTGCTCATAACTCTAATGCTTTAAGGTTAAAATCAGCCCCAACTGCTCTTCTGTGTGGCATTCTATAGGATGGAACAGGTAAAAGTGATCTATAAACCCTTTGCTTTGGGCATTTTATTCTTCAGCAAACGTGTCTAAGGCACAGTACTGGACTGGAGATGAAAGGACAGAAAGAAACATGACCAACAAAGCCCTACCCTTCCTTCTGTCAGCTGTCAATCATCATTGGGCACCTTCTAGGAACCAGGCTCCATGTTGACATGCTGGAGACATGGACCAACCACCATAAAATGATTTTGTATTTTTATGACTATCTCTTGTTCTTATATTATTTTCATTTCCAAATATATCCCTCCCCTTCCCTGCCTAGAGAGCCATCAATTAGAAAGTTTGTTTTTTAAGAGGAGAAAGTTCAGCAAAATTAACCAACTTATCAACCCAGTTGGATTGTATATACAATGTTCCACACCCATGGTCTCTGCAAAAAGAAAGGGGTCTCTTTTCTTGCCTTCTTAGAAACAGCTGGTGGTGTGCTGGGCTTGGAGTCAAGAAGACCCGAGTTCAAATCCTTCCTCAGATACCTACTTAGCTGTGTGACCTTGGGCAAATCACTTGATTTGCCTGCCTCGGTTTCCTCAACTGCAAAATGAGAATAGCATCTCCCTGGCAAGGTTTTTGGGAGGATCAAAAGATGTAATATTTATAAAAATGCTTAGCACAGTGTCAGGTACGTAGTAGGCTCAACATGAATGCTTGTTCCCTTCCCCTTTACCCCATTCTTTTTTTTTTAAATAAATGCTTTATTAACTTCTGTTTTACATCATTCATTTCCGCCAGATTTTGAGTTACAATCATTTCCCCCCATTATTCCCCTACCCAACCTCCCAGAATAGCAGTCCCACAAGATATCGCTTCCTCCAATCTGCTCTCTCCCATACCTTCTCCCATACCCCCATCGACTTTTCCATTAGAGGAAGATGAATCTTTGTGTCCCAATGCCTGCACATCTTATCTCCCAATTATAGGCAAAAGATTATATAATATATATATATATATATATATATATATATATATATATATATATAATATATTTGAAACATTTAATGTTACGACCTCGAATTTCAGATCCATTTCCTTCCTCCATTGTCACCCATTCCTTCTTGGAGATAAGTAATTCAGTATATGTTGTACATGTCTAGCTATGCAAAACATTATCATAGTAGATATATTGTACAAGGCTGCTTATAATTCCCTCCCACTCATCCCACCCCCCACCTGATCCATTCCCTACATGATCCTGTCCCTCTTCTATAGTGGGTACTTCCAACTTCCCCTCACCCCAAGGATGCCCTCCCATCCATCATCCCTCCTCTCATCCCCCTTCCCCCTATCCTGCTGCAGGTTGAGATATCCCATTTAGTATGTATGTCATTTTCTCCCTGAACCAAATTCAATGTGAATGTGATTTTGCCTTTTTAGCCTTCCTTATTCTCCCCCTCCTTTGCAACCACTTCCCCTACATGAGATAGTTTACCCTACCATGTCTCTCCCCATCTCCTCTTGCCACTTTCCTCTCTCACCTCATAATTTCATCCCTTGAGTATTCTCCCTTCCCAACAAATTCAACCTATGCCCTCTATCCATATATAACTGTAACCATATACACACACATTCACATATGTATTCATATGACCACACCCCCTCTTCCATTATTTTCATAGTGAGAAAGATATCATCAGTCACAAATATTGCTTTTCCATATAGGAATGTAAATAGTTCAACTTTGATAAGTTCCTTTTGATTTCTTTTCCCTGATTACCTTCTCAGGCATCTCTTACTTCTTGTGTCTGGATGTCAAATTTTCTATTCAACTCTGGTTTTTTCCTCAAGAATGCTTGAAAGTCCTCTATTCCACTGAATGACCATATTTTCCCCTGAAACAAAATACTCAGTTTTGCTGGGTAGGTGACCCTTGGGTTCATTCCCAGTTCTTTTGCCCTCTGGAATATCATATTCCATGCCCTTCGATCCCTCAGTGTAGAAGCTGCCAGGTCCTGGGCTATTCTGATTGTGTTTCCACAATATTGAAATTGTTTCTTCCTGGCTGCTTGTAGTATTTTCTCCTTGATCTGGGGATTCTGGAACCTGGCTATAATATTCCTGGGAGTTTTCTTTTTGGGATCTTTTTCAGGAGGTGATCTGTGGATTCTTTCAACCTCTATTTTGCCCTCTGGATCTAAAACATCAGGGCAGTTTTCCTTGAGAATTTCTTGAAGGGTGATTTCTAGGTTCTTTCTTTGATCATGGCTTTCAGGTAGTCCAATAATTTTTAAATTGTCTCTCTTGGATCTATTCTCCAGGTCAGTGGTTTTTCCCATGAGATATTTCACATTGCCTTCTAATCTTTCATTTGTTTGGATCTGCTTAACAGCATCTTGATTTCTCATAAAGTCACTAACTTCCATTTGCTCCAGTCTAACTGAAGGAATGAATCTCCTCAGTGAACTTTTGAGATTCTTTTTCCATCTGGCAAATTCGACTCTTTAAGGCATTCTTCTCCTCATTGCCCTTTTGGGCCTCCTTTGCCATTTGAGTTAGTCTATTTTTTAAGGTGTTGTTTTCCTCAGTCAGGCTGTTGACCCTCATTTCATACTTTTCCTGCATCCTTCTCATTTCTCTTTCCAATTTTTCCTCCACTTCTCTTATTTGATTTTTAAAGTCCTTCTTAAGGTCCTCTATGGCCTGCAACCCGCTCATGTTTTCCCCTGGGGCTTTTGGAGCAGGACTTCTGACCTCACAGTCCTTTTCCCGCTCTATGCCCCCAAAATAGGAGTCTAGGGTTGCATTTTTCTGTTTCCTTTGCCTTGGCATGTTGCCACTTAATTACTTGACTTTTGGGCTTGTTGCCACACTATGGCTTTAAGGCCAGATAGAGGAATTTTCGTCCCGAACGTGTGGGGGGCAACTTCCGTTTCTGGCAAGCTGTAAACCCACCCACAACTTCCACCCTAGATCACAATCCAGATCCAGGGAGGTTAAAGCAAGAGCGATTATCCCCCAAGACTGATCGCTGGATCTCCCCACGATTTGTAGGCTGGGAGCCGGAAATGCCTATGAAAACTACAAAATGGCGTGTCTCCTCAGCGGCTTCTAGCCCCCAGGGGAGGGAGCTGACGCATTCCCCAAATACAAGTCCCAAAGTCCATAGGACACTAACCTCTTACTTTGTCCTAGGCATGTCTATGTTGATAATTCTGGAGTCGCCACAGCTCCTGGTGTTCTGGGGTTCCTCCAGCTGGCTGCTGGCCCTGTCGCCCTGGGGCTAAAACCTCGGCTCACACGGACCTGGGCTCGGCTCGGCTCCTGCGCTCTGCGCTCTGTGCTCTGCGCGCTGCCAGCTCCCAGACCGCTGTGCTGGTCCTTCCTGCAGGGCTTCTGGGCTGTCCTCAGCGGGAGGTTAGCTTCTCTGTGTCGTTCTGTGGGTGCTGGGGCTCCAGAAGTTGTTCAGAGTCCTTTTTTACATAGTTTGTGGGGAATCTGGGGGCAGAGAGGCTTGGACGAGCTGTTTCTACTCCGCCATCTTGGCTCCGCCCCCCCCCCTTTTGCCCCATTCTTTGGGGACAAGCTTGGTTGTTATTAATTTCACAGTATTAAGTTTTGGGGGTTTTGTTCTTTTAATTTACATTGTCACAGTCATTGTAATACAAAGCAATTTTAAAAGAGCATGCTGAAGTCCAGACAGGAGGCTGCACATGAGCTGGGCTTTGGAAGAAGCCAGTGACTCCCTCCAAGGCCATGTGAGCAGGGGGTTGATTCCAGAAATAGAGGGAGAGAGCACACACATCCTGCCTGCCGTGCAGCTGGCAGGCTAGCTCAAGTGGAACAGAGCGTGTGTAAAGGGTAGTGGCAGGAAATAGAATTAGCAAAATCCATGGGAGGCAGATTGTGGAGCTGAGGTTGTACTTTGTTCTGGAGGTAGCAGGGATCCCATTGAGGTCATATTTGTAAAGCATTTAGCCCAGCACCTTAATGAACTCTTGTTCCCTACCCATTGGAATTTTCTGAGTCAAGGTTTGAGCAGAGGTGAGTAAAGGCTAGGACTCTGGGAGAGATGGAGGAGGGGTGATAGGGAGGTAAGATTGTGTGATTGAGTATGGTGGCTAGCCAGATCACAACTCCCCAAGCTGTGAACCAGGGAAGGTGGCAGGTTGGTGGTGCTCCCAACAGAAATAGTTTTCAGGGCAGGATCGACTGTTGGGAAAAGTCTGAGCTCTGTTTTAGATAAGTTGAGTTTGCGAGTCAGTTATACGGGGACATGCAGGTAGAGACAGACAGCTGCTCAAGAGAGAGATTGAGGCTGGGTGTCTAGATGTGGGAGTCAGCATAAAGATGGTGATGGGAGCTGATAGGGTCATATCACCAAGGAAGAGATTATAGAGAAAAAAGAGGGCCAAGGACATAGCTTAGGGGGATGCCTGCAGTTAGAGGGTGGAAGGAGGATCCAGTGAGGAAAAAGAAAATAGGAGGAGGAGGTACAGGTAGAAGGAGAACCAAGAGACCTGTGCCTCAGTCCTGGAGGAGAGGGGCTGGTGGCCAGGGTCAAAAGTGTAGAGAGGTCAAGAAAGATGAGGACTGGGAAAAGGTCGCTGGATTTGTCCAGTGCACCAGAGCCTGTAGATGCCCGCCTTTTAAATCTCAGCACTAAACATGGAGCAGGCAGCCTTCCTAAAGGCTGGATTTAGTCTTTCCTTTCACATACAGCCCCCCTCAGTGTCTTATCCTGGCCTGGAAGTGCCTAGAGTTCTAAAAGTTTCACACACTCGATAACCTGTCCCCAAGCCTTTCCGTTAGGTGTCTCCCTGAGCCTGGAATGCACTCCCTCCTCACCTCTCCCTCCCAGAATCCCTGTTTTCCTTCAAAGCTCAGTCCAAGTGTCACTTTCTAGAAGGTTCCCCACCAACCCCCCACTCCACCACCCAACATCCCCTGTACTAGTGTCAAATTTACTTCATATTTGTGCATATTTTTGTATGTGGCTACATAGACACATATTGTCTTCCTCTGTGTAATATCAGCTCCCTGAGGGGATTCTTGTCTTTATATATACCGTGTATGGCACATAGTAGGTACTTAATGAATATGCATGTTAATCAGTTGAAGAAAGTGCTACAAAAGGGCTATTGCTTACTGTTTTTTTTTTTATTATGCCTGAGTTTTCATGAAAAAAAATTACAACAAAGATATTTAAAAGTTGGATAGGGAGAGAAGGAAAAGCTAATTCTGACTTTTCTAATAGGGAATTCTTAGAATTCTCTGCTAGGGAGGTGGGCAGTCCTGGAATGAGGAGAGTGGCTTAAAACTCAGACCAACCTCTTCCGTGTCTACCATGCAACCAACAGGGCTGTCCCATATGTGATTATGAATCCTTGCAGGTTCTTTTGATGAGAGAATCCACGAGGTCCTACCTAATAGACACTGGAAAGTGCCTGCTACAGAAACTAATTATGCTGGATGGACAGGTAATGGAGAGGAGTGGAGGATGGCCAGAGGCCTGCCAAAGGCCATTTTTTGGCCTCTGGGGTGGGTGGGGGAGACTCCACTGAAGTTTTCTGCAGCCTCATGGCAGGCAGGTGACCCCGGCTTCTTGAAGGCTGTACCAGTCAAGGCTCAGGCATCCCCATGCCCATGGCAAGGCAGCACAGATCCTTCGCAAGGCAGGCCAGAGAGAAAGCCTGAGCCACATGTGGGCTGAGCGCACATTGGTTGATTGGGGGCATAATTGCCCATCGCTTTTTTTTAAAGACAGGGGCTTCTGTGTGGAATGCAGGTGAGACCCTTTCCTAGTTTTCTTACAAACAGAGTAGGCAGAGCTCCTCAAAGATTAAGGGGAAAGGGTGGAGGTGACAGGAGTCAATCTAGGGCCCTCCACTTGGGTTCACAACACCAGCTTCCCAGGGCCAAGGTGGGAAGGGTATGATTATGTAGCAGGTGGTGTGGTGGGGGGGGGGGAGGGGGTGCGGTGGTTGCTCACTCAGCCACAGCATGACCAAGCAGTCAAGAGAGCTGATGTGATCCAGGGAACATGAGGAGGGCACAGTGCCCAGCAATGGCAGAAATGATGCCTCAGCTCTGGTCAGCCTCCACCTAGAGATGAGGCCCTTGAAGACCTGGCAAACAGCTGTCTTGTCCCCTCTGAGCCCAGCTCCTTCACAGGACTGAACTTCCTTTACCGTGCTGGTCCCCTGCCCCTCCTCTGGGTGCTCTCCAGCTTACCAAGGTCCTTCTTAAAGTGTGGTGCCCGGAATTAAGCCAGTGGCTTGTGGTCTACTCAGTCTGGTGGATATTTTTCAGACACACCACTGGCCAACAACACCCTCCTTATACAAGGGAAGCTGGTTTTTCAATCCTTTGTAAGATTTTACAGTTATTCCTATTGAATATCATCCTAAGAGATTCATCCCAGTGCTCTGAGTTTTCGTTAGTGAAAAAAAAATAATTCTCTTCCTCTTTTCTTTTTCAGAAACCCTTCCATTTCACTATGATTTATGATGCTTTGGTGGCATCCCTCAACCAGCCCTCCTTTTGGGAGAAGGTCACCAAGGAGCTCCACACAGTTGGGGTGAGTCTGAAGCCCCCTATGGTGTGGGGACCCTGCTTCACTGCTGCAGAAATCGGGGCTTTGTATGGAACAGAACACCAGCTCAGAGACAGCCTGCCGACTCTGCCACTAAATGCACCCAGGGAGGCTGCCCAGTGGGAAGAGCCCGGAGCTGGGAGTCAGGTGGCCTGGGTCCAGCCCTGGTTCTGAGGCTTTGCTGCTGTGTGACCTTAGACAACTCATTAGACCTTTCTGACTTCAAGTTCCTCATCGGTCAAATTGGGGTGCCAGCATTGCTCCCAAGAAAGTGCATCATAAACCTAAAAACCCTCTAGAAATTCTGCCCAATGAGCTCGAAGTGGCCCACTGGGCACCAGACCCTAGGTGGGGCAGCCACACCTGAGATCAGCACAGAGCAGGCCTTTGGCGTGTGACACCCGACAGCAAGTGGGATCATTGCCGCTCCCGCCATGCCCAACGTGCCCCACACAAGGCTTGCCTACGGGGTCTTAGCCTGCTCCTTCGTGCACAAGGATGTAGATGTAGATGCAGATTTGTTTGTGTCTTTGTGTGTCTGTATATGTGTGTATTTTGTGTGTGTGTGTGTATGGTTGTGTGCGTGTGTATGTGTATTTATGTGTGTGTATATATGTATATCCTGGATGTAAGGGATAGAGAGTCAGGGAGGCCTGAGTTCAAGGCCTGCCTCTGTAATGTATTGGCTAAGTTACCCTAGGCAAGTCACTGAACACCTCAGTGTCCCCAGGTGACACTGAGATTACAAATTTCAGGACAGTTGTTAATCATGGGGAGAGGAAGTTTCCTCACTAAGAGTTCCCTGTACTAGTGAGATCCCAGAACAAAATTGGGCCAAAATGATTCATGAGAGTCATCCATAAAAATGTTTATTAATCCACTGCTGGGTGCCCAGAACTGGGCTAAGCACTGCAGAAACAATTACAAGGAACACAGCATTCCTTCCCACACACACAGGCACAATGTGTTTCTGTGTGTGTCTGTGTGTGTGTGTGTGCCTGTGTGTGTAATTGAAATAATATGATAGTCCCATAAATCCTGCTGGGCTGAGAGTGAGTGTGGAGTCACAGAGAGCTGGGCTCAGAAAGACCTGCCTTCCAGTCCTAGCTCAGACACTCCTGGCTGTGTGATTCTGGCCAAAGCTCTTGGGCTCTCACTGCTCTGGATAACTCTCTAAGACTAAACTGCAGAGAAGAAGCAACTGAAATCAGCAGAGAGAGTTTCCTCACCTAGGACTTGTCCATACTAATGACGTCACAGGCCCTCCTTTATTCTTCAGGGGAACCAATGAAGGGAGAAGGAGAAGGCCATGGTCCTGCAGGTTTTAGAACTGTGAGGAGCCCAGAAATGACTCTGCAATCCCCTTATTTTACAGAAGCAGAAACGTCTTGTGACCCCATGGGGAGGGTGACTGGCCCAGGGTCACACAAGCAGTCCATTGCAGAGTCAGGAATCACCCCAGTCCTCTGGTTCCCAATCCTCCGATCTTTTCCCTGAACCTTGGCCCAAAATTAAGCAGTTCAGTGTGGCCAGACTGGAGGAGAACTTGTGAACTTCCAAGTGACTCCCAAGGGGCCATCTGTCCCCTCATTCTGTGCTGTGGCACCATCTGTACTGGGGACCATGCTGCCTTGAGGCCAGGCAGGCACTGGGCCCAGCAAGAACAGAATTCATTTTTGGCAAAGCTCATGTTGAAATTGTGCCAACTGCTGGGGGCAGGGGTGCCAATGATCATACTGCCTTCTGCAGCTTTCCCCACTGAGGCCCAGGGGGCTCTCTCCAGCTCCTGTCATCAGTGAAAGCACACTCTGCCGACTCATCAGTGCCTTGAGTGGACAGGTAAGAAGATGCTGAGACAGGCTCCCCAAAGGCAAGTCCTCTGCCTCCAGCACCCAATGCCTGGCACTTTGGCAGGGAGGGGTACCTTGATAAATGCTGATGACCCCTAGGTCCCTCTGAGAGGCCTGAGAGCCAATGGTTGTGCCTCATATGGCTAAGTCTTAGTTTTTGTCTAAGCATTGACCTCATGGGAGCCAGCCTAGAGGAAGCAGATATAGAAAATCAGCCCCAGAGAGCTGATGAGAAGGGCAGGGGACGGCCATCAGTGTCACCCTAGAGGAACAGGCCTGATGTGACTCCCAGGCATCTTCCTCAGAAATCCCTGAGGTTTCACCTAACACTTTTCTTGGGACATGGGCAAGGGGACAACTTTGCTGGACCCTTTGTTGTTTGCTGGTTTAGATGATTTTCTGATTTTTTTTTAAAAACTTGGTCATTTCCAGAACCTTCCCCCAGCCCTGGTATTGAATACTATTGTTAGTCACCTAGCCATTATTAAGTACCACTGTTAAACCCTGGGGAGACAAAGTCCAAAGCAAGTCCCTTCCCCCATGACCCCAGTCTAATGGTACCACATACAAATGAGATTTGTCTAGGATGGAGTTGGGGCAGATCCTGAAGGAAGGCATTAAGATTCAGGAGGGCAGGGCAGACTTGTTGCAGAATTTGAAGGAAGTCAGGGGAACCTCTCAAGTCAGAGGGAAGTGGAGACCATCCCAAGCATGAGGTCAGCCAGAGATAGTGCTGGGAGCTGCGGGCCCTCCTGAGGGGTCCTGGGCTCCCATCACATTCCCTCCATCCCTCTCCTCAGCCCCACTGGGCCTGCAGCCATTGGACAAGCCCTGCATACCCTTTCCCGGGGATTCTGTATCTGTGCTATTGCTTATTAGAAGCCAAGAACAGACTGTTTGATGCCCAGCCCTGTCCTCTCTCTGTGGTCCGTCCCTGCCAAGCAGACTGAGTTTTCTTCTTTTCCTTCAAGCCCAGCAACTTCAATGAAGCCTATGATAGCCTGATTGCCTTCATCCAGCAGCCATCCAACTGGGCCATCTTGTCCCAGGAGCTACGGGGAGTAGGCGTGAGTGAGGGGCCCGAGGACCCTGAGCCAGATTGGAGGGTGCAGTGGTCAGCACCGCCTGCGGCCCATGAGGCCAAAGCTCTCTTCTCTCCTTGTTCCGTTCTGCCACACAGCTTTAATAACAAGCAGCCTGAGTCATGACTGACTGACTCGCCACTAAACTGGCTTGAAGACCAAATGCTCCCTGATTAAGGCATTGGGAGCACTTCTTGGGGAAGGGGGCAAGAGGGGATGTTGCCTAGGAAGAGCCAGGTGCCATTCCCTGTGTTGTCACAGAGAAGGGAGGCTTGGGCCGGAGGAGGCAGAGAGGGATCGAGCCCAGGGGCTGTTCAACATGCCTCCATTTTCTCTCCCCTCCAGCCCCTTCAAAAAACCCCTTCTCTTCCAAGAAAGATTTGAGCTGCCACACAGGGCACCTTGCAAATGCCCAGACATTGTCTGGAGGGAAGTCCAGACTGGCCAACTGAGATGGTTCCTCTGACTTGTGGACAGACCTGCCTTGGAAACAGGGGTGGCTGACTGCCAGTGACCCAGTTTCCTCTGGGGCCAAGGACACCTGAGCCTAAACTTAAGCATTCCATAGTCAGCCCCTCACCAACTAAAACTTCCCATCCCCCTCCTCCTGCTTTCCCATCCCCCTGGGATAGAGCAGCACACAGTTATCTAAGGTAACTGACCCCCAGAGGCTCCCATGGGAGCCTGGCCCAAGGGGGAGAGGAGACACCCAAGGTGTAGCCCTGTGCCTTTGAGACTCCCAACCTCATGTTGGGGTACTCTGGGGCCAGTCTGGCTAATGCCAGGGCTCCCCTCTGGTCCTAGCTCCTGGTCAGGATGAGATTCCAGGCAGAGCCTGAGTGAGCACCTTGTACGTGGTTCCCCTGGGAAAGATAGAGCCATGATTTCTATCCCATGAATGGCAGATGCTGGCTGGGTGCCCGGGCTGAAGGCTGACTCCCTCCCCTTGCCAGGTCCCACATGCCAACTTCTATGATGTGCTGCTTGGCTTCCTTGCCCCCAGGCTCTTTAAAGATGCTGAGTACATCCCAGGAAGCTTGAGGAGTGTCCTGAGGAATGACCAGATTGCCAGGCCTTTGAAGAAAGTGGTAAGTGCACTCTGAGTGTGGCCAAAGGCATGGGAAGGGAGAAGAAGCCCAATTTTTTGTCCTTTCTTTCTTTCTATTGACAGCAGATGGATTGCTGGGCAGGCAGATGTGTGTCCCCAACCCACCACCCCAGACAGAGTCTGGAACAACCCTCAGTCCTGGAATTAGCTTTTACTCTTTTGCCCCGCCACTTCTTAATCCAATTAGTACAAATTCTGATATTTCTTTTAATTTTTTCATTTTATTTTTTAATGAACAAGCATTTATTTTTTCTCCATCCCATCTCACTCCAATTTTAAAGAAAAAACAAAATCCTCATAACAAATATGCATAGTAAGGCAAAGCAGATTCCTACATTGGCCAGGTTCAATATGTATCCCTGCCTTTCCGGGATTTCTTCCTATCCATTCCTTCCTGCTCCCAATAGCACCCCCAGTCCAGGTCCTCAGTACAGCCCGGCTAGTACAGCAGAATGTACAGGAGAGAGAGCTGGGCTGGAGGCAGAAGGCCTGACTTGGATTCCCACATCTGCCATGGGAACCTCAGGCATCACTTTGGCTCTCTGTGCCCAAAATGGGCGGGGGGAGGGGTGAGGCTGTCAGAGAGAATTCTCTGACCTGCTTTTATCCCGAGAATCTTTCCTCAGACTCTCCTCCCAGCAGCCAGTCAGGCACTGAGAACCAAGAACTCAGGGGCTTAGGGGCCCACCCAACCTTCCTGGGCCTCAGTTTCTCATCTGTCAAATGAAGGGATTTGGACCAAGTGGCTTCCATGGTTTCTTGTAGACCTGGGCCTCGAACTGTGATCTGATGCAGAGCACAGCCAGATTCTACCTCCTAGAGGCAGCTTTCACTGCAGACCCCCACATCACAGAAACTTCCGGGAGAATCCCCCACCCCAGCTCCCTGCACACCCTTCTCTGTGGAATGCCCTGCCCCCACTGCCCCAACCCCCCTTGCTTCCACCTTCCATGCTCCACTCCCAGAAATCCTGCTCACCAAGAATTCATTAAACGCCTACTTTGTTTTAGGGACTACATGAGTCCGGGAGGGTGGGGTTACAAAAAGAAAAGTGAGGACCATCTCTGACCTCCAGGAACTTGCATCTGGCTGTCAAACAAACCTCAGTTTCCTCTGGTGTTCCCAAGGAAAGCTGGACTGGCCTGGGGGATTTTAGCGTTCCTGGGGAGGCCCAGCCACTCTTGGCTAATTACAGGGACCCTGAGAATGACCTCAGCAGCTTTAGGTAAACTGCCTCCCCAGGGGAAGGGGCCTCAGGACTGAAGGTGGAGCTTCTTTCCCAACACTTTAGGGGGGAAAGGAAGGGAGGGGGGGGAAGAGAGACCAGACTGAATTCCCCGGGCCGGGAGATCCCTGGGGAGCTCGCGGGTTGGCACCTGCGTGGCCGCTGAGGCCTTGGAGGGCTGCCTGCCCCGCAGGGTTCAGAGCCCGAGGATGCCCCTGGAGTAGCCGGCCCACTCCCGCTGCCGGAGCAGCACGCAGCGGCCGCCGAGTCTGTCCCGGGCCTGGCCGCGTGGCGATCCTTCCGAAGGTGCTGAATAAACCGTGTAAAACAAGGGAATCGATCAGGACTTTGGAGGTTTGGTCAAACCCTCCGATATCAGTGACCAGATGTTTTCCTCTGTAGCCCCAGCCTCAAGGGCCCCCGCACGGGCCTCCGCAGACGGGGAGGGGGCGTCCGGCATCGGCTGCGAGCAGGGCGCTAGCGGGCCGCTCCCCGGGGGGGGCTGCGCTCAGGGAGCCCGGCTCCGGCCCCGCGGCCCGGGCTCTGTGCGTGACGCCGCCTCTGAACCTCTCTCCCCAGACTGTCCTGGTTCACTGCTGGGCCCAGACGAGACAGAGGAGAGCCGCCACGGCGGTAAGAGCTGCGGGAAGGGCCCGCGTCCCGGGGGAGGGGAGCCGCCGGCCTTGGACCCCAACGAGGGCCGCGGCCGTGAGCTCAGAGGCCCGCTCCCTCTGGGAATCGCCCAGTCTCTGGCCGCCTCTTGGAGGGGGGTAGTGGGGGCAGGGCGGGAGAAGGGCCCCAGAACCCGAGTGACTTTGGGTGAGTCACCGACCTCTTCTTTGTTAGATAAACGGTTTGGCGCCTGGCCGACCTCTCACAGCACCTTCAGGCCCTAGAACTGATGCTGTGATCTCTGCGTTCCCTATGGGGTGGGGGGGAGGGCGACTTCCCTTCCTCTCTCCCCCCTTCCCTGCTCAGACCGAGCTATGGGGACTAACTTCCCGTGGGACTCTGGGCCAGCCAGCCCTCTGCCTATCTGTACTACGAAGGGGCAGCCTGTTTGCTTCCCTCTTCCTCGCATTCTGAGAGTCTACGACGCTAAGATGATGTCTTTCCTTTCGGGGGAAATAGCTCCGACCAGGTTATCCCAGGAGGGACCCTCTGCCTAAGCCTACTGGGCTGCTCCCTAGACGAGAGCACCCTGGAAGCTTTGGACGGGGCTGGGCTAGGCTGGGCTGGACCAGGCCAGGCGGAGCAGCCAGAAGTGAGGTGGTCACGAGCTTCACCATTCTGGGGGAGGGGACAGAGATTCCAGGAAAGTTTTAGCTGGGACCATGTTCTTACTTAGACGGTCTAAGGACCCCCAAGGCGGCGATGAGGGATTGAGCACCATGGACAAGGTCGGTTTAGCTGGCTAGGCTGGGAAGGCCACCACAAAGCTAGGCAGAAGGTGAGGCAGAGATAAGCTGCCTCGTCCAAGGCTGTCCCATAGCTGGACTTTTGACTCTGTGGTCAGAGGCTGGGGAGGCCTTTGCTCCAGCAGAGGCCCCTCTGTGATCTGGGTCCACTTTTTGTGGCCCCTTCGTGGCCTTTGAACTGATGGGAGAGCTTGGGAGGGAGCAAGCCTTGGGTCTTCCTTCTCTGTATCATTGCTCCTGTCATCCGGGCCTTGGCAGGAGCATCAGTCATGGGGTCCGTTAGCATGAGATCAGCATGTCAGAAACAGAAGGGGCCGTAGAGATGATCTCATCCAACCCCCTCATTTACAGAGGAGGAGATGAACCCAGAGAGGTTAAACAATGTGCTTACGCTAACACATGTAGTGAGGGGCGGCATCAGGTCTGGAACCCAGCTTGTCTGGCTCTCACCGAGAGCCCTTTGTCACTTACCACAAGGGAAACCGCCGATCGTGTCCTCACAGAAGGCAGGAGCCTGTGGGCAGAAGGCTGGTGCCAGGGGTGTGATCAGCTCAGGGAAAGGGTCTGAGCCACTCCTGGAAGGTGTCCTCTCTCCCCCAAACCACATTGCTGCTCTCTCATGTGCAGGAACCCAATGGTTTTCTCTATCACTTGTATGAAGTGCTGGATTGCATCTCTCCCGAGCTGATGTGGGCAGCTGTTGGGCCAGAGGGCGAGCAGAAGAGGTTTTATTATTCTCTGAAGGTCGGTAGCCTGGTTGGTGTAGGCTGTAAAGCCCAGAGGCTGCCTTGGGGTGGGGGTAGGGACTGCCAGCACCTCCCCTCGGGCCACAGCAAGGGCTGGCTGGGGAAGGGAGAGCAGAGTGGGTCCTTACAGGGACATGAGAAATGGACATTTTCCTCCAGCTTTCCTGCTTGTACTTGTACCCCTAGAACATGGCACAGCACCTGGCATGGAGTGAGCCCTTGATAAGTAGCTGCTGTCTTGTTGACCTGAGGGGTCCCCCAGCAGTTGGTCTGGGCTGCTGAGATCCTCAGGACTTACCTGGCCAGTCAATTACCTGCCTCAGTTTCCTCAACTGTAAAATAGGGACCACAATAGCACCAACCTCATAGGGTTGTCACAAGGGTCAAATGAGACAGTATTTGTAAAGTGCTCTGCAAACTTTAATCAGTCTAGAAATGGCGGGTCTTGTTATTTTTATTGCCACATGCGCCTCTCTGCCATGTTACCCTCTGCAGCTTACTGGGCTTGCACAGGAAATTCAAGCACAGACAGCTAGCTGGGTCCACTTCCAAATGAGATACGGGCACACAGCTGGTGCCTAATTAATGCTTGTTCCCTTCTCTTCTCCCTCCCTTTCCCTCCCCCATAATGGTGAGTCACCTCCTCCTTTGGGGGAGCAGAAACCCCTTGTCAGCATCTTTCCCCTCTGCCTCTCTCCCACTTCACAGTCATTCATTCTATGACTTGTGTGCCCACTGTGTAAGTGATACAGACACGACAAGGACGAAAATCATCGCCCCTCCATGGTCCCACTCTTCCTACAAAGTGAGTGTCGTACTCAGAGTCAGGAAGAGCTGAGTTCAAATCCAGCCTTAGACACTTACTAGCTGTGTGACTCTGGGTGAGTCCTTTAATCTCTGTGCCTCAGTTTCCTCATCTGTAAAATGGGCACAATCATAGCACCTGCTTCCCAGGGCTGCTGTGAGGATCAAAGATAGCAATTCCAAAGTGCTTCTCCCAAAGCCCAGCCCATAAAGGAGCCATATAAAGGTTAGCTGCTATCATCAAAGCCCTCTGCACATCAAAGGGCAGAAGCAGGCAGACTTTTGTTGGTCTGTATTATTCTTCCCCAGAGTGGGAGGAGGACCCTGCCCCGAGCAGTAAACATTATTAAGCACCTGCTGTGTGCCAGGCACAGTGCTAAGTGCTGAGGATATAAAAAGAGGCAAAAGTCAGTGCCTGCCCTCAGGTAGCTTACAAGCAAACAAGCAAACAAATGTAGGTAGATAGAGAATAAATAGGAAATACTGATCAGAAAGGTGACAGAATGCCAGAAAGAAGGCTTCAGCTAAGGGAAGCCAGGAGCTGAGATGAGGAGGGAGAGCTTCCCAGGCAGGAGGGACAGCCAGAGAGAATCTGGAGCTGAGTGATGGAGGGCCTTGTTTGTGGAACTGCCAGGAGGCCAGCATTGCTGGATGGAAGAGTAGAGTTGGGGAGTGAGGTATAAGAAGATAGCCGGGTACCATGGGCTTTGAATGCCAAACAGGGTTTTGTATTTGCTCTTGGGGGCAACAAGAACCTAGTAGAAGCTGTTGAGTAGGGGCGGCTAGGTGGTGCAGTGAGTAGAGCATTGGCTCCTGAGTTCGGATTCGGCCTCAGACAACGCACACACAAAAAAAACCTAGCCATGTGACCTTGGGCAAGTTACTTAACTCCAGTTGCCCTCTAGAAAAAAAGAAGAAGAAGAAGCTGTTGAGTGGAGAGTTGACATGGTCAGATCTGTGCTCTAGGAGAGTCACCCTGGTGGCTGAATGGGAGGATGGATCAGAGTGGGGGAAGGTTGAGGCAGACCCACCAGCAGCCATTGTAATAGTGGAGTGATGGTGGTCTGCCCCACGGTAGTGATGTGTCAGAGGGGAAGGGGCCATATTGCAAAGATAAAATCAACAGGCCTTGCCAAGAGCTTGGATATGGGAGGTGGGAGATAGCAGAGAGTGGAGGACGACACCTAGATTTCAATGCAGAACAGGGAGTGGAGGAGTAGGGTGCAGATTAAGGGGAAGATGTGTTTGATTTTAGACATGTCAAGTTTAAGATGTCTGCTGGACATCCAGCTTGAGATGTCCGACAGAGAACCAGAGACCCAAGAGTGAAGGCCTCCAGAGAGGTCAGGGCAGGAAAGGTAGATGAGAATCGTTGTTATAGAGATGGTCATTAAGTCCCTGGGAGCTGAGGACATCACCAACTGAATTAGGATAGAGGGAGAAGAGGAGAGGATATGATGCAAGTTCTGGCGTGGAATGGTAGAGAACTGAGCTACCCGGCTAGAGAAGTTGCTTTTTTATTTGGTGGGTTTCTGGGGAGCCATTGAAGGGCTTCAAGCAGGGAGATTATGACCTGTGCCATGAATATGGAAGATTAGATCGGTAAGAAGGGTCCCAGGCCCACAAGACAAGGAGGAAGAAAACTTCTGGAGGTCCGTTCCTTCAGCAGAGGCATCTCTATAGAGAACTAACGGGGGCTAAGAAGATGGGACGAGAGAGTGGGGAGGAAAGATTCACCACAGACTATGTGACTTACAAGAAGTTTTGTGAAGAGAAAGAAATGGGATGGGAGTTAGAGGAAGCAGTGGGGTCAAAGGAAGACACTGTGAAAGGGTGGGAGCTTCAGAGAGCAAGCCTAAACTGCACCTATACAACTTCCAGCCATTGTTCCTAGTGGTGGACAAGCCACTGGGGACAGAGAGAGCAGGGCTAATCCTCCCATGTGACAGCCCTTCAGATACCTGGAGCCAGACGTCATCTCCCTCAGGGAGACACCCCCAGCTCCTTCAGCTGCCAATGGCCTTCCTCAAACAGGTCATTCAGAACTGAACACAGATATGTGTATATCTGGGCAGCTAGATGGTGCAGCTCGTGGTCATCGAAGAAATGGAACCATTGCCCAAGAGCTCCCTCTTCTCCGTCTTGCATAATTAAATACATCCTTTGTGCCAGGGACTGTGCCAGTGCCAAGGATACAAAGACAAAACAAAGGACTTCACGTTTTACTGGAGGGTGGGGGGGCGGTACAGCAGGTTGCTACTGTTCAGTCTTTATCAATCTCAGCCAATTCTCATGACTCAATTTGGGGTTTTCTTAGCAGGGATACTGGAGGGGTTTACCATTTCCTTCTCCAGCTCATTTTACTGACGAGGAAACTGAGGCAAACAGGGTTAAGTGACTTGCTCAGGGTCATCCAGCTACCAAGTGTCTGAGGCCAGATTTGAACTCTCAAAGATGAGTCTTCCTGACTCCAGGTCTGGCCTCTATCCACTTCACCATCTAGCTGCCCAGATATACACATACATGGACATATATGCACATACAACAATCACATGCACATCTGTGTGTATGTGTATATGTATACATTATAACTTGAAGAGGAGGGAGAGATTACCAAATGGGGTGGGGTGATCACAGAGGAAGTGGCCCCTGAGCTGAGCCTTGAAGGATGAACTCAGGCTGGCTGAGGAATTAGGGACATTTAGCCTGTAAAAAAGCTCAGGAGTCATGGGAGTTGTCTCTTAAGTAACTGAAGGGTCATCTTGCAGAAGAGAGATCAGACTTGTTCTGCCTGGCCTCAGAGGGCAGAACTGGAAACAGTGAGTGCAAGTTCCAGAAACATAAATTTAGTTTTTACAGAAGGAAACACTTGGGACAGTTGGGGTGATGCCTAGGTGGAAGGACTGCCCCCCACTGGCGATCAGAGGGTGGAAACCCTGCTGGTGATGCTGGGAAGGGCATCCTCGCTGGCCTCAGAGCTCCTGGGGACTCGGCCGATGTCAGTCCAGGGACCTTACTGCACCCTGACTAACAGGTGTCTCCATGGTGACCTCCAGCTCAGCAGATGGGGGAGGCAGCTATCACCAGAAGAAGCCCAGGGTCTGTGCCCTCGTCCCCCAGGCTAGTTCCCATCTTGTTATTGCAGGAGCAAGTGTCTTCCTTCTCCAAAGCCCTGCTGACCCTGGCAGAGGCCTGCTACCCAATGACCGAGCTGCTGGCCCAGCACGTGTTGGAGGATCTCATGGAGAGGTCTGAAGCTCTGCTGGCTCACTCCTGAACCTGGGCTTGGGGAGAGGAACAGGGTGGGCATGGAGGGGAGAAGGGGCTGATCTGGGGAATGGGGAATCAGTGGGGAATCTGGGGAATCAGTGGTACCCTAGAAATGCAGGGCTGGACCCTGTGCAGAGTAAAGAATTCTGTGAAGATGTGGGGCTTTGTATTTTCCACTGGCTTTGGGGTCAGGAGAACATCCCACAAAGGCCCCTATAGATAAACTCCCAAGGCTGCCCAGGGTGGAGGTCAGGGAAGAAAGTCCCAGATAAGGGGTGGAAATCCTCATTCTCATGGCTTCTGACTAGGGGATGTTTGCCCAAAGCTCCAGAGCTCACCTCCAGAGAAGCCGAGCAGCCCCGCCCAGAGTGTGCTGGCCTCAGAGCCTGTGGGAGCTTCCAACACTGACTCTGAGTCTCATTTTCCTCCTTTTTAAAATGGGTATAACAAGAACCAAATCACAACGACTACAAAGTTCTTTAAAAACTTAGACTGAAGCAGCAGTCTCCATATCAAACTACCCACTGTGGGAGGGTTTTTGGAGGAAGCAGCTCTAGAAGTTCTCAGGACACTCAGAGCAATGACTGGCCATGATTGCAGAGGACTGGTGACGACGCTGCTCACCTTAGCAGAGGAGAGATGGGCCAGACAAGCAGAACAAGACTCGAGTTTGGGCACTGCCAAGCCGGGCATTTGTGTCACTTTTCTATCCGTGTCTGTACTTGTTAGATGAGAAAATGAATAACTAAATGAAGAGATAAAGGGAAGGTGGTGACAGTCCCCTCAGGTCCAGATGCCTCCAATTAGCCAGGCGCAAGACGAGGACCTGCTGGTCAGGCTGGACAAGCCAAAGGGTGACCGCTGAGACAGGGACACACAGGGGAGAGAGTGCTGGCCTCAGAGGCAGAAAGACTTAAATTCAAATTCTGTCCCAGACCCACACCATTACCTTGGACAAGTCACAGACTCTCAGGGGATGATGGCAGCACTCACCTCAGCAGACTGTTTTAAAGATAAAATGAGTTAATATTTGTAAAGCACTCTGCCAACCTTAAAGCTCTAGTTACCTGCTAGCTATTATTGTTATGACTGACATCAGGGAGGGAGAGAGGAAGCGGCAACAATGTGAGGTCCAAGCCCACTCTCAGTTCCAGGCCTGACCTGGTGATGCTAGATGGGGGATGTCTCCCTTTGCTCCCGTGGAAATAATCATGGCAAAAGAATGAAAATGTAGGAATCTTTTAATTTTATCAAATACAAGAGAAATAGAGAAGAAAATCACCAGAAGCCAGCTTACATTCTACAGCCCAGCTGCACAGATCCCAGGCTCACTGCTGCTCCTCATTCACAAGGGGATCATTTTCCATCCCCGCTGGGTCCCTACTGATAATCCACGCAGTGGCAGGTGGGGGAGTGGGAAGGCCACACAGCCAGCCCTCAGCCAGGGGCTCTAACCAGAACCATGGGGCACCAGGTTATTCAGCTAAACTCCACAATGTGAGTGAACAGTTGACCCTTCATGACATGATTCACCTTGGGCTCATGCCAATTGATCAGTGACCAGAAGTCTTGGGAGCAGAGCCAGGACTGGGCAAATAAGCAGCTATCCAGCGTGCGACACTCGGGGCAAGAGGGACTTTCTAACAGTATTTCTATAAAGGCACATACTCCATTCTCCACAGCAAGCAGGAATTTATTTTGTGATCATTCCCATTTCATGTGCTACAGGAAAGGTACAACTTCCCTGGTGGAAAGTGGTACATGGTGGGAACTGAAAGGGAGGGTCTCAATTTCTACAGTTTGCTGGAACACAACGGCCTCTGTAGGGAAGACCCTTGTCAGAATGGCGGCTATATCACTGTATGTCCTATGGCTTGACAGCCCAAGTGTGGCATCATAAGCTACTTAGCCTTGTTAAAGTATCCAGAGAGGTTCTTGCTAAAAAGGGGATTGCTCAGGTATAGAAACACAGCACAGAAACCCCCTCTGAACCCTGGAGGAGATGAAGGCCTTCCCTCTGATGCAGTGAGAGAACGTTCCCTCTTGATCCCCAGAGCTGGAGCCAGGAGCTGGTTCATATGGCCACGCTGTTGGGGATCCTGTCTGGGGACAGGTAGTAATAAGGCAGCTTCTTATTCTTGTTCCGCTCAGTGATCCCGCTGACAATGACATCGAGGTTCTTACGGAACTTGACCATGGCCTCCTTAACTGGTTTCTCAATGAAATGCTCCTCTGGGTACATGCCCAGGAACAGCTGAAGGACCAAGATACACATGCACAAGTTAGGCTTTGCCACTGTCCTGCAGCTGCTGTCAGAGCCCACCCCCATCCCAGCCATGCATGCCCACCCACTGCCTCTTGCTGGGTGAATACCGATCCCTTTCCAGACCAGTCACACCCTTCTCTGAGTTCTCCTTAGGTACAACTTTCTATAACAAGGCAGTAATTCAAACATTCATTTAGGGCCTACTATGTGCCTGGCATGGTGTTCAACACTGGGAACACAAAAATAAAAAATGAAATGGTGCCCTCAGGCTCCAGGCAACTCATCTTCAAAAAACCAAGCAGGAAGACCTGAGAGTGAATCCTGCTGTGTCGAACACTTCTTAGCTGTGGGACGCTGGGCAAGTCATCTAACCTCTGTCAGCCTCAGTTTCCCCACATGTAAAATTAGGATCACAACAGCACCTGCCTCCCCGGGCAGTCATGAGGATCAGATGAGACAATACTTTGCAAACGTTAAATGCTAGCTATTATTATTATTATCAATAACAGGTTCTCTCTCATCTCTCACATGGCCTGACTCTTCCCAAATGCTATTTCCAAACAGGTGACTCCCTTATAGCGTGGAGGCCTCGGTGAGGAAGCTCCCTCTCCTATGGGTGGCTGCTCAGGAATGTCATCTTGGCAAAGCCGAGGGACCAAATATGAGGCCTGCTCTTCCCCAGTGCAGCCTGAGCCCGATTAAAATGGGACTGGGAAGTGTCCAACAAGATGACGAAAACCCAGCAGACACAGGCAGTGTGAAGATGTGGTTTTCCTACTAGAGGCTCATTTCTGCTTGGGTTTGATACCCTTGGTGCCTGGGGCGCATGGACAGCCTGTGTCAGCAGCACAGCCTGAGGGCAGGCCTTCCTCTACTCTCCCCACTGTGCCATGTGCCGCCCTCCCCAAATGGATAAAGAAGAGGCCTTGGACCTACCTCATTTTCCTGGAACTGGCTCAGTGCCCAGACAGCTCCCAGGTGCCAACAGGAGCGCCCCCGGTCTGGCAAAGTTTCCACTATCTGCTCAATGGTGACCACGCCTTTTTCTGTTGGTGGAGGTGCCCGCATGGTTGGTGGCGCATTGGGAATCCAAGAGCACCAGTCATACTGTTCATGGAGAGACAGACAGAGAGAAGGATATGCTGGCACTCAGAGTCTGTCATTCATGTGTTTTCTTTCCCTTCCCATTTGAGTAATCCCCACCTTCTAATTCAATTGAACAGACTTTTGTTAAATACCTATTATATACAAGTGGGTCACTCAGGGGCTTGGGGCGCAAAGACAAAACAGGAAACCAGGTAAGTATGACCACGATCCTCTGAGGAGGACAGTGCCCAGGAACGTCTCTTTTGGGGTCAGAGGGGAGGTAATGGTGATCATTTGACTTTCCTGGTACTCATCATCTCTCTCTTGCTGCTTCAGTTAGGCTGGCTCACCTACCCTATAAGGTAGATGGGGTGAGTTGGCAGTAGAGGGGACTGTCCCCTTCTCCACAGCGATTGTTCTCCCTGATGTTGGCTTTGTAAGCTGGGCTGGAAGCAGGACCATTGGTCTGGGGGTGCTGTTGTCCCAGTGAATGAATAATAGACGACAGGGAAGGCAGAATTCTATTTTGTGTATTTTTTTTCTACTAAGGAGACAATTATCAGACTGACAAGGATAAACCAAAAATGGTTAATAGAAAATTGACTCCTGAGATAAATGAGGGCTTATCTACTGATTTCAGAGCACCAGCTATAAAGAGCAGCATCCCAGGGCAGTGAAAGCACTACTCAATGTAACTGTTGAGCTGCTATTACTGATCTTGGAAAAAATTCTACAGAACAGGAGAATGCAAACATCCCAACTTTCAAAAAAAATACAATGGATGAGTGAAAAATGTGTAAGAAAAGACGGTGAAGTCTACATACTAAACTGGTTTGATAAACTTCACAAATTCCTGGCAGAATTCTAAAATGTGTCTTAGGATGGTTTGTGAGCACTTAGGATGGGAACCAGCTTGGCTTCATCACGAGCAGGCCGATCCAGACTAACCACATTTCCTTTATTGACAGGAGCGGGATATGACATGCAGGCAGATCAGTATTTACATAAAAATTTGAGGAGGCATTGCAGAGAACTAAAACTATTACTAAAGTTTTAAAGAAGTGGTTGGTTTGGTCCTATGGTCAGATGCTTCTTAAAGGATGAGAGGCTCTTAGATACAAATCATTCTGACAATATTAAGATCAGGTGTGATCTTGAGAGGGAAGAAACTGGGTAGGGATCTAAAACACTTGACTGATATGGCTGCATAATAATGAGCTCTCTGATAAGGACAGGCATACTCGAATTGAGAGGTGGGAGCCATGGGCAAATACAAAGCAGTTGTGTGAATGCCACTGGTAGGGAAAAATGTCAGGAAGTCTAAAAGCTCAGAATTAGCTGAAACTTTTGAAAAAACTAAAAACAATAAAAAGAGCTTTTTAAAGATATGTTTGGGACTAGAAGAAAAACAAAGAAGGTAGGTCTGTTTCTTGCAGCAGATGGTATGATGTTCCCAAAAGACCGAGAAAAAGCAGAAATATGTTTGTATTCCAGTTTCTTTCTCCTATTCAATAACGATTTTAAAATTCAAAAAGGTATAACAAACTAGGTCAAGAATGAAGCCAAAAGAAAAAAATTTCTACATAAAATATCTCTGATAAAAGTCTGATGTCAAAAAAATCAAGGGAGCTGACAAAAATGTGTAAGACCAAGAGCCATTCCCCAATCAGAAGTAAACGTAAACTATTAACCATATGAAAAAATGTTCCAAATCACAAATAAGAGAACTGAAAACTAAACTCTGAGGTTTTATCTTTTATCCATTAAATTGGCAAAGATGATAAAAGATGCAAATTGTTAAAGTTGCCCAACCTCTTTCTGGAAAACAAGAGACTAAACTCCTTTAAAATTCTCTTTTACCCAGCAATGCCCTTAAGAGGCATATACCAAGGAGGATAAAGACTGTAAAAAAAAAGCCCTCATGTCTTACAGTAGTGCTTTCTGCAGTAGCAAAACACTGGAAGCACAGTGGCTGCATATCAACTGGAAATGGCTGAATAAATTGTGGCACATGAATTTAACAGAATATTACTGAACTATTAGAAACCACAAAGAAGAGAAACTGAAAGAAATATGAGAATACTTGTATGAAGTGATGTGGGGTGAAGAAAGCAGAACACAGTGTCTACAATAAAGTAAATGATTAACTGCATTGATTAACTGCAAATATATCTGCTCTGGGAATAATGGAGGGTAATTCATTTGCTTTTTCTTGGCAGGGATGGGATGCTCTGGTTGTGTAATTGTCAGAATTAGCTCTGCTGGCCTTTGATCATGATTAACTTGTTTGATAACAAGGAAGGGCCCACTGGGTGGGGATGGGCTGGGAAAGTATCAGATGAAGAAACTGCAGCCCAGAAAAAATGAAAGGGTTTGCCTAAAGTCATGCAGATAATTAGTGAGCTAAGAGTAGAACCCAGGGCCTTTAGACATCGAGGGCACTATTATTTCCACTGTAATATGATTACTATCAGCACATACTTGAAGGGTTCCCATGGGGAAAAAGATGTAGAACTGGGCCCAATGGAGGGTCTAAAGGAAGTGAATTTCAGCCCAAGAAAAGGAAGAAATTCCTAAGCAATCCTAAAGTAGCCTAGGCTGCCACAGGATGTAGTGAATTCAATAAATGTCTATAAGTAGAGGCTGAACGAGGCTCAGAAAGGATGCAGTAGGGAACCACAGCATTGGGCAGAGACCACATGATCTCTGAAGTCCTAAGACCATAGGTCTAGAGTTGGAAGGGACCTCAGCTGTTAACAAATCCAACTCCCTAATTTTACAAAGAAAAACCTGAGGTCCCAGGAGCTTTAAGGGTTTGCCCAAAGTCACCAAGTAGCAAATTTCAGAGCTATCCATGAAGTCCATGATTCATAAGTTCATGATCATTACTAACCTATTCTAAAACTTCTCTGCCCTTTGTGCCAAATAGCTTCCCCCTCCCACCTCTGAGTTCTCTAATGCCAGCCCTCGCATCCACTGGTACTCTTGGCTTTGGCCAGACAGAATTCACTGAATGGAGCCTCCACCAAGTCTACTTGACCAATTGTGGTGGAAAAGCCATTACAAAGCTTCATTCTTCATGTAGTAAATGGACCTTGTTGAATGAATGAATGAATGAATGAAAAATAATTTTTCATGTGCTTACTATGCCTGTACTGTGCTGTCTTAGGAATGCAAATACAAAAACAAGACAATCCCTGCCCTCGAGGAGTATACATTCAAATAGGGGAAGTCAACACGTGGAGAGGAAGGAGGGATGTCCAGGAAGGCACAGGTATGCCTTCTCTGCCTGATGTTCCCAAAAGACCAAGAAAAAGCAGAACTATGTTTCTGTATCCTATTCAATAATGATTTTCAAATTGGAAAAGGTAGAACAAAGCAGGTCAAGAATGAAGCCCAAAGAAGATAAAGCTTTATCTCCTGATTGCAAGTATGCTTTTCAGGTATGCCTTCTCTACTCCCTTAAAATGCATCTTAATAACCAGTTCCCCGATGAAGCCTTCCCAGGTAACTCCATCCATATTGATTTACATCAGTAAGTCTACACACACAGGTTCACATGTATTGGGGCACTCTGGGGATCTGGGATTTCATTAGTTACTCCCCCCTAGTGATAACATATCGAGCCTTTTGGGGTACATACTGTCATGTTTTATTTTCAGATTGTTCAGTGTGTGTAAGCCTTCTCCTTCCTAAATGACTTGAAGACAAGGACTGAATCATGAACACATAAATACAATCCCCCAAAGCACCAACTGCAATGTTGAGTGTGCATTGAATGATTGACACTTAGAGTTTCCCACCCCACCCCCAGCAACCACCAGGGCCTCCAGCAGACTCAGCACCTTCCTGCTCTAGGTGCCTCTTAAGTGAATTTTACCTGGCCAAAATTCACCGCAGCATGCTGAGCAGACGCAGTAAAGATCACCACCGTCAGATACTCGGATAGTTTTTCCCTGGTCTTGATGGACTTAGGGAATCCTGCAGAGAAAAGATAAAGAAGTCTGGTGAGCACTGAACTCCGGATTGTTTTCCCAATGCTATTGATGGAGGGAGCCAAGGCCTACGACTAGAGCAGTCATATGCCCCACTGCAGACAAAGGTCATCTGGAAAATCTCATAATCCAATAGGCAGAGGCAGGAATGGGCAGATGCTGCACCCAGTCAACACTGGGACTGTCAGGAAATCACAGGGAAGTAAAGTGCAGTTTAACTTAAGGAAGAAATTCCTCAGCCCTCCAGAAGGGGTCTGGGCTGCCTCAGGAAGTGGTAAATTAAACAGGTGTCTATAACTAAACAACATGGGCTGAGGCAGGGCGTGAAGTCGGGTCTGAGCCCCACAACTTCTAGTTTCACTCCCCCTACCCCCGACTATAGTCTAGGTCCTCCGAAGGAAAGTTCAAGGATCTAGTGGCCTGGGTGGTGCCCAGAGGAGGTGGTCAAGCTGAAAAGTAGATTCAAGCTTTTATTTCTGATTTAGTCACCTAGTGGCTGAATATGTATGTATGAGCTCCTGGAATATGCCAGGTGACTCAGGTCTGGTGCATTCCTGCTGGATATACACCAACTAGTCTTAGAGGCTGAGTCAGTTCTGGGAACTTCCCTTTGCTACTCTGAGGACATGAGTTTAGACCAAAAGTTAGATCCCAGGGGTCCAGCCTGGACTTTCCTGACATTTGTTTCTGGGGCCAGCCAGAGATCTTAGGCCATATTTGGTATTCAGGTACTATCTGAGAGGGGCACAAAAAATCTCAAACAGAATTGGGCTCTTACATGCTTCCCTGAATCAAGCCAGCAACCAGAGACGTATGGAAATGAGGCTAGAACTGGACCTTTTGGAGTTATCCCAGACAGAGCTATTGGGACTAGTCTGGTCTGGAGTACTGTCCTCCAGCTTGACCTGACTGATGTGGACTAGGCTATGGGAGGTGGGGAAGGGGAGTTAGGATTTTAGGTAGGATGTCCATTTTGCTGATGTCTGCATGATACCAGTCCTCATCATCAAAGATGCAAATGACCTACAAGTGATTGATACCTGGGGCAATGCACTCTGCAGAAAAGTCTCCTGGGGACAAGTGTGCATGGGATACAAAGAAGCTGTATTAGAGCTGACTCAGCTTTGGTCTGACCTCTCAGGGACATGGACACTGCTACCATAGAGAGGGATGGGTAAAGAATGGAGGAAGAGGCCAACAAAGGCAGAAGAGGAGCCGCTTCTGCCTATGAGCTGGAGGAGGCAGCTTCTGCCTATGAGGCTTTGGTCTCTAGTAGCCGAAGGTGGGGGAGGGAGGGAAGAGAGATCCATGGAAGCAAGAAAGGGAGAAGGGGGAAGATTGGAGAGGGACGGCTACAGGGATAGGGAGATTGAGAAAAGACTGAGCCCTCCTACCTGAAGCCTTCTTGCCCCTCATTCCATAGACATAAACATCATTCACAAAGTCTTGGAGCTCCGTGTCCTCCATCACCACCTCGTCACTCTCATAGTAGATCTCCACTATGTCCATTGTGAAGCTGAAGAGGAAGAAGAATCCATGATGTCCTGAGAGCATAATGTCAATTATCCATATGATGTTAGATGGGGACAGACCCCTTGACTCAAGAGTGGCCACATTCTACTCTTACTTTGGGTCGCTGCACACAACTCCACTGGTCCTCGCTCAACAATAAGGGAGGTAGCTGGGTATGAAAGACAGAGCATGCTTGAACATGAGTTCAAGTCCTGCCAATAGGACCCATCAGTGTCTTAATTTCCTATATCCTCATCTATAAAATGAAGTGGCTGGACTAGAAGACCTGCGAGGTCCCTTCCAGTGTAGATCTCTGATGTTTGATCAGTAGATGCTCTTTCCCTTTCCTCTGCTAAGACAGGGAAGAATTACGGAAGAGGAAACCAAGCAATTCTCTCGGATCCCACAAGGCCAACCTTCTCACCTCCGTATGGCTTCCCACACCTTGAGGCCATCGTCCCGGTAGAAGTAATATGGAATATCTTCTTTGCTGTCCATGCCTCTGGCTTTGATGTGCTCAGGGAAGAGCAGGGATTGGTAAGTCAGATCCTTCACAGCCCGCTGCACCATCTGCACGTGTCCTCCACCCCCAGTGGCATTGGCCTTTAAGAGGAGAAATGCTCATCACCCACATTTGTGTGGGGCTCGAAGATTTGCAAAGCACTTTACACACATGACATTGGATCCTTGTGACAGTCCTGTGAGCTAGGTACTATTACTATCCCCATTTTATGAGAGGAAACTGAGGCAGACAGAGACTTATCTAGGTCACACAGCTAGTATTTTAGAGAGGATTTGAACCCAGGTCTTAGCGGTTTCAAGTTCAGCATTCTGTCTATTAGACTGCATTGCCATAAGACTCATACTATCACAGAATCATATATTTAGAGCTAGAAACACCTTAGAGGTAATTTATTTTCACTCCCTCACATAAGATATGAGAAACTGAGACCTCAAGAGTATATGTGACTTGCCCAATGTCACACAGGTAGTAAATGGCAAAAGCAAGACTTGAACCCATGTCCTTTGACTCCATCTCCAGCATTCTTGACTGTACATGTGAGTGCTCATGCACAAAAAGTGCCTTCCTGTCTTCCCTGATGATCTCATTCACATCTTCCACCAAAGATTTTATTTGTTAGGAATAAATGGAGCCTCCCTTAAAATGATAAGTACTATTTATCTAAAATCATCAGCAAGCATTATCTGTAATGGATCTAAACTAGAAGCCATCCCAATAATATTAGGGGTGAAGCAAGGATGCCCATATCACCTGTTAATATTGTATTAGAAACATTAGCTATAGCAATAAGATGAAGAAAAAGAAATTAAAGGAATTAGAATAGGCAATGAGGAAACAAAACTATTCCTTTTTGCAGGTGATACGATGTTATACTTAGAAAATCCTAGAGAATCAACTAAAAAACTTCAATACTTCAAATTATTAACAACTTTAGCAAAATTACAGGATACAAAATAAACCTACATAAATCATCAGTATTTATATTACCAATAAAGTCTGGCAGCAAGAGACAGAAAGAGAAATTCCATATAAAATAACTGTATACAATATAAAATACTTGGGATACCTATCAAAACAAACCCAGGAACTATGTGAACGTAACTATAAAGCATTTTTCACACAAATAAAGTCAGATCTAAACAATTGGAAAAATACTAATTGCTCATGTGTAGGCTGATTCAATATAATAAAAATGACAATTATACCTAAATTAATCTATTTATTCAGTGCTATATCAATGAAACTATCAAAAATTATTTTATAGAACTAGAAAAAATAATAACAAAATTCATCTGGAAAAACAAAAGCTCAAGAATATCAAGGGAATAAATTAAAAATGTGAAAGAAGATGGTCTAGCTGTACTAGCTCTCAAACTATATTACAAAGCAGTAATTATCAAAACAATCTGGTACTAGCTAAGAAAAAGAGTGATGGATCAGTGGAATAGATGAGGTACAAATTACATTATAGTAAATGGCCATAGTAATCTAGTTTATGAAAAACCCAAAGATACAAGTTTTTGAAACAAAAACTCTTTAGTTGATAAAAAAAAAAAACTGCTGGGAAAACTGGAAAACAGTATGGCAGAAAGTAGGTATAGACTAACATCTCAAACTGTATACCAAGATAAGGTCAAAATGGGCATATAACTTACATCTAAAGGTTGATATTATAAGCAAATTAAGAGAGCATAGAATAGTTCATCTCTCAGGTTTATGAATAAGGAAATAATTTAGGACCAGAGAAGATACAGAGAGCATTATAAAATATAAAATAGATCATTTTGATTGTATAAAATTTAAAAGATTTTGCACAAACAAAACCAATGCAACCAAAATTACAAGGAAAGCAGAAAACTGGGGAATTTTGCAACAAATATCTCTGATAAAAGCCTCATTTCTCAAATATATAGAGAACTGAGTCAAATTTATAAAAATACAAATTATTCCCCAACTGACAAATGGTCAAAGGATATGATCAGGTAGTTTTCAGACAAAGAAATCAAAGCTATCTATAATGAGATGAAAAAAATATTCTAACTCACTACTGATCAGAGGAATGCAAATTAAAACAACTCTGAGGTACGACCTCATAGCTATCTGAATCGTTAATATGACAAAAAAAAATGTGGATGTTGGAGGAGATGTGGAAAAACTAGGACATTAATGCAGTGTTGGTGGAGTTGTGAAATGATCCAACCATTCCAGAGAGCAGTTTAGAACTATGCCCAAAAGGCTATAAAACCATGCATATCCTTTGATCCAGCAATACCACTCCTAGGAATATATCCCAAAGACATCCAAAAAAACTGAAAAGAACATATTTGTACAAAAGTATTCATAGCAGCTCTTTTCATGGTGGCTAATAATTAGAAATCAAATTGGGGAATGGCTAAACAAACTGTGGAATGTTAATGGAATGTTATTGTGCTGAATGAGATACAGGATGATTTCAGAAAAACCTGCACTTACATCAACTGATGCACAGAAAAGTGAACAGAATCAGGAGAACATTGTACACAGTGACAGCAATATTGTTCAGTGAATAACTGTGAATGATTTAGCTATTCACAGCAATACAATGATGCAAGACCATCTCAAAAGACTAATGATGAAAAAACATACTATTTGCCTCCAGAGGGAAAAAAAACTGATATTGATTGAATACAGACTGAAGCATGATATTTTTCACTTTCTTTCATTTTTTCTTTTATGCAAATCTTCTAATATGGAAAAGTTTTACATAATTGCACATGTATAACCTATATCTGATTGCTTACCTTCTCAGGGAGGGTGGAGGGAAGGGAGGGATAGAGTGTGGAACTCAAAACTTTAAATAAAAATTTTTAAAAAACATACCAACTAGTGAAATAAACACTTGGATGACATCCCTGCCTTCTCCCTTCCAGAATCGAAAAGGGAAAATCATGATTGACCTCAACACTAAGTCCCTACCATGGGCTAGATGGAGTTTTTGGAGGTGAGGGAAGAATGCAAAGAGGGCTAGGACATGGTCCCTCTCACTTGAGGACTTTACAATCTAGGCTTCCCCATTTCTGCAGAAATTACATTGATTCCTTTTTCATTCTCTCTAGTTCCCATAATCAAGCAAGCATCAACCCTCCATTGTTTTATCAAATCCATTGTTTCTTTTCTATTTTCATTGCTACCATGTCAGCTAAACCCTCATCACCTATTTGGTGCTGTATTGCAGTAATTTCCTAACTGATCGTCCTAACTGATATTCAGCCCAGCATTACCAGGACCAAGGAGGATGGTCACTAAAGGCTGTCAGGAAGTTCACTACAAAGCAGCACCCACTCAGCCCTCTGTCCATCAGCACAGGGCCCATGGCCCAGCATGACATGACATATAGTCCTCCAAGCAACCACTGATTTTGACCTACTGTGCCCTGGCACCATATCCTTAGAAGACTGTGATGGGAAGGGTCAGGAGGGAAATGTCTGTGCCTGTCATGAGCTGCCCAGAATGACTTCCATCACCATGTGACTACCATCAACCCTCTTGTCCCCAAATTCAAATATAACACTTCAATCAATTTCTTTATTCAGAAAGGATTTACTAAATGCTCACTTTTTGCCCAGTTCTGTGTTAGACATTGTAATACAAAGCCAAAAAGTGAGATAGTGCCTGCCCTTAAAGAGCTTACATTTTACCAAATATATACACATGTAAGCAAATATAAAATATATACCAAGGAAATACAAAATAATTGGGGGGGGGGATGCTAGCAACTGCAGGGGAAGTCAGAAAAAAATCTTGAGTTCAGAAGATGGCACTTCCCTTGTCCTGTGGGTGGCAAACCTCACATTTTCCTTATTAATGCTTGCAATTTGGTCCCCATCTACAAAACCCCTTTGTTCTCCTATTTCTTTCCTCATTCCTCTCTAGCTCTGCCCCATTTCTCCCTAGGTCCTCTCTTCTTTTGCTCTCCCCCCATTCCATTGTATTCCCTGGGCACCACTGCCAATAAGTTCTCCCTTCATCCAGATCTTTTCCTTTCATTCTTTTTCCATCTTCATGGAAATCTAGCCTTCTCATTCCTTCTCATCCCTTCTCATCCTTTCTCCAGGGCTGATTGCTCATGTCTCACCTCCCCTGACACAGTGGGACAAGAGGAGGAGTTTGGCCTGCCCCATACTCCCTATAGCCACTGCCAGTGTTGCCATCCCTTAGCACCCTCAGATGAGCTCTGAGGAAGAACAGTGGACAAGGACCAGGGCACTCTCACTGGTGGCCCTCCCTCCCTTGCCTCTCTAAAACACATAAATGATTTGTTTTACACTTACTCTCTGGGTATATGTATTTTCTCCTCAGGATAATTTAAGTTCTTGGAAGCAAAGACAATTTAATTTTTGCCTTTATGTCCCTAATGACTCACACAGTGCCTGGCAGTCAATGAGCATTTCTTCATCATGTTCTAATATAAACTCACTGAACCAAGCCCAAGTGACCCCATCTCTTATTATCATGTCTATATCTTTGTTATTACCAGCTGTTGGCTTCAGGGTCGCTCTTCCTCTTTTTCTCAAGGAGGTCAAAAACCCGGATCACAGTCTCTTCCTCCAGTCCTTCCTCAAGTGGCAAGGCCAGGACTCACAATGATGTCTGTTTGAACATCCTGCTTTCGAATTTACCAACTCCTTAAATATCATGACCAATGCTTCCACTCTATTTCTGCTACACAAAAGGGTGGTTCTATCCTAGACCCCTCCACCATCCCACAAACTTAAAAAAATTTATCCATTTTGAACTTAAATACAAAAAGACAAAAAAGAACATTTCCATATACACAGCACATCATAAAAAGAATTCAATATACCATGAATTTCCATTTCACATTGTTTCCTTTTTTTTGTATTTGAAACATTTAATTTTAAAACTTCGAATTTCAGATCTATTCCCTTCTTCCCTTGACACTCATTCCCTCTGGGAAGATAAGTAATTCAGTATGTGTTGTACATGTAGAGCTATGCAAAACATTACCATAGTAGATATATTGTAAAAGGCTGCTTATATTTCCCTCCCACTCATCCCACCCCACACCTGGTCCATTCCCTACTTGGATCCTGTCCCTCCCTACAGTTTGCAGGCCAGGAGCTGAAGCTGCCACTGAAGCTGCAAAATGGTGAGTATGCTGAGTCTCCTCAGCAGCTTCTAGCCCCCAGGGGAAGAAGCCAATGCGTTCCCCAAAAACTGATCCCAAAGTCCATAGGGCACTAACCTCTCACTTTGTCCTAGGCATGTCTGTGTTGATAATTCTGGAATCACCACAGCTGCTGGCCCGGCTGCCCTGGGGCTAAAACCGAAGCTCACACGAGCCTGGGCTCTCAGAACTTTGTGCTCGGCTCCCCTCACACTGCGTGCTGCACTGCCTGCTCTCAGATCGCTGCTCTGGCTGTTCCCTGCAGGGCTGCTGGGCTCTCCTCAGTGGGAGGTTAGCTTCTCTGTGTAGTTCTGTGGGTGCTGGGGCTCCAGAAGTTGTTCAGAGTCCCCTTTTACATGGTTTGGAAGTAATGTGGGGGAGAGCACCTTGGAAGTGCTGTTCCTACTCTGCCATCTTGGCTCCGCCCCCTCCTTTTTTTTTAAAGTATGTAATAAATAGAACACATTGTTTTCAAAGCTACCCTGCTTTTCAGTGCTTCCTTCTAGCTTTTCTTCTCTGCTGTGCACTTTTTACTTTTTTTTCCCTCCTCCCCAACCCACCCTAGAGAAGGCTACCATTAGACACAAATATTTATGTATATGTAAAACCATACTATATATACTTCTATATCTCAGTTCTTTCTCTGGAGGTTGATAGCATCTTCCTTCATGGGTCCTTTGTAGTTGGTTTGAGTATTTATAACAATCATTCAAAGCTGTTCTTAGTATAATGTTGCTGTTACTGTGTACAACATTCTCTTGGTTCTGCTCATCTCACTCTTCATGATTTCATCCAAGTCTTTCCACGTTTTTCTAAAATCAACCAGCTCATCATTTCTTATAGCAGAGTAATATTCCATCACAATCATATACCACAATTTGTTCAGCCATTCTCCAATTTCTGGGCATCCCCTCAATGTCTAGTTCTTTGCCACTACAAAAAGAGCTGCAAAAATATTCTAGAACATGTAAATTCTTTTCCTTTTCCCCTAATCAGCTTGGAAAACATCTAATTAGTAGTATTGCTGGGTCAAATGGCATAGTCAGTTTAATAACTCTTTGGGCATAATTCCAGATTGCTCTCCAAAAATCTGGATCATTTCAGATTTCCACCAACAGTGAATTAGCATCCCAATGTTTCCACCTCCCCTCCAACATCTGTCGCTTTCCCCTTCATCCCACAAACTTATAAATCTCTTTGATCTTGAGTTCTGAAATTCCTCTCTTGATCATCACCTCCTATTCTGACACCCTGACATTCCCCACTAAACCTATTCTTTGTCTTCCCCATGACCTCAATCCTTCCATTCCTGCCTGTTCCCCAAGTCTATCTCCCTGACTATGGTCTAACTTTCTGACCTTCAGTTTTGACTCAATGGATTTTTTCCCCAATAATTTAAAAATATTTTCTAGTGTATCTCCTTTCAGTGATCAATCTCTTTGAATAAAAAAAGAGAGAAACTTCAGCAAAACTAATCAAAATATTGGAAAAGTTTAACAATATATTCCACACCCATGGTGCCCCCTATTTCAAAAAGATTTTGTATTTATTTACACATCTACATGTTCATTAAAATGTAATCTCTTTGAAAACTGGAACTCTCTCATTTTTTGGCTTTGTATTCCAGTGTCTAGCAGAGAGCCTGGCACATGGCAAGTATTTCATAAATGCTTGTCAAATGAATGTAATCCCTTCAGCCCAGAAATCTCCTTTCTCTTTCACTGCCAAACCCCCAGAAAGGCTCTTCCAATTGCTTCCAAATTCTGACCACCTAAATCCATCTTCACTTCTCTCAGTTTGGCTTCTGATGACACTGTTCTACCAAAACTGCTTTCTCTAAAGTTAACAATAATTTTACAAATGGCTAAACCCATGGCCTTCTCTCAGCTCTCATCTTTCTTGATGTTTCTGCAATTTTTGACATGACTTCTTCTTGGACATTGTCTCCTCATCTGGCTTCCATATCACTGCTGTGTCTTGGTGGCCTCTCTCAACTTTAGAACTACTCTCTTTCAGTTTCCTTTACTGTATTAATAGTCATCTATCCTACGTGTGGATGTCTGCCAAGACCCTGTCCTTTTCCTTCATCTCTATGAAGATGACTCCCAAACCTATTTATCCTTCCCTAACATCTCTTCTGCACCCTAGGCCCACATGAATGACCCAAGGGCATCTCAAATTCAACATGTTGAAAATGGAATTCATCCTCATTCTCCCTCCTCCAAACTTCCTTATTTCTGCTGAAGGCAGCACCATCCTCCCAGAAACTGCCTTGGACTTGTCTTTCTTTGACTATTCCCTCTTCTTCCCATACGGGCTGGTCCTGCCTGTTTTGCTTTCATATTTTGCACATCTGTTCTCTTCTCCCCTAGTTAAGATCTTATCACCTCTTGCTTTGGTCATCATACCTTCAGTTTTTTCATCTCTTCAATTAATCCTCCTCTAACCCAGATCTAACCACATCACTCCCCTCCCAGAAACTTTCAGTGACTATCTGCATAAAAGGCAAACTCCTCAGTCTGGCATTTAAACACTCAGAAATCTGGCCCTAATCCACGTCTTCAGCCTTATCTCACCTCTCTCCATTTTGTAGACTGAAGTCCAGCCCAGTTGAACTATTTTAATAAAATGCTGTCTCCTGCTCCGTACATTTGCAGAAGGCTCACTTACTCTCAGCATCCTGGTCTCAGCTCAGGACTTCTTCCCTAATCCCCCTAAGTTTTTGTGTTATTTCCCTCCTCAAGTCACCTTGTGTGTACATGTTGTATTCATCCAATAGAATGTAAGCTCCTTGAAGGCAGGAACAGCTTTGTTTTTATCTTTTTTTTTAACTCTCAGAATTTCCTATAATTCCTTCCTTTTTGTTTGTTGAAAATTACTGGTGTTGTAGATTGAATTTGTAACTCTCAGAAAACTGAAGCATAGACAAAGACTGACATCCCTCAGACAGCTCTAGAGAGTGAGGCTGGGTGATGGAGGAGTGGAGGGAGAAGCCTACCTTATCAAAGAGACCACACTCGCAGATGAGCTGTTCTCTGGCCTTTGTGTTGATGGCGATGGTGAAGCGCACGTGAGCCACCAGGAGCTGCAGAGGAACCAAGGAACCAAGTCAGACATAGGGTCCACCATGATGATGTCACATGAGGCAGCGGTCCTTCCCCTCCCCCCACCAGACTCCTCAAGCTGGTGCTGGACCAGCTGGTGCTTCCAAGCAGGATGTAAGCTGTGGTGGGTGCCCCAGGGCAGCTGCCCAAACTCATTTTGCATGTTTGCTTTAAATGACTCACACTCATTTCTTTACACTCTAATCCAATTACCTATTCCCCTGAACAAAAGGGCAACATATTATGACTTGTGGGACTGTGAAGGGTTGAGTTACCTCCCCTAGGTGACACCTGCCCAAAAAACTCCATGCCTCTTTATTTGAGTACACTGTATTCTCTCCTTGGGCACCGAAGTGACACGGAATGATACTAATGCATAATCAGAAGGGTATAAAATTTAATTTTCAGTCACCGATGATCACTGGGAGACTAGAAAAGCAAGTCACTATTCAGGCAAACTTGACTTTCCTTTTGTCCTGGTTCTCCCTTCCTGGGGTCCTCACATTACTTTATGTGTGCCATATATCTGCCACCTCAAAGGCCCAGACTGGTTTGATTTTTGTCTATGAATTCCAAGAACCTGGCACCATGCCCAGAAATAGCAAGGGCTTGATATATGTTTGTCTAATTGTTGAATGAATTACACAGTACAGGAAATTCTTCTTTTCTGAAATTCATGGAATGAACAGCTAAATGGCAGCAACCTGAAGCTGGGAAGGAACCCCAAAATCCTTCCTCCTGCCTTCAGGCAGCTAAATCACACAAGACAGAGCGCAATCTCCTCTCTTATTCAGAACTTTGGAATGCCAAGCAGAACAAAGAAAGAAGAGGGAGGACCTATGTGTACAACAATATTTATAGCGACTCTTTGTGGTGGCAAAGAATTGGAAACTGAGGGGGTGCCCAGCAAAATGGCACAGGGATGTAATGGAATACCACTATGCTGTAGGGAATAATGAAAGGGACAGTTTCAAAGAAATCTGGGAAGACTTGGATGAGCTGATGCAAAGGGAAGTAAGAAGAGCCAGGAAAACAATTTATACAATGACAACAGCTTTGTAAAGTAAGACATCTTTCAAAGACTAAAGTACTCTGATCAGTGCAATGACCAAACAGGATTCCAAAGGACCAATAATGAAGAATGCTACCAACCTCCTGGAAGAGATATGATAGACTAAATATGGAAGAGACATATATTTTTGGATATGGCTATTGTGGGAATTTATCGTGTTTGATTATGCATATTTGTTACAAGGATTTTCTTTTTCTTGGGGGAAGGGAGATAGAGAAATTAAATGCCTTTTAATGGAAAAAAAGTTTTTTTAAATCTCTGGACATAAGAATGCCATGCCTTCCATATCCTCCCTATCCATCCCATTCTGGTGTTTCATTACTTAATCAGTCAAGAAATCTTTTCTTAGTCAACCACAATCTTGCCCGCTTTAATTAGTCTTAAAATTTTGTTTTTCTCTCGTCCCCTCTTACCTCCTCTTTTCCCTCTCTTTTTCCCATTCTCTCTTTAAGGTCCCTTCTCACCTGAATTTCTCTAGAAGTGAGGTAGACAACTTATTATACCTTGAAAACAGGGTGCACAGCTGGGAGCTGCCGGAACATGGCAATGCCGAAAACTTCAGACATGAGATGTGTTCGTAGGAGGTGGGTGATGGTCTGGTGGACGTGAAAGTCAGAAGATCTAACCCAGATTTTGGCCAGAAGCCAATCATACTTTGCATCAGAAGGAAGGAAAATGGGATTATCATTTCCTGGAGTCTGATTAATCTGAAACGGTGAGAAAAAGAAAAAAAAAGTTAGGATGCTTGACTCCTAGAGCACACCTGTTGATGATCTAGTCTTACAAGGTAAGTCTAAACTTTAGTTACCATCTGGTTTAATCCTCTAATTTTACAAGTGGAAAATCAAATAGGGGAAACGGTTCATGGGATTACAGAATTTGGGAGTTGAAAAAAAACTTCAGATGCCTTCTAGTTCAGCCCTACCCAAAATAGAATCTTCACTACAATCTACTTGCCAAGGAGCCATCCAGGCTCTGGATGAAGACCTTCAGAAGGAGGGAACCCATCACCTGTTGAGGTCACCCATTCCACTCTGGAAAGCTTGAATTGTTAGAAAGTGTTTATGTCATATCCTCCCCATTGGTCCTGCTTCTGCCATCTGGGGTCAAGTAGAACAAAGCTAATCCCTTTTCTACTTGGCAGTCCTTCCAGGGCTTGAGGACAGCTCTCATGGCCTCTCTGAGTCTTCTCTTCTACAGGATAGCATCTCCATTTCTTTCCACTGACCCTCATATGACATGAACTCAATCAAAGCCATTCACCATCTTGGTTGCCCTTGTCTGGACTTGCCAAAATTGTCCAAGCTTACACAAACTCAGGACCAGAAGCCAGGACTCTTGCCTCTCAGTCTAATATCCTATCCCTTGCACCAAATGCCTCTGTAATTGAGGTTTGTGCCTATCACTGATTAAGAAGGAGGACAGAAAGCTCCCCAAAGCAGTTCTACTTAAGGACCAGAGTCCAGGGAGATCCCCTACTGCCTACCCATCCCATTGTCCTTCCTACTATACCTCAGTGCTTTTCCAGTCCTACAAATCTCCCTTCTGAATAAGAGTCTCAGATTCTCAGCTCTGACCCATGGGGAACAAATTCAGTCTAAATTCTAGATTAGGGGTTCTTAACCATAGATAGATTTAAGAGGATCAGTGGATTTGTTTTTAAAATCTTTTTTTTTTGATAACTCAATTTCAATATCATTGATTTCCTATATATTCCTATGCATTTTATTTTATGCATTAAAAACATTATTCTGAGAAGGGATCCATAGGCCAAAGGAATCAATGATACAAAAAAATGATCTTGAACATTCGACTTTCTGGAGTTGGTCAGGTTGTGTCCTGAACTTTGGCTTCCTGTTCCTTTGGTCCTATGAATTATCTCTCCTCATTTCAATGTTGATGAAACACCAGCTCTTCACTGGACCCCACTGCCTTCCTTCTTTCCCTGCCTCTTCCCAGTGAGTCACATTTGTTCACTAATGCTAAAATACACCTTTGTCTCATCCTTGAGGGAAATTTTGTGGCTGGTTCCAGTTGCTTCTCCTGATTCCACCTGCCTTTCTTAGGCTTGATTATCCATAGACACAAGCATTTGGGAGAGAGGATAAAGCTTTGGACTGGGAGGCAGGAAACCTCACTTTTTTTTTTTTTTGGAGGGGGGGGAAGGCAGGGCAATTGGGGTTAAGTGACTTGCCCAAGGTCACATGGCTAGTAAGTGTTAAGTGTCTGAGGCCGGATTTGAACTCAGGTCCTCCTGACTCCAGGGCCAGTGCTCTATTTCCCGTGCCACCTAACCACCCCTGAAACTCCACTTTAGTCTGAGTTTTGCCACTAGTTGTGTGGTCACAGGCCAGTCACATCCGCACTTCCCACACTGCCTCTGATTCCAGAAGGGCCCTGCTTCTGGACAAGTCGCTTTCCACATTCTCCATTGCCAGACCTAAGGTTGGTCCCTTCGGTCACACCTAAACACAAGCTTTAAGAGTTTAATTGCATATTTCAGCGGGTGAGGGAGCTGACCGTTGGACCAAGGAGGAGAGAGGAGGGAGAGAGGTGGGGAGAAATGGTCACTCTAATAGAATACCCTGGGGTGGGGCAGGGTGAAGATGTAAAGATAGAAAGGAATGACTGATACATGCCCCCCCCCACCCCCATAAATCTGTCTCCTGGCCTCTGACTTCTCTCTCTCCACCATTTCCTCTATTGATAAAAGAAATAATGACAACCATGTGGCATGTGTACATGAATGTACATGTATATGGGGGCATGCCTGTGTGTGGTATGAGGCGTGTATCAGGACGCCACCGACTTTCTAGACCTGAGTTGTTTGTGACATTCAAATCCATCCTTCCCTGCTTGGTTCAACCCTTCTCAGCCAGACCTCACATTATACCTTCCCTGACTCCCTCATTGGGTGCTATGAAAAAGCATAAAGCATCTTACAAATTCATACTATTATTATTTAAAAAGAAGCAAAGAAAAGCATAGGGCTTGATGAATTCTGTGGATGAATTCTGATCTGACGGAAGAACACTGGCTTTGTAGAGAGAAGGCCTGGGTTGAAATCCTGCCTCTGGCTTACACTGTTTGACCCTGGACAAGTCATAACCTCCCCAGGTCTTAGTTTTGTCATCTATCAAATGAGGGGGTTATATTAGGACTTCTGAGGACCCTTCTAGCTCCAGACCTGGGAGGCTAGGACATAGAAGGGATGACTTTTTGAAGTCCTCTTTCAACCCTGGAGACTACAAGGTTTGTAATATTCCACTTTTCTTTTGCCCTAGACAGCTAGATGGATAGGGCACTGGACTTCATTTTGCCCTGTTTGGTCACCCTATACTTGGCTTATTCTCCCTCTAGGAGACTTAAGGGAAGGGACTGGACCAGTTCCCCCTTTGTTTGTATCTCTAAGATTAAGTGGTCTCTCCAAAATCTTTTCCAATATTCATTATTCATACTGATGACCTTCCTGATGTCCCGTCCTTTTCTCCCCTCCAGGACTTTGCTCTATAGCTCATCCCATCTCTTTCTTTCATATTCCATATTTTCCTCTCTACTGTTATTTCCTCCTCTGCCTATGAATGAATACATGACAATGAATGGGGTGGGTGTTCCTAGGTACTAAGTGCTGGGATATAAATGTAAAAGTGCAGACAGGCCCTGTCTTCAAGGTGCTTATGTTTTAATATTGAGAGATCACACATAGGGGGAAGAGTGGTGAAGGAGGTGTATTTTGGTTAAGAAAGTTAAAAGGATGGTGAATGGAGCTTTGGGAAAGTAGACTGACATACACCTGTAAGCATGCTCAGCTCTTCCTAATCCTAAACAAAACAAACCAACCCTAATCCCACTTTCAGTCCTTCTAACTCTTGTTCCACACCTCATCTCCTTTTCCTTCCTTGTGGGTGCTCCCTCTGCTGGTACATATTGAGACCCGACCACAACTCAGGAACTATCTTCAAGAGTTACAGTGTCGGGGCGGTTAGGTGGCGCAGTGAATAGAGCGCCAGCCCTGGAATCAGAAGGACCTGAGTTCGGAGCCAGCCTCTGACACTTAATCCATACAAACAAAAACCTAGCCGTGTAACCTTGGGCAAGTTACTTAACCCCAATTGCCCTAAAAGGGGCGGCTAGGTGGAGCGCCGGCCTCAGAGTTTGGATGACCCGAGATCAGATCCGGCCTCAGAAAATGAGCACCCACGCATAAATATAATGACTAGCCATGTAACCTTGAGCAAGTTACTTAACCCCAATTGCTTTAAAAAAAAAAAAAAGAGTTACAGTGTCATTAAATGACACTGTAAATATGTCATTACTCAGTGGCCAAGTTGTCCACGAGCCTCCCAGGACTTAGCTAAGCAGGTTCTCAAATGAGAGGCACACCATCATCAGGCCCATAGCTTAGTAAAGGTTAGCAGACCCTGCACATCCTGGTGAAGCAATTAGAGCTTGTGGTGCCCTCCCCACTAAGGCAAGGCATATAAAGAGGACTCAGTGAAGGGTTGCCCATTAATTGTCAGAAAGTGGCCAGCACTCCCAATCAGAATGCTAGCTTGGTGGCATCTAAGGACCGACCCACCTGGATGGCAATGGGGACGATTTTGTTCTCTAGATTCTTGTACAGCAGACAGATGGGGGCTGCCAGGTACTGCAGCGTGCATGGGTCAGTTTTATTGGCATCGATGCCATCCAGAATTTCAAAGTCCACTATGAAGACGTTCCCTTGCTGTCAAAAGGAAGAGAAGTCACTTTTTCTTTTTTCTGTTGAAAAATTTAAGCCTGTTTGTATGGATAACTTTTGTTTTCATATCACCTTAATTTCTGAATCTAGCTTTGCCCCATTTCCCACCCACAGAGCCACTCCACGTAACAAAGAGGAAAAGGGGGAAAAAGAGCAGGTAAGTTAAACTAACCACCCCAATGACTGTGTCTAATAGGACGTACACTTTTCTGGCTCCATAATCCTCACCTTTGTGATGATGGGAAACCAGTGCATTTTCTCAGTTAGAAGTCAATTTCTCAATTCACATTCTGCCTAGAAGGAACCTCAAAGGTTGACCAACAATCTAGTAATTTAATGTTGGTCAGTGGAGAGGGACTAGGTCAGACTAATCTCTCCATCTCCCCAACCCCATCCCCAAAGTATTCAAGCAGTGGGTTCCTTGACAGAGAATTGGAGCGTTTTCCACGGAACCCTAAGCTCAGGTTTTGACATGCCCTCCAACACCTCTACCATCCCTGTCCCATTCTCTTGACCCTCCAACCCAGCACCAACAAGGTAGAAGAGGCTGGAAGATAACATGGAAATAACATTTGGCAGCCAAGCCCAAAAAAGGGGTAAAGCTGTCCTGAGCTTTACTGAGAGAGGAACAGTGTCCAAGACTAGGGGAGTAACAGTCCCGCTGTCTGTCCTCTGCCTGGCAGCTGTATTTAGTTTTGAGCATTTCAGACAAGCTGGCATCTCTGGAGAGATGAGGCAATTGGCATTACCTATGGAGTCATCATGGCCCTGAGGGAGGGGTCTGCCAATTAGCAGAGGCTGCTTTCATCAAAGGTTTCAAGGAGTTGTTTGGTTTCTCTGAGAGATTTTTGTACAATGAGCATGGGTGCCAAGCCTAGTTTTATTTGCCAGCAGCAGGATGGTGGAAGTGGAAGGGGCAGAGGACTCAGACTCAGAAGTATGGGGTTTAAATGCCAGCTCTGACACTTAGCTCTGTGTTCCTGGAGAAGTCCTTAGGCTCACTGAGCCTCAGTCTCTTCATCTGTAGAATGGGGTTAATAATACATACCTTGGCCACCTCAGAGGGTAATTGTGAGAAATATACTCTGTAACCATTGGAGCATTATTTTAACATGAGATTCATTAGCTTTTACACTTTCTTCACTCATATCTGAGCAACCCGGAACTTCCTGAAATTCTCCCCAGAGAGAGAAAACCATCCCCTATTCCCTTGCTGTGCCTGACCACTGCCGGGATGCAGTGTGCTCCATTGTTGGGCAAGTCTAATCCTTAGAACATGCTTCTTTTATATGGAGCAGAAATCTGCCAGGCTGTGACTTTTACCCATGCGTCCTAATTCTGCCTCCTGAAGCTAGACAGAATGAGCTGCTTCTTAAAGTCCAAGTCTGGGTCTCACCAAGACACCTCCCCTCGCCCCCCACTCAATAAGCACCAGCTGCACACTATCACTTGTAAGATCAAACAGAAAATCCCGGTTGGCTTTGAAAGCCCTTCCTAACTCTCCCCCCACTCTCCTTCTAACATTCTTACTCCTCATACCCTTCCTTCCCACTGGTTTTCTGTGCTCCAGGGTCACTGGCCTCCTGGCCCTTCCTTGAACAAGATACTGTACCTCCCATCTCTGGGCATTTTCACTGGGTGAAAATCCCCCTTTGTGGAATGCTCTCCCCTCATCTCTGCCTCCTTAGAGACTTCCTTTAAGTCCCAGGTAAGGTCCCACCTTCTACGGGAAGCCCTTCCCAATCCTCTCAATGCTTAGTGCTCCCCTCTGTTAAGATGCCCCATTTATCCTGTCCAATATCCTTTGTCCATAGCTGTTTGCTTGCTGTCTTCCCCATCAGACTGGGAGCTCTAGGAGAGCAGGAACCATCTTTCACCTCTTTGTAGCCCCATCTCTTGGCACTGTGCCAGGTATGTAACAGGCCCTTGCTGGCTCACTGACTGCTTTTTGTAGGACAGCCTGCCTGGTTCTATCACTAGGTAGCCAGAGAGACTGAGGAGGGTGGGGTGAGGCTCTCCTGGGTTTCTCTGATAGTACTGGGTGGTTCCAAAAGCTGAAGCTGTTGCCGTCAGCCAGTATCAAGAACACCAGGGACTAAGTAACATGAAGAGGATAGACTGTCTAATGCCAAATGGAGGGAGGAGCCTGGAGTCAATGTTGACAGTAGGTAGGCAGATTCCCATGCTCAGCTACACATCGATCCTAAGTCAAAGACCCTGGATACATAATTTCCAGAAACTCAGTTTCCTTATCTGTAAAGTGGGGATGATATTAATACTTATCCATCCTCTCTCATTGCTGAAGGGTAAGCATTTTATAAGCTTTAAAGTGCTATGGAAATGTGAATTACTTTTTGCCTTTCGTATCATCCAAATTGTAAATAATAATGTTGAGTGCTTCATGGACCAGAATGGAGCCCAGTGGCTCTGTGAGAAGTTGGACCAGATAATCTCTGACTGCAGATCATTGACTCTGGAATCAAAGGTTGTGAGTTCAAATCCCACCCATGTGGCCTTAAGGTGTCCTTATCTATAAAACAAAGAGGCTGGACTAGATGGGCTCTATAGGTCTATAATTCTATGAACTCCGAGGTCCTCCCATCAGTGCAGAGTAGGGAGCACAGCACCAGACTTGGAGCGTGTGACTATGGGAAAGTGCCTCGGCTTTCCTGCCCGCTCTGTAGGGATAATCATACCAGGAATGTGTGCTTTCTGTTGGTCTGAGGAGCTACTGTTAAGTGCTATTAAAATATGAACTCCTGGGCAACTAGGTGGCTCAGTGGAGAGGGCACCAGCCTTTGAGTCAGGTGGACCTGAGTTCAAATCTTGCCTGAAACACTTACTATCTGTGTGACCCTGGGCAAGTCAATCAACCTGATGGTTAAAGAAGAGGAGGAGAAAGAAGAAATGTGAGCTATTGTTGACAATAGTAGGATAGGAAGGGAGATGGAGCCTGGGTCCAGGTCTACCATTTCATTGGTAAGAGATGTCCGGAGAGAAAAAGTCCCTCTACTAAAGCAGGTCAGAACCTTATCTTCAACTTAATGTCTTAGACACTTAATTAGACGTCTGTGACCTGCTCAGGCTTGTCACACAACTAGAATGCATTAGAACCAGTGAGAACTGAACCCAGGTTTTCCTGGCTCTGAGGCCAGCTCCCCATCCACAGCACCGTGCTATTTCTATTTGACAATGATATTATGATGAAAACATAAAAACATGATGATATGACATATTACTATGCATAGTGTGTACCAAAAGCCACAGTGCAGGCTTCAGCTATTAAAAGAATGTTCTACAACAGAGCAGGGATTCTTAACCTTAGGTGTGGATGGATTTCAGTGGGCCTGTGAAATTGGGTGGGAAAACAATTATGTTCATTTTCACTAACTTTTGGTTTCCTTTGTAATCCTACTGTTTCGTTTTATTCATTTAAAAACATAATTCTGAGAAAGATTCCATGGGCTTCTCCAGACTTCCCAAGGATCCAGGACACACAGAAAGTGAAGAATTCTTACTCTAGGGCATATCAGAGCTGAGAGAGGGAAAATTTTGGCACCACTAAGATCTGGATTCAAGACCTGCCTCTCAGAAACACTATATGACCATGGACAAGTCATTCAACAGCTTTGTGTCCCAAGCAGTGTTCTAAAACTATGGAGGGGTTGCTGATCTTCATAGGTGGGTGATATTTCCCATGCTAGGAGTTCCCTAAACTGATGAAACACACATCTAGATCACTTCCTGCCCCCCAAGGTTATGATTCATGTCATACTCAATCAATAAGCAGTTATTAAATACCTACTATGTACCATGGGGTAGCTAGGTGGTGCAGTGGTTAGAATGCTAGTTTGGAGTCAGAGTTCAAATCTGGCATCAGACATATGCTAGCTGTGTGACCCTGGGCAAGTCGCTTCACCCTGTTTGCCTCAGTTTCCCTCATCTGTAAAATGAACTGGAGAAGGAAATGGCTACTCCAATATCTTTGCTAAGAAAGCCTCAAACGGGGTCACGAAGAGTCAGACACAACTGACAAAACTGAACAAGAATCACTGTGTCCCAGTGACTGCAAGGCACACAGCCCTGGAGACACAAGGAAAAGGAAAGAACTCCCGCCCCAAAGAGCTGACTTTCTATTAATGATGAATGTGAGGAAGGGCCAGGGCGCTGCTGCTACCTGGATCTCCTCTTCCAAGGTCAGCTGCCGCTCCAGGCTGCAGTCCACCATCTCTGTGGTCACCGGGAACTTCTCTGGGATCTTGGTGCATCTCTCAATCATGACTGGGTTGCATCCATTCAGAAACTGGTAGCCAAACATGAAATCCTCCTGCCAGTGCTGCATGACATACTCTATGAGGGAAGCAATACCCCTGAGTCCTCGGCACCTCCTAGCTCAGCCAACTAGCTGAGAGCCCCTGGGATCCAGGAGCAGGTCAGGCGAGCCAACTTGGGCTTTCTTTCTAGAGCAATACAAAGAAACGCAAAGGTCTGTGTCTTCTGGGGATGGTTTGGGATAAGTCTCCGGGGGTTTAGGTCAGGGGTTTAGGTCAGGACCAGCACAGCCATACCATGGGACTATTTCTCAACTAGTAGCAGGCTGCTACTAGTCTTCCAGTCAAGATTGTGTTATAGAGCTCAGCTCCAGGAGCCCCGAAGGGGTTCCAACCTACCAAGAGAAGCATGACCCAACCCTTCTCAACCCTGAGATGAACTGAAGCCCTTTGTAGAGAAAGGGTACAGAACCGACCCTTCTGGCCAGCTACAGTCATATTTCTGATCATGATTCTGTCTTTGTTAATCAACCAATTGATCAACAAGCATTAATTAAGCTTCTCTGATGTGCTAGGTCCTGGTGACACAAAGTCAAAGATGGAAAAGTTCCTGATCTTGAGACCTGGGTTAGAGAATTACCTCTGACACCTATCGCCTGCGTGACCTCAGGCAAGTCGCCCAAACTCTCAGAACTGGAGGCAACTCTCAGAGACTATGAATCACAGAGAAGGTTCCCAGCTGTGTCAATGGAGGGAGCTTCCTCACCAGCAAGTTCCTTATACCAGTGAAATAATAGGTACTGTCCCTATCCCCATCCAGTCCTTAGGGACATTATATTCTATTGGAAATGTGATTTCCAATAGAATATGTGTGCATCTTTCTATACAGATATATTCACATATGTGTGTATAGTAGATATCTTTCTATATCTGTCTGTCCACTTGTCCATCCATCAGTCCATCTGGAGAGAGAGAGAGAGAGAGAGAGAGAGAGAGAGAGAGAGAGAGAGAGAGAAAGGCAGGCAGGGGAAGGCACCAGTGGCCATGGGGATCAGGTAAGGTCTCACATAGCACTTGGTCCTTGAACTGAACTTCAAAGGAAATAAGGAATTCTATCACACCAGGATCCATTGTCTGCCCATCCCATTCCAGTCACCAGGCTGTATTTCTGGAATTGGCATCCAGGGGCCCTTTGCCAATTTTCAGGAGAGGTCAAAGTAAGAAAACTATCCCCTTCTCCTTGGTGCCAAGGAGGGATACTCTCACTTTGGGGGGACAAGGCAATGCCACCCAGACAAACAGCCTACCTGAAATGGTGTTACTGATCTTGACAAAGATCTTCTCGAAGTCTGCAAAGTCACTCCAGGAAGACTGGAACATATGCATGAATCGATTCACAAAGAGATTCTCCATCCTGCAGACAAAGAGGGACCATCATCTGTAAATGACAGGTGAAGTCTTTCCCTTGCCCTTGGCAGAGAGAGTCTAGGCCCCCATCCCCAGCAAACATAGGGCCCCCTCCAAGTGCTTCTCCCAAGGGTTCCTGCTGAGCTGCAGTGGGCTTTACTCTGACCCTGGAGGGGGCATCCTATGGATGCAGCTTGGTACAAGAGAAAGAGCATGGGATAGGGAATCAGGAAGGCCTGAGATCAAATCCTGCCTCAGACCCTCCCTTGCTGTGTGACTTGGGTTTCAGTTTCCTCATCTGTAAAATGAAGGGGTTGAGCCTACTAATCGGGTCTAGACCCAGGAGGAAAGTTTAAGTTCCTATGACTGCATTAGCCTTTTTCTTTTTCTCCTAAGCAGCTGAACTGTCTACTTAAGGTCTTAGGGTCTCTGAGTGTGGGTATTGGAGATTAGAATACTGAATCAGTCAGGGGGCCAGGCAGAGTTTGTTCTCAGGCTTGTGCTACTCCTCTGTCCTCTCCTTTGTGTCAACCTTACACATCAGGGTGATGCCTAGTGGCCAACAGGAAGCTTTTCCTCACCCAAGGCCACCTTTAAGGGCTGTGCTGGGCTATGGGAGGACACAAGCCAGATGTATAGTATCTGGTGTGTATTCCATAGGGAGAAATGAGACTTGACATGATAACTCAAGGCAGCTGATGAGTAAGCATCCCCAAAAAAGAGTTCCAAGGCTATGACCTGGAGCAGGTGGGAGGAGTCCCCATGCCAAAGGACGTGACCCTAACTGGGTCCTAAAAAGAGCACTGACCTCAGATGCCCAACCTACCCTGACCAGCTTGTGACCCTGGGCACACTTCCTCTCTCTCTGGGTTTTAGTTCCTCCAATTATAAAATGAGTCTCTAAGATCCCTGCCAGCCAGAAGTGTGCTGGTAAATGTTTAACCACCAGCTCTCCAGAAGGAAAAAAAGGTACACAAAGATATACTTTTAAGTATAATCTGCATAGTAGCACTTTCTCCTTCATTTTCCCAACTCTAGACAATAAATCAAGTCCTGACTTATAGTGTTTGCCCATTTCTGATATGTAAATGTTCACACTGGAAACATGGTAACTGGCTCTTGCCAGCCAGTATGAGGTGCCTCTAGCATATCCCATTCTCCCAACTTTAAAATTGCCCTGTGAAGGATGAGTAAGATCTTGATAGACACAGAAGATGGCCCTTCAGAACCTGGCTCCATACTACATTTCCAAGATTAATTACTCTTTACTTTTTTTTCCTTTCTTTCTTTTTTTGGCAATTGAGGTTAAGTGACTTGCCTAGGGTAACACAGCTAGTATCTGAGGCCATATTTGAACCCAGGACCTCCTGCTCCTCCCCCTTTTTTTTTGCTTTTTGGAGGGCAATTGGGGTTAAGTAACTTGCCCAAGGTCACACGGCTAGGTTTTTGTTTGTGTGCCTTAAGTGTCTGAGGCCAGAACCAAACTCAGGTCCTTCTGACTCCAGGGCCAACGCTCTACTCACTGCGCCACCTAGCCGCCCCCCCTTTACTTTTCTGTCCTGCCAAACTGACCTTTTTGTTATTCCTTACACACTGGGCACAGTAATAACATCGACTGCCTTGTGGATCAACTCACTCACCATCCTTGTGACTCCCCAGCCATCACTCCCCTATTAAAGTGTGAACTCCCTGGGGACAAGGGCTGTCCCACTTTTTGTATTTGCAATCACAGTGCTTGGCATGATGCCCTGCATATAATAAGTGCCTGATAACTGCTTATTCATTCATGTATTCATTTCCCTTCATCTCCCCCTTCTGTGCCTTTGCACAGGCTGTACCCCATGCTTAGAATATACTCTCTCCTCCATTCCCTATCTTGGAATCTAGTTTCTTTCAAACCTGAACCTGTCATCTCCTACATTGTGTCTTCTCTGATTTTTCCACTGCTAGAAACTTCCCTGCCCTGGGGCCAAATTAGTTTGCATTTATTTTGCACATATTTTGAATATATGTGTATATGTTATTTTCCCTACCAACAAACCTGTAAGCTCCTTGAGGTCTTGGGCTGCTCCTTTCTGTCTTTGTATCTCCAAGTACTTAACCTAGTAGCTCTGGAGTCAGGTCCTGGGTTCAGATTCTACCTCTGATGTGAGCTACCTGAGTGACCTTGGGCAAGTCACTTGGAGGCTCAATTTCTGAATCTTTAAATAGGGGGGAGGGTCAAATTAAATGACCTCTGAAGGTCATTCCAGTTGCAGAGGTTTGAACTGCTCTGAACTCTAACAAGGAATCTTCATGCTTTAGTTTCTTTTTCTGTTAAACAAGTATCACAAAGCATTCTTTTTATTCCCTTCCTTCCCTCACAAAACAACCCAACATGTGCATGCATGTCTTGCACTGAAGCCACCAAGGCCCATGGCCCCAGGATCATGCTCCCTTTCTCTTGAATTAGCACTACAAGGATGGACTTGGGCTATCCCTGGTGCAGATGCCTCAATACCAGCACAGGCTGCAGCCTTGGCTCCAGGAGCTGCTGAGGCTCCAAATGCCTCCGGTCTGGTGACAATGATCATATCATATGTGGCCAGGCTGATCCCGAGGTGACAGAGGCCATATGTCTCTCCAGCCCATACCCAGAGTCCTTTCAGACCAGTAGAACCTGCTGGTGCTTGTACACTTCTCGGGGGGCTTTGGCAATCCAGGGTCTCCTCCACATGGTGAGGAGGCATTGGAGGATCTTAGGAGATGAAGGCAAACTGATGCAGTGGAAAGACAGCAGGTTTGGGAGACAGGGGACCTGGGGTCAAGTTCTAATTCTGCTACTTTCTTCTGATCTGCCTTGAGGCAAGTCACTTAAACTGCTGTGGGCCTGGGTTTTCTCCTCTGGAAGCACTGGAGTTGGTTTAGATGGCCTCTGTGTTCCCTTCCAATCCTGGGACCCCCAACACTATCTTTGTTAGGAAGAGAAAAGACCACCAGCTTCACACAAACACACACACCAGCTCCCGAATCCAAAGTCAGTGAGAAGCTACAGGAAGAAACGTGAAGGGTTTCCTCTGAGATGGTCCATCCAAAAAGGAGCTATTTAAGAACTGAGCTGAAAAAGCAAACAAAACCCCCAAATGGACATCTGGGAGTTCTACAGGAGGAATCCAGCCTATAGTAAAACTTTGACTCTCTGCCACAAGAAGGATAACAGGACAGCTGTACTGTGGGAGCAAAAAGGCAGCCGGCAGCTATTGCCAAGGACCCTCAAGAGGGCACAGGTCCTTCTCCCATTCTGAAGCTATTTTCAGATAATCCAAAAAGCCATGAGACCCCAAACCTTGGCCTGGCATTCCTAGGCTGGTCCTGATGTTGTAGGCATGGAGATGATTTTCTTAGAGGGAGAATAAGACATCTGAGGGACATCTTCCTCACTGAGCAGTGGTTCTAAGAGTCCAATGTTCCTGGAGAACTTTCCTTAGGTTTGGTGCTTCTGTTCCCCCTACATTGTCTTACATGTGGCATCATGTGTCAGGCTCTCTGAGGTACTGGGCAGGAAAGACACTGAGTGAGCAGTCACCACAAGAGGGACACAGCAGTGACATCACTGACGTCACCTTCCTTATTCCCCTACCCTGATACTGGCTCACTGCAGATGAAAGACAACATAATGGTTTGAGGAATTCCTTTTGTCACAGTAGTAGAGTTATCTTCTGCAATCAGATACAATCGTTTGGTCTAAAAGTTGTTCACTAGTTACCAATGGACGAGGAAAGAGAAGGCCAGAGGGTCATTTATTAGGAGTCAGTCAGGAGCCAATTCTAGGTCTCCAGGGTCAAGGGCGGATTACACCTTCCCTACATCTGAATGACTCAGATTGCTGACAGATGCCTTGGCTGGCAGGCTGAGTAGCTTCATCAGACTCCTCCAATAAGAGCAGGGTTTTGTCTGCTTCTTTCTTCCTCTCTCTAAGACCCAGAAAGAAATCAGCAGTGACTGCTCTAGTCCACTTGACTGGCCTGATGCCCTGTGGTCTGTTCAGCCAGTTCTGAGGAAGCATCAAATATCCAAATAGGAACCACACCCAAAAGCAAATAGCAAAATTATCAGCAGATGGAGCCTGGCTTTCTGTGCTCTGAATTCACCTCTTTTTCCTCATTCTGGAAGACATGAACTTCTTCAGTGTTCTACTGTTCTCTTCTGCCCCTATCGAACTTAGGGAAGGCCTGACAAATCTAGTAACAGTCATAACGTACCAAAAAGGGCTTCATTAGCCATTCCTCTAGGGGAAACATGTATCACTCTGGGTTAGAGGCCTTACACCAAAGAAAATAACATCTAACTGGAATTTCAGGCATCCATCAACGGAATGAAGAAAGAGTAAAGTAGAAAACTACCCAGTGCCTTTGAAATCATGCAACATAGGTGGCCCACCTTCTTTACATACTAATGAGGTTCACCTAGTGGTGCAGATCTAAAATTTAACCCATATACCAGAATGGCACAGGGTTGCCTATATCCAAAAGCTTCTATGGAGGGCATGTCCAGAGTCTGGAGAAAACCAGAAGACTTTCTTGTTGTAGACATGACTAGAAGCAATCCTAGGTCCCCAACCAAGTGTAGAGTCATGCTTCCCTCTGCCCTAACCCCCAATGCTACAGTGTCATTGTTCACCTCACTCCTCTAGTGGACTTGGGTGTGCTCTTAGATTGAGGAAGTCCTACAGGTTCACGAAGAAAGTTGGGGTTTTAGGAAGGGAAAAACATCTTCATTGAATGGGAGGAAACAGCTGTGTCCTCCCAGTTCTATGGAAGTGGCAAAGACAGAAACAGAGAACGCTCCGGGTGGAAGCTTAGCAAGTGTGAGGGCAGCTTCTGGGTCAGAGAACCTGGATGCCCAGAAGGAGAAGGTGGCTCTGTTCACCTCTCAAGGAGAATGATCTTCAGATGAAGGAAAGTAGGACAGAAACAGTTAATGCTGAAACTTAATCAGTAGATCCACCAGCATTTATTAAGCCCTTACTATGTGACAGCCAATGGGAATACAAAGAACGAGGATGAAGTCAGGTCCTCTGAACATGGCTGTAGTGAGAGTTTATTGGAAATAGTGGGCTGGGTTCTGGGAATGTCCCTCCAGGAGGGACAATGTCTGGAGGATGGAGACAGAAGAGTGAAAGGGCTGGGAGATGGGCTGCACAAGGATGTATAGGATAAAGGACTAGGGGTAGTTAACTTTGAAAAGAGAAGCCTGGGGGGTGATGACAGGAGGGCTAACTTTGAGGATCTGAGGGACTGTCCTGTGGCTGACAGGGCATATGAATTTGCTGTCTCCAGAGAGAGCTGGAGTGACTCAGCTTGGTGACTGGAAGTTGGAGACAAGCAGATTCCTGTTCAATATTAGTCAAAAGTTCCTAACAATTAGAACTGTCTAGAAATGGGATGATTTGCCTTGTAATGTAGAAGTTCCCCTATTCCTGGAAATCTTTTAGCAGAAGCTCCATAGGTACTTTGGGAGTATCTTTTAAAGGGAATTGGGCTGGATGTCCTCTGAAGTACCTTCCAGCTCTGAGTCTCTGAAAGGAGGAGAGGAAGTTCAGCGTATCCCCAGCAATTCCTTGCCTTCCCTGCCCCCACCCCTTGAGCCTCTACCCACAAACTCAGGTTTTGAGTAGATCATAGGCAGAGTTCTGCATCCAATAAGTCTTGGCTTAATGTGTATGGAGATCTAGGGGACAGAAAGATGCCCTCAGAGCCGGGAAGACCTGGGTTTACATTGTATGTCTGGCATACACTGGTTGGGTAGCCCTGGGTAAGTAATTTAACCCTTTAGGTGTCCCAGGTACCTTCTTAAGGTGCTTAAGGGTAAAAGCTTCAGAGATGAAGTCAGAGGGTCCACACCTGAAGCTTCTGAAAATAATGAAAAACCCACAGGCCTGGGGTTGGCATTGTTTTTAAAGGCTCAGATACATTCATTTGATAAACATTCATTCAATAAACATTCATTAAACATCTGTTGTGTGCTAGATACAAATATGAAACTGAAAACTTCCCCTGCATTGAATGAAGGGGTACAGGAAGATATACACCAAGTAACTTTCAGGGGGCAGGGCATTAGGGGGGTAAGAGTGAGAGAATCAAGGTAACTTTGCTGGGCAGGTCGTTATGTGTGGCTTGAGCGGCTAGACTACAAGACTTGGAGTCAGCAAGACCTGGGTTCAAATCCTGCCTGCAGCTGTGTGACCATGGGCAAGTCCCTTGAGCCTCAGTGTCCTCTTCTGTAAAATGGGGATAATAATAGCCCCCTACTCACAGGGTTGTTATGAGGATCAAGTGAGAGAGACTGTGTGAAGGGCTTTGCAAATCTTAAAGTGCTGTTTTTTTTTAAGTGCTATTTAATTGTTGCTGTCATGTAGGACGTAGGGTAGCCAAATGGCACAGGGGACAAAATTTGGGGGCCTAAATTCAGGAACACCTGAGTTCAAATCCAGCCTCAGACACTGACTAGCTGTGTGACTCTGGGCAAGTCACTTAACCCTGTTTGCCTCAGTTTTCTCATCTGTAAAATGAGCTGGAGAAGGAAATGGCAAACCACTGCAGTACCTGTGCCAAGAAAACCCCAAATTGGGTCATGAAGAGTCAGACGTGACTGGTATGACCAAACAACAGGATGTGGCCCCTGAGCTTAATCCTGAAGGAAAGAAGCAAGCTGCCTTGAATGGTCTTTAGTCATTGGGTGTGACCCCCCCCCCCCCACAGTTTAAAGTGCAGCTGTTATGTGACCAATGTGTGATTTTTCTACCTGTAGAAGTGAGGTCAGTTGATGGATTAAGCCAGTACTGTTACCATTTTTTTTTGGTTTTTTTCTGACTCCTCTTGTTATTACTATTTATTTTCTATTGAAACTGTCAGGGCAGTCCCCTTTGGGGGAGATGCCTTTCCTAAATAGAAAAAACCTTTATATTAAACATAGTTTATTGTAATCCTTTTTTTAAATTTTTTTAAACTAATTTTTTTTTTTTGCCCTTTGGAGGGCAATTGGGGTTAAGTAACTTGCGCAAGGTTACATGGCTAGGTTTTTTTGTTTTGTGTGTGTTAAGTGTCTGAAGCCGGATCCAAACTCAAGTCCTTCTGACTCCAGGGCCAGCGCTCTACTCACTGCACCACCTAGCCGCCCCATATTGTAATCCTTTTCGATTGCATGTTAAGAGTCAATGTTTCTTTTACAGCATAGCCATTTGAAACCTCATTAGGTCAATAAGTTATTTCCCCTGTAACTTCTGCAAAAAGCTTTTCCTTATCCCTGCTCCCAGTCACTTAAGCTCCAAGATGACAATAGCTTTGGTTAAGGTCATCATCAGTATTGTGACCAGTACCCAGACTGAACAGACATTTCATCTTGAGATAAGCAACTACCATCCAAAATCACCAACTATTTATCCTCTTTACGTTAATTAGGAGCCATGGGGTTTAACCCCAGCCAATAGGTGCCTACATTTGAGACCAATGAGGGTCCTGAATATTTGCAAAGGTCAAATTGCCTCAAAGGCTAATCATGAGTATAGAAAAGACTGTCTACATGCTCAGGCTTGGCATGGCCAATTACCCTTCCAATCTTTAAGAGCTTGGAGATGAGAAAAAGTGAAGAGGGGGAAGATAAGACCCAGGGAAGAGCCTTAGGGTATGCACATATATTAAGGAGCCAAGGTACTGGAACTTGGGTCAGAAAGAAAGCTGAGAAGTAGTAGTCAGACAGGGAAGACTGGGAATACCCAAGGAAGCTTTGGCAGTTCAGGCATTCCTCATACTCACCATTCATCTGGATTGAACCAACTACAGCTCTTATCCTTCAAATAAAATTCACTGGAATCTATTTTGCATTAGCTTTTGCTTTCACCTCTTATTGGTACTTGTCACAAAGCACTGCTTACTATGTCAATATTCATTTGCTGCTAAATGTGGAGGAATGGGTGGAAGAAACTAATCAAGCCCATAGAATTCACCCCATGAACCTAGGATGCAGAAGTGAGAAGGGAAAGAATGTTCCCGGCTGCTATTTGGTTCTCTAAGGTTTTCAATAGTTTAAATCCTTCATTTAATCCTTGGAAGCTAATTAACCTTAGCCAGAGTTAATTGACAGCTTAAAGCCAGGTCCTCCAGATGCAGAACAATGGATAGAAGCCTGAGGGTGGGGAAGGACCTTCAGTACAAGATTGGAAACTGTCAAGGACATATTTGATGCCCATTTTTGTAATCAAGCCAAAGCACATTCTTTATAGTCAGTCTAAAGAGATAATAATAAGAAAATACCCAGAATCAGATATGGAATCAGAGTTGAATGTAACTTCAGTGGCTACTATTGAGTCCAACCTATACCTAATCCTGTTGTTGTTGTCTGTCATTCATTCTACATAAAGTGACTTTACGACAAACTCAACAAGGGGTCATTGGGTCTTTGCTTAAAAACTTCCAGTAAAGGCATCTCACTCCCTTCCAAGGCAGCCCCTTCCACTTATAGACAGTTCTAATTTGTAGGAAACTTTTCTTTCCCCTTGTCTAGCTGTACTTTCCATCCACTGCTTCTATTTGTGCCCTCTGGGACTCACCAGACTTGTTCTTCCCCATGATAGCCCTTCAAATACTTGATGAAAATGATGAGGTGTCCCCTAAGTTTCCTTTCCCACCAATTCTCATAGAATTTGATTTTATTTATTTTTATATAATTTGATCTTGAGGCCCCCACTACTGTGGTTGGTCTCCACTAGAAGGTTATCAATGTCCTTCCTGCCGTGTTTCCCAGATCTAAAAACACTTTGATAGGTGTGGTCTGACCAGAACAAGGTACAGTAGGAATATCACCTCACCTGCCTAGTCCTGTGAAGTATATCTGTCAATGCATTAAACTGACTACTGACACACCTTGAACTTGCAGCACACCAAGATCTCTAGATCTTTTCAGGATGAATTTCTGTCTTTACCCTCATCCCCATAATGACTAATTACTTAAGAACCAAACTCAATGCACACAATTCTTCCATTCAGTTCACAGGGATGAATCCTAGAACCTTCTGATATCTCCTCTATCTGAAGCAAAGACTCTCTTGCCCTTTTCACTCCCTCTAGTTATCATCCTATAATGCTCTCTCCTCTTTACTGCCAGTTTCTCTTATAATATGTTTTCTGCCTCATTTCCACCATCACTTTATTGAAACATGCTACAATGGAAAGAGTCCTAACTCTAGAGTCAAAAGACCTGGGTTCAAATTCCCCACCCGATACATGCCACCTGTGTGATATTGGGAAAGTCAATTTCTGAGGTCTCAGATTCTTCAATGAAGATATTGTTAAGATCCTCCATTTCTAGATCTGTCATCCCATGAAAGTCACTAATGCTCTCCTTATTGCTAAGTCTCTGGATTTTTTCCCCCCACACTTGAACTCTCCATGGTACCAGACACAGTGGACCCAACCCCCTCTTTGTGTTTTATCTCACTTGGTCCTCATAACAAACCCTGAAAGGTAGGTGCTATTATTATCCCCACTTTACAGTGGAAGAAACTGAGGCAGACAAAGGTGAAATGACTTGCTCCAAGTCACACAGCCAGTATCTGAAGTCGAATTTGAATTCAGGTTATTCTGACTCCAGGCTCAGCATTCTATCCACTGCCTCAAACTCTAGCATGTTCAAATCCTGACTCATCATGTCCTCCATATCTGTCTCTCCTGTTCACCCCCCTCACTTCTCTATTTCTATTGAGAGTACCCAGGTAAACAGGATCATAACCTCAGTGTGAATTTCCCCTTTAGACTAACCATAGTACCTTGTTTTGTAACTCTGATGGACTTACTCAACAGTACATGACATTTTAACTATTTCTGTTGTCTTAAATCTTCCAATAAGACTAGACTAAGTCTTCAAAAGGTAAAGGAAACAGCAAGGGGAACTGCTATTTTGGATCTGATTCTGACCAAGAAGGAACTGGTCACTAAAATAGAAATGATGCGAACCTTAGTGACAAGTGAGACAGAAAAAAAGGAAAGTCAGAGGTTGCATCCCAGTATGCATCCTGGCCTTAGAGAAGGCTTGTTTTACAGGGTTAGGGGAAAGAAGAGAGAAAATCCTACCCCTAAAGCTACAGGGGAGTGATCTTAAAGGGCATGAGGGCAGGGAGAGGAGGCTCTCAAGAATGAAATTCTGACAACTCAAAGAGAAACCATTCTAATGGGGAAGAAAGAGAGACAACAGTGGGGAAGGCATTTATTTTGAGTCAAAGAACCTGAAGTTGAGTCTCAGCTTGGGTATTTACTACCTCTATGGTCTTGGGCATGTTGCTTAACCTCTCTTGTCTTAAGTTTCTTCATGAGGTGGTTAGACTAGATGACCCCAGCACTGCCATCTTGTGATCCTAAAAAAAGGAGTTGTTTAAAGAAACTGCCAAGGATGCCCACCAACTAACTTAGATTGAAAAAAAATGTAGAGAAGCCAGGTGTGATGGTACATATCTGTCATCCCTGTAATCAGGGAGACTGAGGCTGGTGGATGTCTTGAGCTCTGAAGTTCTTTCCTAATGTGGGCTAAGCTAATCAGGACTGTCTTAAGTACAATATTAATATGGTGAGGAGCAGGGGTCCCCAGATTGCTTAAGAAAAGGGCAAGCCAGTCCAGATCAGAAAAGGAGCCAGTTAAAGCCCCCATGCTGCTTGGAGCCCATGGGTAGCCATGACATTGCCAGTCAAGGTAAGATAGGAAAAAAGAAAAGTATGTGTAGAAGTTTGAAATATGGATAGGATACAGAGGACAAACACAGAGGCAAAGTCATGTAAGAATGGTCAGGAGTGCTAAAACTCAGAATGAGCCATGATAGTGACCAAATACTAGAGACAGCAGAAAGGGCTTTGAAATAACTATGATGGGGACAGCAAGAGAAGGAAAGAAAGGATAAGAACACTGCCCAGGTAGGTTAGAATAATGCTGATGGATGACAGGGAGAAGGCAGTACTACTCAAGGCTTATTTTGCTCCTGCTTTCTCTTTTAAGGAGAATGATCCTTGGACTGGGAAGAATTAGACGCAAAACGTTAACAAAGATCTGGAATCCAAAACAGGTTAAAGATATAGGAAGAGGACACCAGAGTGTCCTTGAGGAATTATCCTAGTGCACTAAAGGACTGCTGAAGTGATGTCTTTAAAGCATCCTGGAGGATGGACGGGATGAAAATGGGGGTCGCAAACTATAAGACAATGAGCTTGACTTCAACTCTTGGCAGATATTAAAATGATGGTTTGTAAACAATGGTTTGCCAACACTTTTAAAATTATATACATTTAAGTCATACAAGTAATCAACAAAGAGGAGTAGTAATGGCTATAAGAACAAAAAGGATTGTAATTGGAATATTTGACTTTCATTATTTACAGTTTTTAAAAGTGCATGTCAGCTTTAACAAGGCAGGAACAATGCAGCTGTCCTGTTAGTTTGAGAACTTTTCTAAACTTATTTCTTCTGAGAGTTGATTATGTTTGTAACCTGTAAAAGAGTCAATAGACAAACTAGAGGACAGGAAGAAATTAAAAATAGATAAGAGAAGAAAAGATGGATTAGAGAAAGGTCATAGAGAATGCAGGGGGGAATGGAATCAATGGTGCTGGAAGGACTGGCCTTAGTGAGGAGTAAGGATACTTCTTCTTAACCAGAAAGGAAGGAGAAAAGAATGGGTGGTACTGAGAAGTAGAGAAGGTGAAATGGAGGAACTCCTCTTAGATGGCCTCAATCTTCTTAATGATGTAAGAGGTCAAGTCACCTGCTTTATATGTAAGAGATAGTATGTGATTGGGCACTTGAGAAGAGGTGAAAGGGTTCAGAGCAGTCACTCTGGGTAATAAGAAAGGCAGTCAAGCCAACAAACATTCACAAAGTACCTACTATGTGCCAGACAATCCTTAAAGTGCTGGAGTGAATAGCAGTAGAATAGAAGGGCTGTGGGGCAGCAGAGGGCCCAGATACAACGAGACAGAATACATTTAAAGTGGATGAAATCATCATTTCATGTTTTTCTCCAGCAAAGCTCAGCAGCTCAAATGGGAATGGAAATGAGATACTGTAACAATAGCTTTGCTTTTTTATATTTTATGCTTTTTGAGGTGTTTTTACACAGTTGTACTTGACTTAAGGTCCATATTGGGCAGTCAGTCTAGGCCTAGAGGCAGGAACCCACTCTAGGCACCCTTGCCTGTGCTAGGGAGGAGTATTAGGCTGATCCTCAGATATATACCACTTCTGCACTGTCCTACTACCTTAAGAAAGAAGGTCCTTTTACTCAACTTCCCTTTATAGGATGTGTTTTCTTATCAGCCCTGTTGACTCTGCAACCAGGTACTGGGCAGCCGGAAGTGGTCAGAGAAACCAAACGGCTACCCCTCCTCTTTGGGAAGTCACCAGAACATTACCTAACTTACTATAAGCATGGGGAGGTTACCCATGTGGCTTGCGACAAGAGCACGGGCAGACTTTGCCAGGTCTGCAAGCTGTAACCTCTATGGCTCAGACAGAACCTTCAGTGGGATGCACTCCCCACTGTCTGCTGTCTAAAAATCCCACCTCTGGGGCTCATCTTTGGCTCTCCTTTCTCTGGCCCCAACTTGCCTGAGATGAGCCATTCTACTTCCTATTTTATAGAGGAATTAATTTTAAAATATTTAATGATTGGAAGAGTCAAATAAAATTAAATCCAATAAAGATAAAAGTACTGTGCTAAAAAAATTAATGCTAAAAGTACAAATAAGGTAGACATGGAGAGAAAGTATGCACTTTTATACCAGTAGAATGTAAGCTCCTTGAGGGCAGGGACTATTTTTTTGTCTTTGTATTTCCAGGGTCTGGTACATAAAAGACACTTAATAAATGTTTACCGAATTGAGTTCTTGTGGGGGAAAAAGACTGGGAAGGGGAAAGGGTTTGATGAATCTCAAAATCCAATAGGCGTCAAGAGTATGATATGGCAGACAAAAGAGGAAATTAGCTTTTTTTAAAAAATCATTCATTTGGAGCTAGAAGTGGGACCTCAGAAGACATCAAATCCAATTCTTCATTTTACAGATAAGGAAACTAAAGCCCAAGGAACTAATGACAAAGCCAGGGTCACACTAGCAAGTAACAGAATTGGGATTGGAATCCATGCCTTCTGATTTCAAATACAGGACTCATTCTACTACAGCAAGGCTAATAGTGTTTTGACAAGGGAGCTGAGTCCTGCTGGACTCTACCCTAGTTAGTCAGACTTCATCTAGAGTATCTTTGGCAAACATGATGGTGAAGAGACTCAAATCCATGTCCTGTGGAGACCAACTGGGGTCAGTGGAAAGAAAATAGAGCCAGAGGACATGGGTTTAAACCCTTTCTCTAATGCATTGTGACCTTGGGCATCACTTAACTCTTGTGTGCTTCAGTTTCCTCATTTGTAAAGTGTAAAGGTTGGCCCTCAAGCTCTAGATTTATGGCACTATGATGAGAAGTCATGGATTGGAGGGAGGAATGGGATGGTGGAGATGGGGGGATATGATCCATCTTCCTGTATTTAAAGGGTTGGCAAGGATATGCTGGAGACAGCTTGAATTTGCTCATAACAGCTGATGATTTAATTTTCAGTGTGAGCATTTAAGTCTCAGAAATTGGCAATTCTACAAATCAGGGCTTGAGTTACTGTTTTGTGGATTGACTAGAATTAAGAGAGTGATAGAGAAAACTTCTAATAAAGAAGATTAAACTTAGACATGTGCTGTGTGCACACTTTTTTGGAGCTAATTGTTAGCCATTTACCAGTACTTCCCTAGAATGTCATGGGCAAAGAACATTAAACCTATTCTGTTTAGACCAAAGAGCACAATTAGGACCAATGGAGAAAAGCTCCAGTGAAGCAGATTTTGACTAAATAAAAGGAAGAAATTCTTCAAAATTAGGATTATACTAAGATTGGAATGGCTATCTTGGGATGTGGTGAGTTTACCATCACTGGAGGTCTTGAGTCTAGATGGCTGTCCACCTGGAATGTTCTGTATGAGACACAAACTTCAGATAAGGCATGGGACTAGGTTATGATAATAATAATCAAAATAACTCTGGATATCTCTCCCAGTTCTCCTGTAATGCTTATCTCCCACTTCCTTATAATGTATCCTATACTTAAGCAAAGTATAGGGTGCTGGACAAAAGTGTCAAAAAAACCTTTTTTAATCTTGGGTATGTCACTTGCCCAGCCTCTGTGATTTAGTTCCTCATAGGAAACAAGGGAGGTTTGTTCTCCCTGCCCCTTGAGATAGAGAAGTAGGAAACTTCTGAGATAAGATGCTATGTACATTGTCATATATGGTCACTACATCAGGGAGTTGTTGCTTAATTTCTCTTTGCTTCAGGGAAGGATTTGATCTGAAGGGCAAGAGGGAAGAGCAGAGAGTGAAGGCTGGAGGGATTTCCAGAAATGGCTATCATGTTCAAAAAAAAAAAAAAACAAATAACAGGAAAACTTATGTTTGGAGAAACTTGTGTTTAAAAATGGGAAGTCTGCAGCAAGTGATCTCTATGGTCCCTTCTAGTTTCACATTCTATGATGGCTGGCTGTTTCCCTGATGAGCCCTCTTTCCATGCCTCCACTCTCCTTTCCCCAGTTCTACTTGCCCAAATCCACTTGTCTCTCTCTCTCTCCAAACTCAACTCTTTAAAGATCCTTCTCTCCATCAACCTCAGTTGGCTGAGACTCCTTCTAAACCCCTATAGCACTCTGTCCTGCCCTCTCTTGAGGTAAGAATGATTTGTGTGCTTGTCATACTATTTCCTAAGCTGTAAGTTTCTTGAAGGCAGAGCCCAAAGAAACTGAGGGCTACATCTGGAGGCAGGAGATGCCTGGCCTCTAACACTTATTATCTGTGTGACCAACCTTGAAAAAGTAGCTCAGCCCCTCTGGGACTAAGGTTTTTCATCTGTAAAATGAGAAGGCTGGAAATCCTTTCCAGCTCTAAATCTCTGCACCTATGATCCTAGAAGAGACTCTTGTTGTTGAGTCATGTTTCAGTCATGTCTAACTCTCCATGACCCCATTTGGGGTTTCCTTGGCAGAGATGCTGGAGGGGTTTGCCCTTTCCTTCTCCAGCTCATTTTATAGATGAGGAAACTGAGACAAACAGGGTTAGGTGACTTGCCCAGGGTCACACAGCTAGGAAGGGTCTGAGGTCAGATTTGAATTCATGAAGATGAGTCTTCCTGACTCCAGGCCTGGCCCTCTATGCACTGCACCACCTGACTTCCCACAATTATTTCTACCTGGCACTAAAGAATAGATCTAGGAAGCAAAGGGAAGGAGGGTGGGAGGTGGGGTTGGAGGAAGAAGTTACCAAGAGACAGATTTTGTCTCCAAAATAAGAAAAACAATTCTAAACCAGTAGAGCTGCCCCAGAATGGATCAGGTAGCCCTAAGAAGCAAGGTCACCAGGTCATAGGTCTAGAACTGTAAGGGTCTTCAGAGGCTCTTTAGACCAACCAACTTATCTTAAAGATGAGAAAACTGAAGCCTAGAGAAGTTGAGATTTACCTAAGTCTGCACAGAGGTGACCAAGGTGGAATTTGAACTCAGGTCCTATGACTCCCTAGACATTGATCTTTATAGCGTAGTGGGTTTCTCCTCTCAAGAGGCACAGGCTAGGCAAGCCCTTGCCCACTATATTATAGAAAAGACTGAATCAGTACAAGATGGCAGACTCCCCCCCCGCCCCCCCCAAGCTTTCAAGTTCCGTGATTCTGACCTCATCCGTGGTACAAACCACTTCACACAAGGAAGGCAGTGTTTCTAACACTGGCCTCATCACTTGGGAACAAAGTGCCAACTGATGGAAACAAGAAGCCAAACACTCAGAGACCACAAAACCACAACTCGATGCCTGGAAGGACAGTGGGGGTGGAAGACACCAGGACTCCAAGTCAGAGAAATCATTGTGCACCTAAAAAAAGGAACTTCTGGTCATGAGCTCAGTTCTACCACAGCTATAGGAGCTAAAATAATACCTTATGAGATATGGTCAAAGGAGCACCATTAATTCTGCCCATTGAGAGTCAATTTCAAGACAACCAATCAGTATTTATTAAACCCTTACTATGTGCTGAGAATAAAAAAAAATGTAAACAGCTCTCCCATCAAGAAGCTTATATTCTACAAGGCCTTCAGGAGCCATCTAGAAGAGCTTTCTTATTCCTCCACTGTGTCCAACACTGTCCTCTACCAGAGGAAATACCTTAGAGGCAGATCCATCAGTAATCCAACTGGCAAAGCAGTGGCATCTCAGAGCTTGAATGGGACTGTGGTACATGTGCAATGTATTCCCAGAGTGAAATTAAGAGGAGGAGGAGGAGAGGAGCGTGAAGACCTGAGAGGAGCGTGAAGACCCAGCAGAGACACCACTGTTGTGTCTCCAGATGCCAAAGCATATGATAGGACACGTTTCATGTATGTATGGCCTGACATTCTCTCTCTGCCAATGATAATATTCCTTCAATTAGTTCTGTTCTCTGTGAATGAATGGTTAAATGAATAAACAAACACTTAGGTATAGTTTAATACATACAAATACAAAAGCAAGATAGAGAAAAGACAACAAAAGTGGGGAGTTGTAGCCAAAGAAGGAAATTTGGGGCTGGGGAGCCACAGAGATGGTGGGTGGAGCCATAGGGCAGTCCATTGACAAACCCTTTCCAGAAGTAACAGGAATGTCATACCATCAATTTGATTATAGTTCCCAGAGATCAAGTGAAAGTTGAATGGGAAAGATCCAGGATAAAAGACTTTGGCTGAGCCTGAGGTTGGCCAGATATAGGTCAGTATCACCAATAAGGCCCAGTTTCACTATATAACACCCTCTTCAGATGTCCCTCTTAAAACCTACCTGTTGTAGTCCCAAACACATCAACATGAAGTCCGACTAAACAATACCAAGTTTCTGGATGAAATGAAAAAATTAACTCAGGGTTACCAGCAGTCAGATATTTGACAAATTCAACAACATTTATTAAGCTCCTGGTTTATTTTTCTCTTTACTTGCCCTCCTTCTTTCCAACCTGTCTGTTCTTGACCACCTCCTCTTCTCTCCTCTACAAATCTTCTTTCTTTTAAAAACCAAATTGCCTTAATATTAATTCTTCCCTCCCCCCAAAATGGCTCTGAGTTTTATTTATTAATTCAATAGCTTTTTATTAATTTTTAAATATTTAAATACTATTTTATTAAAATATTAATGTTTTATTAAAATTTTAATGTTTAACATTAATTTTTAATATTTTGTTAATTTATTAATATAACAAAGTGTATTGTTATTTTATTAATCTCTTTTATTTTTAGGATTACTCTTTTGGTGTCTAATTGGAAAGGGTTTAATATATTAGTTTTCTAGGTTATTTTTAGTTACATAGTCAATGTAGATCTACTCTTTCTCTCTTCAATTGAAGAAAGTGTTTAGGGATATAAATTTTCCCATGAGAATTAATCTGACTGCAATCCATCAATTTCTGTATGTTATCTCACTGCTGTCACTATTTTTGATAAAATTATTGTTTCTATGATTTGTTCTTTGACCCATTCATTCTTTAGAATTAAGTTGTTGAATCCCTAATCAGTTTTAATTATTTCATCAGTAGCCCTTTATTGAATATAATTTTTACTGCACTGTGATCTATAATAAATATGCTTAATATCCCTGTTTTTCTGCATTTGTCTATGATGCCCTGATAAATGGCCAACTTTGGTGAAGGTGTCACATACAACTGAGAAATTCTTATACTTTAAATTTTCATTCAATATTCTACAGAGGCTTGTAATATCAAACTTTTGTAAAACTCTAGTTAGGTTCTCTTTTTCTTTTGTTAGATTTTCTTTTTTTTTTTGTTAGATTTCTATAGGTCTTAGAGGGGGGTAAATTGAAGTCCCTCACTATTATAAGTTTACTGTCTATTTTCCCCTAAAACTCATTTAACCTTTCCCTTTAAGTATTTGTTTGCAATGCCACTCAGTGCATATGTTTTTAGCATTAATTAGTTCATTGTCTATGGTTTCAGAAATATATGGTTTTGTTGCTTTTAATTAAATCTATTTTTGCTGTTGCTTTGTTTGAGATTATGGCCTGCCTTTTGTTTTGCACTTTAGTTGAAACATAACAAATTTTGCTCCAGCCCTTTATTTTAACTTCATGTTCATCTTTCTGTTTCTATTTCTTCTAAACAACATATTCTATTCCATTCTTCTATCTTCTTCCATTTTATGGGTGAATTCATCTCACTCACATTCACAGTTGTGAGTGTTAACTATATATTTCCCTCCATTCTATTCCCTTATATCTTTTTATTCTCTCCAGAGACAAGTAACAGGTTTCTATTCTGTCTTTCTTTTTCTTAAAACCCCTCTTTGAAATCTTCACTCCTTAGTAAGACTTTGTTTGCTTAAGACTAATACCTCCCACCCTTAATCTACCCTCTCTCTTATTCTACTCTTTCCATTTTCCCTTTTGTTTCCCTGTTGAATAAAATATATTTCTGTACCCAACTCTGCATGTGTATTCTTCCCTTTGTTGACCAGTTGTACACCCTAATTTTGTGATATAATTTTGCCTGTCTTTCCTCTTCTTTCTTCCTTTTCTAGAACATTCATCTTCTTTCCCCTTTTCATCCTTCTTTTAAGATTGTCAAAACATAAGAAATCCCAGACACTCTAGCAAATTAAAGTCCCTCTATGATGCTGACAATGTTCTAAGGGGGCACACATATCATCTCCCCCATTTAAATGTACATATAAATTGAGCATAGGATGATATATTTAGAATTGGGAAGGACTTTAGAATATATCTAATCCAACTCCTTCCATTTACACATGAAAAAAACTAGATCTCAGAGAAGTTAAATGATATACCTAAAGTCACCCAGGTAGTAAGTAAAAGAGGCAGGATTTGAACCCAGGCTTTCCAATTTCAAATCTAGAACTTTCTTTAGCATTATGTTGCCTTTCTCTGAGGGCCTTGAAAGGAGTCTGAACCATAATTGGTCAGTAAGAGGGAAGGATCACCA